>JAMXBD010000461.1:0-600000 GCA_024138025.1 Combretum micranthum
TGCAATGACCGTTTGATAATACAGTTGTGATATGCATGATTCATTATTGAATTTTAAGCAAATAGTTTTTAAGTTCTTTCAGAGGGACCAACCAAATTTTACTCAGACACCTTAATATTGTACTAATGCATCAAGCAAGGGAATTCTCATGTAATTAACATATCTTATCATTCACTAAATAATATCAAGCAATGCATGGTTCCATATTCTTATATATTCATTACATTCGCATTTAACTACAAATACAAGAAAATATGTTGTTACGAGAGGAGTCTCACTTGACCACAATGAAGACTAATTATAGTAGTCTTCTGGGAGGTCGTCTCAAATTCAAGGTCTCTTGAGTAAAAAAAAATACTTTCGATAAGGTTCCAAACTAATCATTATAAAGGATTATACTAATTTCTACCCAATTTACTATATTTCCCAATTGTATTAAGCTTTCGTACTTCTACAATATCTTTCTATGTATATCCTATTTTTGTAAATTTAGTCATTTTTCACATGGTTTTGAATTTCTTCCGATAGTGTTATTACCAAAGAAAGTAGTTTAAGGCTTGCATCAAACCAGGTCAAATTTGTCCAGGGTTGTGAATTTCAATATTTGAAGTGTTTCCTTGGGTTTTTCCCCCTTCTTTTGGTTAAAACTCTATAAAAAAAAAAAAAAAAATCCATATTACCCTTGATACCATCTAACTATTTTAAGTTCCTTAAGCTAAATTGGAATATATCTATAGTGCAGTTGATTTTTTTACTTTTATAGAGTTTTACTTGATGTATTTATACTAAACTTGGTTTATATATTCAATATTGTAAATCCATCTATCAATATGACAAGACAAATGGAAGTATTATTTGAAATATTGACTCATTATCTAAGGGAGTGGTCACATGGGAGGAAAGAAGAATTGATGGCGTTTTTCTCTAACATTTATTTCAAACATATAGAATCATAACATTGTCAAGTAGCGATTCATTAAGAAATCTTCGTTTACATGATTTCTACTATGTCTTTGATAATGTAATTCAAATTTGAAAAGTTTCTTCTCTTATTAAGGCCTCTTAAAGGAAGAAAGGAGGAGTTTGTTCATGCTTTTCTTGATAGTTCATATGATACTCCTACTACTTTATGGATATTCTTCATGAATATATGGTTTATGTTTAGAAAATTAAAGAGATAAGCAATGTATACTGATCTCTACATTTCAAACAAGTTTATACAAAATCTACTACTAAGATATAGACATTTATTTCCATGGAAACGAAGTATTATTTAAGTGATTTCCCTTACTTGTTCCTTTGCTCTATTAGGAGAAATGGGGGAGGATAATTGAAGAAGAAGATAGAGAGAGATGGAATCTTAAAGAGAGGAGGACGAGAACCTCTTAGCTGAACAAAAAAATGAAGGAGAAAAGAAACTTAGAAAGAAATTGAAGAAGAATATGGGAGAAAAGAGAGATGGCTAGGTGGCACCGAAAAAAGAAAAAGGAGAAGGGCTAACCGAATTTAGATGATGGAAACATGGACATTAGAGTTTAGTTACTTGTTGTATTACACATAAATTTTTTTTCCATTGTTTATTTTGTAGTGGTAGTTGCTAGATTTGTTTTTAGTACAATGCCCATGCCTTTTTTTTGGGTAATTGTTCGAGTATAAGGCTGATTTCGATGATTTGAATAGGTATAGGATGGTTGGTTATGATACATGATCAGCCATTAGCTCAAAATTAGGGTAGGTTATGTGATTTGATTGAATTTGGTTTGATTGAAATCATATAGTTAGGATTTAGTTAAAATTTTTAGTAGCTATGTTGATGGAGTTAGAATTGTGTTATAAAGACAATTAGGCCGGGATATAAAGGCATTCATATTAGATATATATTTTTCATGATATACAACATGAAATGTAATATATAGCATATTATAATTACACCATAGTCTTTAATACATACATTTTATTTACAAGATAAATATTAAGGAAATTTACAATTAACCGACCTGTCTTTTCACGTTTTTACAAATAAGTAACCAGTGTTTTTTTTCTTTTTTACAAAGAATTAACCTGTTTTATGCGTCATATTATTTTATTAAAACATTCGTTATAAACATCATGTGTGTCCACGTACCTTTGAAAAGTGAAGCTTCAACGGTAAAAAAAAAAAAAAAAAAAAAAAAAAAAAAAAAAAAAAAACATGCCCTACTACTACACTATGTCCTCAATACCAATACTCCTACTCCATCACCCCCAAAAAGAAAACTGTACAGCCATAAATGAAGACAAAAATCAAAACTCAATCACATAAAACTCTACATAAAAACAATATGTTCCCTATGCAAGAAAACCCTAACCCTTCTAACATCATCAACACACATAAACGTTAGGTCAAAGAAGCATCTATGTTCGACGGATCTTTTCGTGCAATATTGAGGTAATGAAATTCTTCTCTTTTTTTCTACTATTAAAATCTGTAATGTTTATTTTTCCACACAAATCTCCAAAGGATGTTTCAAAGTGACGATTAACATCATATCTATGAAACCCAAATCTTTAAAAAAATAATAAACTCCAAATTCGCTTCCATCAGTTCTCACTCCACTAAACCTTACTCACTGTCTGAAATACCCCAAATCTTCACCTAGATTAGAAATTGAGTTTAGATAGATTAAATGAATCAAATGAATTATAGGATTTAATTAGACAAGTTGGCTTAATTTAATTAGCTAATAATTAAGTTGGTTTTGAGATTGAAATTCCTAAAATCCCTAAATGTGTTCTAAAAATGTTTTAGAGGATTCCTAAACATTCACTTTAGTCCAAAAATACCAATTCCTAAATCTCAGTAAAATTTGAGTTCATTACTTGATAAAAATATCAGTTCTTAAACCCGAACTCAAATTAAATATCTTTGTATCCAAATTAAATTCCTAAATTAAGTTCTTATTTTAAGATTTTAATTTATAATCTATTGGTTCAGAAAATCATCTTTTAAATACTTCTGGAACTATAGATATTGATCTGATAGTTCTAAACCTATACCCTATTTCTAAAATATATAAATTTAGTTTTATCCTTTTCTTTTTCTTTTCTTTTCTTCAGCTGCCTTTTTGCTTTTCCCCTTTCATTTTTTTTTTTTTTTTTTTTATGTTTTCTTCTTTCTTCTTCTTTCCCTCTCCAAAATTCAAGACTTGAATCTTAAGATCAAAGCCAACTAGAGGATGAATCAAGATTAGGAGATAAACTAGATAGAGAAAACCGAGCTAGAGGATGAAGCTTCAACTTCTTTTCTTCTCTAAAGCTAAGTTTTCTATTTCAATTTCTCTTTGTTTTTACTTGTTATTTACATTTCTAATTGATGAATTGATTTGAAAGTGCTGTTTACATTTGTATTTGTTGGTGTAATGGTTGATAGAAGTTAGGAGTTGAGTTAGGAATAAGATGATGAATAGTAGTTTGTAATGGTTTGATTGTTGTTTGAAGTTGTTGGAGAAAGATTGAAGTGTTAGGAGTTATTATTAGAGTTTATTTAATGTTAGAGTTGATATAGGAAGCTTAGTAAATGATTTGAAGAAGTTTTGATAAAAGGAAAGTGTAAAAGACCTCTTTTCGCAAACCTGTTCTGTCGTCAACGCCGGCTCCTGGAGCTTCTACGCAGCCAGCTTTGAGGCGGTGTTGATGGGAACAGAATGCATTTTCTTAAAGCTACCTCCAACTTGCCGGTGTTGAACCTTTACGCTGCCGGCTTTGAAATTTACGCCACCGGCTTTGAAGTGTCGGTGTTCGTTTTACTCAGTGCCTATTTCGCAGCCTCTTCGTATTTTAGTCATAACTTTTTCATACGACCTCTGATTGAGGTGATTCAAGTTGCTATAAAAGCTTAAAAGAGATCTATAATTTTTTATGTTTGAGTTTTTACAATTCAAAACATATAGATGCTTAAAGTTTGATTATTTCCGGCTATTGTGTTTTTCTTAAACAAAATTAAACTTGTTTTTTATTTCTAATGTTTATTGTTAAGTGTAAATGGATCTTTTTGAGTTAAAAATAAGATAGATAAGTGATGTGTTATGTGTTATGTTGATTAGATTGATTTAATTAAGCATGATTTAGATAGATTTATAAATTCAACAAATAATTGAATTTTTAGGAGTATTAACTAAAAGTAGTTATGTTGTATATATGATTTCCATTGCTTGATTTATGATGTTGTGATAACTTAGTGAAACTAAATGATCTTGGTAAGTTTAAATGATGAGTTATGTATTTTATGAATTTTATTTAAATTTCCTTCATGCTAAGTTTAAGATTTTGTTTATTTTTTGTTCTTATGATTAGTTATTGAACTTAAATAAACTTAGTTAACAAACTTAAGTTCAACTTAAATTAAATAGACTTGAATGAGTTAAAATGAATTAGATTGAGTTAGTTTAACCATATTTGGCTTAGTTTTTGAAATAAATAATTAAGGTTAATTAATTTAGCTAAGTTTAGTTAAGGTGACTTTAGTCGACATAGATCCTACATGTATAATGAATTAGTATGAATCTAAGTTCAACTTGACTAAATGAGATTGAATTAGCTAAAAGGAATTAGATTACTTAAGTTAATCAACTTGAATAGTTTTAGATTAAATGACTAATTCTAAACAATTTGGCTAAGGTTAAGTGAAACGGGTTAATAGCTAATAATTAGATAGATGAATGAATTAGGATGATCTTTGAATAATATGGGAATATGTCGTTTCAAATGTTTTTTGCTTTGAATATGAATGCTTTTTATGTATGAATGCTTTATATGCTATGTTTTGAGATAAGAAACTATAATTAAAGTGAAAGATATTACTTTGACAGACAAAGAAGAACTGTTCATATTTTGGCGGGGCGATATTCGCGCCATAGTGGGGTTCCCATATTAGTGTCTGATCAAATAGGATTTAATAAAATGAGTTTGAGATGAATGGATAATTAGCTTAAGTTCTTATATGATTTTGATGAAGTGGATGATTAGTTTAGTTTAGTTTCTCATACGAACTCTTTCCTTAACAGAAGTGGAAATCTGATTATATCTTCTGGATTATCTTCCGGAATTCCTTCTGAGACTCTGTTTGGATTTCGTATATAAAGTACGCAGTAACTTGCGTGTTGGATGATAGGATAGACATCTAAAATAAATTAAGAACTTGAACTTGACTTAATAATGATGAGTGTTGATTGCCTTTTACGCCGTTGAATCTGGTTCGGAGGCGGCACCTTGCTCAGATTGGGGGCATGGTACTATTCGTTATTGGATAGATTTATCTAGGAGATATAAGTATTCGAGCTAGTTATATCAACCCCCTGAGCGTCGTGATGCGTTACCCAGGATCCTAGTATTACGGGCTACGCCGGAAGGTGAGGCTGCCTAGTCTGTATGAACAATAGGGACATCAGAAGGCGGACGTGATACTGATTCTTGATGCCCGGAGTTTGAATACTCCCGTGTTGATTTGTCTACTTTAAAGAAAGATAATAACTTGTGATTGTCGCATTTGCATTTAGTTAAACTCGTGTGTCACTCCGTGTGTGATTGTGTTGCTGTGTACTGGGCTTCGGCTCATTCTTGTTGTTGTTATTCTTTTTACGGTTTTGTTGTTGATAAAGACGATGTTGATGAAGTTGATGATGATGAGTTCTTCGTTGATGTGGTAATGATGGATGATGAGATGATGATATGATGATGTTGTTGCTATTGATGATGCTTGACTCGGATCTTGGGCATTTGTGATGATTCGGAGGAATTTGTGGATGAGTGAAGTGAGTAGGAGCGTGGATGTAGTTAGTTATTTCATTTCTTTTTGTTTATATTAGTGAGAGCTGGATTTATGATTTAAACTTGTTATATCTTTAAAAGGCATAGTAACCCATGTTTTGTAATTTAAATTTTGCAAACTTTGTTTAATCTAATAATTCTCTACTTGAGAAGAGTGGAAGTTTTGAAATGTCTTTATTTCTAAATTGTTTTTAAAATTTTATTTCGCTGTAATCCAGTTATCCGAAAATCTAACTAAATGATTTCACAATCTAAAATCGAATAGCAATGTTCAACATAAACACTTTCTTTAAGACAACCTTACGTATAATTCGTAAGAGTTATACGTGGTTGGGGACTTGGTGTGCTTAATTTGAGAATTGAACATGTCCGGTCTTTACACTGTCTCTTTTCAAACTAGCTTATTGTCTTTTTCACTCAAAAACATGATTACCACAAACCTTATCTCCAGTCTTTACACACAAGTAAGCTTTGCTCTTTAGGGGCCTCCCTGTTAATTTGCCTTCAAACTTCATAGCAATTGGATTTAAGAAGCAATCGTGTTGGGTCAAGAATTCTCATTTTTGTTACATGTTCTTATCAAGAATTATATTCATTGTAGGATTGTTCTAAAATATGGGTGTTGGATAGATTGAATCAATTTTTAGTCTAGTAGATTATTCCAAGTAAATTGCTATTATGAGTTTATATCATCAAATTGTTAGTTCATGTGGAATTTATTCCTAGGAGTAATTGTTTTTGTTGCTACTTATCATGACATGGAAAATTTTTTTTTGTCAAAAACTGAATAATTTAGCCACAAGCTAGCAAAAACAATCTAGATATTTAATTTCAAAACATTACAACCTAGTGAGATTTGGTCGCAGCTGATAAAAACCCTTATATTAATGGCAGTTGAATGAAAAAGAATCCATAGCACTCTAACTCCTCCCCGAACAACCCCAAAAATCTAACCATTTCAATGGTCCCCCACCATGTCAAGCCCCAATAACACCTACTAATCTCCAATCATAAAGAGGAGTTAAAAAAAAAAAAATTCTTGCCCAACATCATGTAATATGCAATAACACTAGGAATTTCTGCAATATTGCAATATGCATCAGAAAGGAAAAAGATAGGTTAAAAATAGAATCATTCAGTGGAACTCAGTTCCTTACATTCAACCATGATTGAGATAGTGAACATACTATTTACACACTACCTTAACCCGCTAAAAAAATCATCAAAATCAAAGTTCCTAATGTATCCCATTAACACCCTAATGGACAATTATACCCAAAAAAAAAAAAAAAAATCACCACACAGGCCTAAGTCAAAAGGTTCCATGTGCCATCTACGTCCCGTACCATATATGTAAAATGCTAAAATACATCTACAATCATTGGTTAGTTGCGGCAACTTACAAGATGTTGATGGCAAAAAAGCCACCACGTACCATATGCTTTCACTCCTCCCCCTTAAGCGCCTCCACGTATACGAAGTCTTCTGAGTTGTCCTCCACACATTTCATTACTTGCACTGCTTCTTTCTATCCTAGAATTCTCTCCAATCGAACTACTGTAATTGGTTGGGAAAACCATGTCATGGTTGTATATTAAGCATGTCCTTGATTCAAACAACACGCATTTAGCTTAGTAAAACTCATTTTACTAAATAGTTAACCAAATACTATCAAAAACAAACAAACCTATGACGAAGTGATATAAGTAGCAGGTTAAGACAAAGAAGCTAACGCTTCACTAACTTATGATTGTTTATCAACCTTACTTGTACCTCCTCTTCTTTACTTACCTCATCAACCTTGGTTCCCCGCTAACTAGAAAACCAAAATTTATAGAGATAATCATGTTGCTCCAAGTTTGTAATAATTTCAAAAATAAATCCTCATTTGGTAACACCACTTACCACATTTTGTTGTTGATGCTCAAGGCATTTTTGCCACATAGTAGGTCCAGTAGTACTTACATGGAAACGTCGTGTGTTATGACCAACACCAACACATTTGCCATACCGCTTTGACTCTATTCCTTCAGCTAATATTGTTTTGTCTCGTTTTCACCTTATTTCCATAACTTCTTTAATTTACCTAGAGAAGCCCTAAATTTTGGAGGAATAGGTGTCGAATGTCTCGATTGTGGCCACTGTTCTCTCCCTAGAAAGGGAGTGATGATTGATTGGTAAGTTGCCAAGTATGCGGGCTTCTTATAATATTCATGAACATAATGTCCTTAACATTGAAAATTTCGAAGCATTGTTGCAATGGCAAGTCTACATGGCAATCTTTGTACTCTCATGCTTTATAAGTACAAGTGTGTGCATTTAAATCGACAACATGCCGCTCAAACCCATTATCAACCTCATACATTTTGGCATCAGAGGCTATTACAGAGTAATTTTTTGCCATACCACCAAACTTTCCAATCCACTTCATAATATTAGGGCAAATATCCTTCTCGTACTTCTGCATTCCTTCCCTTTTCAATTAAATCTTTACATCAGATATATACCACTCCAACATCAAAATTATTAACATCCCCTCTGCCTTTAGTATCATGAAGTTGAGTGACTCATTCAAGTTGTTGACAATTGTATCACACATTTCATGACAACTGAAATGAGACTTACACCATCGAGTAGCTAGAATTTTTTACAACCATTCTCATACAATTTTACTTAGACTTTTCATGGCTTCAACTTTATTTTCTCATTCCCTCATGATGGTTGCATTTGCAATAGCCCACATTGCATCCTTGAATCATTGTCTAGCAAATTTTTTCCTGAAGTTCTCATGCAAGTGTCTTACGCAATATCGATGCTCACATATTGGGAAAAGTTCCTCAAGAGCATTGTCAAGTCCCTAAAAGTTTAAATGATGTAAGATGGTCAAGTCCCTGAAAGGAGAAGAACTTATACTATATTGCAATATTAAACAAAAAAAATGTCATCATATACATACCTTTTGCCTATTCGAAATGAACACGATGCCAAGATGTCATGGATCTCCAATGTCATCCCCAAAAATCTCTAAGAACTAATGCCATGAATCCTCACACTCTAACTCAACAACTATTATCGCGATTAGGAATACGTTCTCATTCCCGTCCATACCAACTGCTGCAAGGATATGGCCACCATAGGATCCTTTCAAAAAACAA
This sequence comes from Combretum micranthum, assembly GCA_024138025.1. Taxonomy (NCBI): domain Eukaryota; kingdom Viridiplantae; phylum Streptophyta; class Magnoliopsida; order Myrtales; family Combretaceae; genus Combretum; species Combretum micranthum. Next base: position 8,961 of record JAMXBD010000461.1, read on the forward strand.
CCATCTAATCCCACTATTGGACGACACCCGGTGAGAAAGCCCACCTTTTGGGCATTGCAATGCACATAAATCCTCTCAAATATTGGCAGGCAACACTCCATAAACGAGCCACACTTGATCTTAACCTAACTTCCAACATCACGTGTTAATACCATATTAGCATAGTCATAAACCAAGTCATATTGCTTCGAATCATCACCATCTAAAATTGCTTGTGACTTTCTTTTTGCACGGTAAGCGGTATTTATGGGTATTTTAATAGCAATGTCCTTCATAACATGACGTTGAATTGCATTAACTTCCCACTTTGGCCCGTTATCACGAAATTCATTCAAATATTTTCGTACAAGGAATGTGGAGGTGATATGTTTGTCATTGAAACTACGATGATATGTACATCTTGCATAAAATGTCTTCACTTGAAATGTTTCTTCATCATTGAGCTTCAATAATACACACCCCATCCACAATGGATTGACACTTTTTAGGATGATTCAAAGCATACCAAAATCTTATGCCATTCTTAGAAGTATAAGCAAGGAGACACTGTCTGAATGTTTTCACATTTGGGAATTTCATTCCCACCAAAATCCTTAGCTGCTTCCCATCAATGTCTACACGATACTCAACATATCTATCATTATGTTCCTCATCCTTTGAATCAACCAAACTACACAAGTCATCATTGGGAAGGGCATTTTCCTTCCCATTTGTTATCCCCATTTATCACTTCTATAGCTTCATTAACAATCACAGGGACACTAGTGTCATCTTCTTCATCATCAGTTTGGATTGCAAAGTCTTCCTCCATAACATCACTTACCGTATCACTACTGTTAGCATCACCAACAACATCCTCCTCCACTCCTTAAACATCACAAAGCTGTCTACTATGTCCCGGCCTTACTTCCTCCATAGGGAATGCATTTAAAGCGGATGTATTCACAATATTCGACCCCACTGATTGCTTTTCCACATAAAACATAATTCTATGAACACCTACAGAATGGTGTAGCTCTAGCATTGCGAGTGCACCTACATCATTCTGGAGGAGCCTAAGCCTACTACATAACGATTGTCCTGGCACCACATAATACACAAATGAGCTTGGTGACTTGCTTAAGTCATGAAGAATATCTTCAAATTTTAGAAAACCCATCACATCATAATCAACATTCGTTCTTATTCCAATAGAACCTCCATCATATGACCAAATAGGTCCTTTCACAAATCTTCCACCACGATGAATTTTCAAGTTGATTAGACATGGAACCACCATTGTTGTTATTGTTATGAACCCTGAAATGTGGAAATAAAACTCATTAACTATAAAGTAAAGGTAAGATTTATATAGCTTATGCTATTGTGCATCTATTAAATGCTATTTAAAATACATTTAAATATTTCTATATAATATAACTAAGTACAAAGAGGTAAAATAAGCTAGATAGTCCATCTTTATCGTATTATATCATCTTAATACTTAAGATTTCAACGATAGCAACAGATTCGTAAGCCCTATTACTTGACATTCATCTGCTCTAAATCAGTAATGACGTGTCTTCTATTCATCTAAGGCAAACCAAATGTTCAAGTCTACTAAAATAAATGTAAACTGTGAGACTGCATCTATGCTTTTTAAGGAAGGCAACATAGTCATTCACTATAGTTAATAGTAAAAAAAAAAAAAAGCTTTTTTAGATGTTAACTAAACAAAACCATGATATTTCTTCAACCGATGATAGCTAAAACAAACGACGATAGAACAAAGGAAGGAACTATTGTGGGTGTTTTGTATGTAACTTGGTTATATAATAGTAATTTCAAACTTGCTTAAAATTGGGATTATTTTTAATTCAGTGTTACTTTTATAATTTTTTAAATAATAATATTGATTTCTTTTTCCCATTAATTTAATATAGTAATAGGTATATGTTTATACATATATCTTGGCAAAAACATATCTATTATACTATTATTATGCCAATCCTGATTTATTTGTGTCAAATATTCCAAAGCTAAGGCCCCGTTTGTTTCAAGAAAAATGTCTTATATTTGGAAAAATATTTTACATAAATATATTTTTTTGAAAATGATATGTTTTTCATGTGTTTGGTTGTATTTACAAAAATATGTCGAAAAAATTTTTCGATGTTTGACTAACCAATATTATATAACACATTGTCTTATATAAATAATTTATTATTAGCACGTTAATATATAAGTACATTATTCTAAATAATTTTATTTAAAGGTTAAAGTATAAAATATATATTATTTATTTACAAACCATAATTCATATTTATAATTTTTTAATGATTTTTTATTTGTCTTTTTTCCATTAAATTACTTTCATGTTTAAATATAATTTATTAGTTAATTATGCCAAAAAAAAAAATATCACCTTGCTAGAGTTTGAATACTTGCAAAGACTAATTCGAAAAATGACTTTCCGTTTTGAAAGAGTAAATTGTTTTCCTTAAAGTGCATGGGATTTACTCTTTAATGGAAATTATTTTCCCTTACAAGGGAAAATGTTTTCTACTTAAAGTATTATTTTCCGCTTAACAAACAAAGGAAATTGTTTTCCAGAAAACATTTGTCTTGAAAGAAACAGGGCCTAAGTTAAAAAGATTTTTTTTTTCAGAAAGAATGTTATGTACGAAAAACTCTATCCAAATCCACATTGTATATCTTTTGAATTCCTCCCTAACACAATTTTAGGAGTAATTTGAGGAGCAGTTTTTATCTCTTTAATAACCATTCTCTGGGAAAACTGCCTGGAAAATCTTTCCACTCCCCACTTCGGAAATTGGAACACTATGAAAAAACTGTCCCTACTCACATCTATTACATCTTTGACATATTAATTAACCCATTCTTCACTTAACTGCGTAAGATATCTATCCTATCCTTTTCTTTAATTGTCACTATTTTATTTTGTCAGAATTTTTATTTTTAATTTATTCTTAGCATTGTTTATGCACAGTAGAGGATTTGCAATATGTTTCGGACACTTCTCGGCGGAAATTCTTAGCCATCTGTTTGATCTATTTTTTAATATGATTCATTCTTTCTGTTTTTTTTTTTTTTTTTAGCTATTTTGTTTTCAATTTTTTTAGTTATATTTTATTATATTCACCTTTTTGCAGTGGATGCACTTTATTTGGCGCTAGAAATTTGCAATACATTCTACACAACTTCTACGTCAAGGTTTTTTTACGCCAATTTATTATGTTTTTTAATAATTTTCTTCTTTGTTTGAACAATTACAAGCTTTAAATATATATATATATATATATTTTTTTTTTTCTATTTGACTTTTGTAGTTTTTTCTTTTGTTTTATTTTAATCACTTTTTTTTTTGCAGCAGGTACATTCCCGATACTTCTTATGTGAGGTTCTTCAACATCGGTTTGTTCTATTTTTTAACATTATTTTTTCTTCTTCTTTGCTTTTTTTTTTTTTGTAATTTATTTTCTTATTTCATTTTATAATGTCGATTTGCAGTGAAGCTCTTGCCTCACACAAAATGTCATCCTTAGAAGTACATATTACTTTGTTAATAATTTTTCATTTTTGATGGTCAACTGCTTTGCTAATAAGTCTTTTTTTTCGTGACAAATACATACGTTGGCTTGGCTATGCAAAAATAATGCTACATATAGGCTCTAGTTTTTTTTTTTCGGTGATACCAAATAGAGAAACATAAGGAGTTCGATCAGTGTTAATAGCCATTAGCCATTATCACGAAATAGACTACCATTAGGATCTCCTTAATAAAAGTTTTGAGGAAAAGTAACAAAAGAGAAAGAGTCCTCTGGCATGGAAACAGGACACAAAACATCAAGAGTGCATGCTGACACATTATTACAAAAAATATGGAAATCAAAACAAGAGAAGTCTTCTTTAATTTTCTTTCGTTATCCCATAGCAACAAGATCATGGACCACCTAATTTGTTTCTCTAGTTGTCCACATCAGAGTTATCCTCTTGTTGTTTTCTTGTACCATCCACATCAAATGCCTACATGTCATAATAACATTAGGAGTCAAATTATTAATTTTAGTATCACAAATCCAGCTAGTTGCATCCCTGGAATCAGATTCAATGATGCCATCCTGTAAATCATGTTCTTCAAACCATTTTAATGCATGATATGTGTGTGGGTATGAATCCGGATGCAACGATCACGTGCATGTCACGTGACTATCGCGCTGCGCATGACCTAGGGAAATAACACATGATGGGATGATCAAGAGAGCATCGTGTAGGGAGGAGGAGTAGGCAATCTCAATAGGCTCTAACACACGTGTGACAGGCGAGGGAGCTATTGAGCATCAACCTCACTAAGTACCGCGAATATCGTGTTCGTTCTTGAGTGAGTCAAGTAATCGATTCACAAAAATGGAAATCCGGCAGCACAACGGTGTTTGTCCAAGATTTCACCTTGTCCAAATGAGGTAAGGACTAAGGTATTTATAGAGAGTCTGGTCGTCGATGTCGTCCGTCAGATGAGACAGACAACTAACGGCCAGGATGAGTCCCTCTCATTATGGATATGGATGTGGGCTCCTTATGGACCCAGGCCCATTGAGGCCTTCATTGTAATGTGTGTGAGCCAAGTTGAGAAAGATTGGAATTGGGTAGGCCAATTCTAACGGGCCCTACTCCAAGCCTACCATGCCAATTCTCCCATGATCATCCCAATTGAATTGGGTCTAACTCTTTAAGCCTGTCACATTAGCCCAAAGAGTTAAATCCAAATAAGAATTAGGCTCAAGGCCTTTGTAAGCAGATTTGTACATCTACATTTTGCCCCCTGACCAAAGTCCTTCGGGTTTCATCGGAGGGGTTTGGGCATTATTTCTAGCCCTTTCGAATGACAGAAGTCTCATCCAGCGCATGTGCGCTATAACTTAGCTGCACCGCTGCTCGGTGTATCAGTTTCTTGATAGCTCACAATGCAAAAGTCTGGGGCAATATTGTCAAATAACTGAATTCTCTTGAGAGATATTCCTGTAGTATCATCTGATGAGCATATCGTCTTCATATTGAAATTATACCATCCCTGAAACAATAGTATATTGGCATACTTCCTTTGTATATGAATTCATCTCTCGCTCGTGCTCCATATAAATGATCCTTCTTGGCAAGTTGACTTTACTTGCGTTTTATGGAATCTTCGATGATACTCAGCTTGTTGTAGAAGAGGTGAAGTCTTAGCATAAGAACACCATGTACCATCTCTCTACGGAAAGACATCGAAGGGCGATATATTGGACATGATGCATTATCACCCAAGTGCGAAGTTGAATTCTAGACGTTAAGCAAGGGGCAATTATTTCTTTAACATAATTTGAAAAACCGATCCCATAATTTCTGACCCCTTGTGTGTGACTCACTCAGTATCAGTTGCCTTACTTCCAGATACTAAATGTGTTTAGTATGTGACTTGTAGGAGAATAAAAGATAGAATTTGATGGCTTGACATTGTTGTTGGCATTAGCAATGGCTGGCACTTGAGATTCTGATACATCATCATCGCTGTCAATGTTAGAGGGAGAAATCCTGTTCTGAAATGCCCTACGTCGCAAGAGAAAAACATTGACATAATAGCTCACTAATTCCTCTCTTTTTCTAAAGGGAAAATGCTTTGCCAGCTCAACCCAAAAACTCTTCTCCCGCGATGAAGGATTGGACCTGACAATAGCTGCAAATGTATTCTGTTCCTCTATTGTCCAAGAAGCTTCTACATCCTCACCCATTTTATCAAATTTAAAAAGGTGAAATGCAGCACCCACTTCAAGCTTCAACTTTTTTCTTTTCTCTTTTTCTTTTTCTCTCTTTTTTTTTTAACAAAAAACGTATGATCTTTGCTGCCAACATATTTATGGCACAAGTTTTGTACTATTGAGAGGTGCCAAAATTTGATTGGCCCATGGTACAAAGGGTAACTTTTTTTTTTTTTTTTTTGTCCTGTATTCTTTGTCTCTTTTTAACACTTTTCAATTTTTTTTTTCTTTTTCATGGTATTCCTCTTCATCGTTTCATAGCAGCATCATAAGTGGAACCCTAATACTCCATCCCTTTAGCAAAATTGGCCTTAACCTTGATCTCGCTAGCCCATCTCCTCCCTTGCAGATGCATCTCCTCATACCCATTTCCTCTAAACCACCCTTCTCTCTCATCATTTCTATAAACAAACACACAGCTTCTTCATTCAAGCCAGCTTGGCTAAACCCCGAGATCATCGCATTCCATGAAACCACATTCCTCTCAGGCATTGCACCAAACACGTTCTTCGCATCAAAGAACCTCACTCTCCTCAAATACCCAGAAATCAAAGTAGTGTAACATACCACATTTGGATCGCTCACATCTTCAAAAGCTCTTTGAGCTTCATCAACGGTGCTTAACTTAGCATAGAAGTCCAGTACCGCACTGCCCACAAAGACATTTGAATGGAGCCCCGTTTTCATTGCACCAGCATGAAGTTTTTTTTGCACGTCTTAAGCTCGTCAAGCTTAAGAGCAGAGTGGATTACAGTACCAAATGTGAACTGATTCGGTCTTATATTCGAAAAAAAGTACTTTGGTAAATAGATATACGACTTCTTTATGGCGATGTTGTTTGGCAATGCGGCTGAGGAATGCTGAAACGGATACAACGTTCCAATCGGTAAATCGTCGAACAATTGAAAGGCATCCAACGATGGGTTGTCAGAGGTAAAAATGTTTATGCAATATCAGTTTTATGGCGTGTGGAGATGAAAATAGATGGTCAAGATATCGTGATGCCAGAGAGATCATGTTGCCGAGCAGGTGGACTATCTGCTTAAGCAAGCTACCAGTGTACAATCTTTGCAACATGTATGAAGGCTGGACACCTTGGATTTGAATGCATGAGGGAGTTTGCAAACAGGTGCCATTTGGCGTTCGCACCTATTGCAGCCATTCAAAACAGGGGTTGTAGATCGTAAGACAATCTCACATCTTTACCAATGAATATTGCAAATATTTCCACAAGTGCAGTTTCACCCTTTTACTGTATTATGTGAAGAGATACTGCTGTCATAACCAAGAGATTATGCTGATGATCCAGAGAAGAGACGGGAAGCTCACAAAGACAAAAGCTAAGATTGAACTGTGAATTTCACTGGCAGAGGAAGCCGAGGGGTAACTATAGCTGTTGCATTACTAGCCGCAGTCTTGTTAGTCCCTGTTGTCATGTATAAGCATTTGTCATAGCTTGGATCCTTGTCAACCTTAACTCCTAACCCTCCAAAATTGCAGGCAATATCAGTAGCTCCATTCTGTTGATAATAACTGTTAAATGCAAAAGATGCATGAGAGACTAAGGTATCTGGCTCATAACATGGTTGGCTTGGCTGTATAGCAGAACAGTCCACATTTCCCGGACCACATGCCCAATCCACGACACTCTGCAGTTGTGCATCTGATGCATTAGCTGCAGCAATGCACCATGTCGTTCCATTTGAGCTGGTAATATTAGCTCCAGTAATAACATCCACAGAACCCCTCCTGTAAAATCTAAGTTGTAAACACTGGTCTGGTCCGAATAAAACAACCCCAATTCCTCTCGGATTCCATACCAGGTTTCCTGTTCTCGTTAAATAGAGAGAAGATATACACATCAAGCTCCTCCCCGGGCTTTGCAGGAGTACCAGTGTCATTAATTACATGACGGATAAGATTGGTGTTATATGTCTGGGCATTATCAGGAGTTGCGGCGGTCTCCTTTGGTGACCCTTTAGAAGGCCATCCAGTCTCAGTAACCATAATTTTGATAGTCCGAAAATTTAAACCCATAAGTGCATAATAAAGAGCATCTGTTTGGGCATCAAACATGTTTGTATAAAGAAGACCATTGTTTGGATCAATCACTTCTGAAGAAGCCTCAAAGAGAGCATAGTCCAGACATTGTTTGGGGAATCTCTATATACATAGTATGGATATATATCAACCATAAAAGGAGACTGGTTCTCAGCTAGAAAAATTAACAAAGGTTTCAGAAAGATGCAAATTTGCTATTAAATGCACCAGCAGAGGGTGGAAAGGATCTAGAAAGAACCCCAAGAGAATGAGTAGTCGAGACCTTTATTTTCTTATGCAGACCGACTTTCCTCAAGGCAGTGAAGACATTCTGCATAGCTGGAACTACAAGAGCAGAGGTATTACCAGAACTTTCAGTTACCTCAGCACCAACAGTTATGTAAGTGATCTTTGTGGCTGGATAATATGGGAGGATGCTATTCTTTAGCCAAGTATCGGCATTGGACTGAACTGAGAGAATGGCAGTAGGTCTGAGTTCGGAATCCCAATCATGAGTTCAACTCCAGTATTTGCAAAAGCCTTGAGAACCTGAATATTGGAGTCATATATTTGACATATTTAATGTTATGTTGTTGAATAAGCTATTCAGCTTTGTCAGGTGTCGGGAGATCATCAACATTTCTTCCATAGCAGACACCTATCGTGCTTCCCTTGCATTATCTGCCAAAAGCATAAGCAACAGAAGTTGAAAATATGAGTCTGAATCCTCTTCCCATTTCTTCTTCTTCTTCTCCTCTCTTTCTCTAAAGTTAAACTTTATCTTCCTTTTTTTCTAATACATGGCTTGAGAATGCAAGCAGACAGCCTGAGTTAAGTTCTTTCTCCTTTGCTATAGAGAAGTTGAGTGCAGGGGCAGCTTTATCTCTCGAAAGGGCATAAGGAAAGCACAGCTACAAAGTTCAAAAGAGAGCGTGGGTGTGTGTGTGCTCCAGTGGAGCTTCTTGTCTTGGCTTATGCAATATCCAGGAAACATGCTGCAACTACAGTGTGATGCATGCCATTCTGTTGGTGACTTATCGTTTAGCTTCCGGAGTCTTTAAGTCAAGGATGAAACTGCCTCACAGCGTACAACCTAGCATGTCAAAATTGCCTCATTTGGTTCAACATGCGATTGGAAGGGCTGGAGCTGTTTCAGTGCATGAAAGGAAGCAGCTATTATGAATTGCTTCAGCAGATTTGTTTTGGCATTCTTTTCTAGGCTGACCCAAATTGACCTGCTAGATTCTTCTAGCAGATATATCATGGAATTGCCAATATGCGTGGGAGAGGTGCGGTTTCAACATGCTGCGGACAAAAGCGGGACATGTTGCTGTCTGGTTAGAGGCATCATCAATTTGACATTGGATGCATTAACCCTTCCTCAGTGGGAGATTACTTGAAATGGAAAAGCAGCTTCAGTCTACACTGGTTTATTGGAAGATTGCCATTTTTTTTTTACCCTTGCTAAGTTTGAATCATGTGCAACTTGTCATGATTTGCTCTTGCTGATGAATGAGGATATACAAGGGATGTGAAGAAATATATCTGATCCATGATGGGTGCCTTCCACTGATGTTTTTTTTTGTCATTACCACCATATGATTGGATGTGTTCCTGAGAAGCTGTTGATGTGTTGTGATTGTGAGACGCAATCCGTAAATTGATTGCAGATTTGAGATAGTGGCCCTGGATTGTGGCAATCACTTCTTGGAAACTAGCCAATGCAATAAAATCCGGTCTGTCTGTATGGATAGAAGACCACCACAACTGATAGTCATTGATATATGACAATGAGGGAATAATGTTCATACGTATCTGGCTAAGTTGATATGTGCACTCAGCTTGTTTGCCTTAACAAAACTTTGTAGCAACTACATCTTATTCTCTTGCAAGATCCATGACTTGAAGTCTCTAAGAACAATTTCTTGTGATGGAACTGTGTCGATCTGCTGCTTGGGGATATGCATAAGGCGATTTTGCAAGATCATTCACTAGTTCTGCTCTTGAAAGCTTTGGTAAGATGATCCAAGCTATATACTCAGTTCATCTGTTTTTAGCAATAAAATCCCACCGGCTTTTCTTACTTTCAAATAGTCTATGTTTTGATGAGGACCCTATCGGGCAGCTATTGCAATACAACAATCCTAGCTTGATGACCATTGGTTGATCATGAAATCCGAGTTTCAAGTCTAGCATTTTTACTTCAACTCAGATCGTCTTGTTCATTTCTCTTCAGAGTATTAGTAGTTTTGTTACTCACTTCGCTATGCGAAATTATCTTATCTTTAAATTTCTTGCGATGCAGGTACTGAGATTGAATCGTTAAATCTTCACTACGTATCCTTTTGACTTCATTTTTGTAAGTATGATTTTCTTGTTTTATGAACTCATATTAATATCATCAACTGTTAATAGTTCTTGAACATTTGCAAAAAGGAATACTCGACTTCAAACATTCCTGTCTATCATGTATTCTATTCATTCACCAAAGGACTATGATGCCTTATGATTTTTAAGACAAAGCTCTTCATCGTCGTGTTCCAACCGTGTAAATGGCAATGTTGAGATCACACATGTATGATGACACTCTCAGCCGTCCGTGTCCCAAACTTTACGTGACAATCTTGGAACCGCACATTGCGTCCGTGTTCCATTCCTCACGTGATGACTTTGGCACCGCACCGCTATGAGAGAGGCTCTCCTTAGTTGTCTGTGTCTCAATTACCCATGCAACGATCTTGGAACCGCACCACTGTAAGAGGGGAGTCTTTCTCATCTTGTGCGCCTAGTCGTTTGGTGAATGAGTGTGATACTTTGCTAGCTAATGTGCTTGTTGTGTATGTCTCATGCTGTTGATTTCAGTTCACAAGTAGCACATCTTGTCCTCTAAATCAAAGTTTTGCATAAACAACTTGATCTACTATTTTCATTGTACCAAAACTCTTTCTCCTTTTTTTTTCATTATTTTAGTATCAAACTTGCGTTCTTCACCGTCTTGTAGATGAACGATATCATAATAAATAAATACTCTAAAGTAGACAACTGTCTGGTATGTATCATTGACCTTGTCAGAAAATTAGATGGTAGGAGACAAATTGTTGATGACACGTGCCATGTTTTTGGAAAATAGCACTCGAGTACCTTTACTTTGATAATATGGATAATGATTGATGGTTTCATTCAAAGTATGAATTCTATACCAGCGCTTCTTGAGACTTTGTAACATATCATTGCCCACTTGCTTTGTATAAATCTAGCACCTATGCTTGTCACAGCTCATAGTGCATGCGATACTTTTTTTTTAAGTCAAGTTTGGATGTCGTGTCCTACGCTCCTTTGAATTCGCTTGGGCCCTCATTGCCATACCTTGAAGGAACATATTGACTTTGTTTGAAGACAAGCATTATTTCATGGAAGCTAGTGTCACATGCACGTACATGTTTTGAGCATATTGCACAAATGAACTTCATGCATCGTTGCATAAGTGAGGATCACGTACAAACAAACATTTTGCACTTCAAGCATCACAAATGTGCATTGCACATTATTGATTTGTGATAGGCATCTACTCGTGTCTTTCTTTGCTGTAATCCTCTTGGTCATGCAATATCGTCTCCCTTCTTCCTTTCAATATGAGTTGTAACGAATGTGTGAAACTGACCATGGCAACAAAATCAACTCATCAACTCTATATCCATTTACATTCTTGATACTCATTTTCGCCTTTGTGATATATCTAGTCATCATGCGCTTTGGAGTAGTAGCTCTCATATGATTGCAACACATGAAAAGACGTAGTAATAGGATCACTTCAATCCCTTTGACACTTGTAGAGTTATTATAGGTATCACAGACAAAGAGCATGTCTAGATAACAAGGATTGTCATTGAAACACAACACTTAGTTTTAAAACATGTTTTTTTTTTTTTTTTTTTTTTTGTGATCATACGCGCTTAGGAGCAAAGCTTCAACCAAGCAGCAATATTATCTAATATAAAAGATGAGTGGAATTATCATGTGCATTGAAGTAGCACTGCTACTTCCTCGCAATGATGTTTAGACAATCCATTTAAGGAAAATGAACATTCATGCTTATGCAGCGATAGTAGCATTCATTATCAATCGCGCTCATGCAGCGACGGTAGCATTTGTTATCAATCGCGCTCATGCAGCGATAGTGACATTTGTTATCAATCGCGCTCATGCTGCGATAGCATTTGTTATCGATAAATTTTTATTAGTCAAGGGGTATTTCCCACTACTCAACTATATAGTACTTGTGTAGAATACCATATGCCAAGGATTACTTGGCTCAATAGGGGTTGTCAAGGGGATTATCTCCACTATTTGACAACTAGAAATACCAAGAAGAAAGCGGTGATGAGCTATCAACATCGTGCGCCTGGGAGCTAAGCTCTGACCTGTCAGCAACGATGTCTAAATCAAATGTTATATTTGTTATTGTTTTTCTTTCATTACTAAAGGGTAATCTTACTCAATTTGATGTCGATCCCCTTTTTTTTTAACTAGCTTTGTGCGCTAAGAAGATTAGTTTCTTACTTTGCAGCGACAATAGCGATGGAAAGGAGAATAAGTGATCATGCCATCATATTTTCACGAACAATACTCACTGATTGAGTAATACAGTTCATTCATTAGGTAAAAGCATCTAATGCTTTGTTTACACAGAAACAAAAAGGAAATGAGTGAGATATGATAATAACACTCTTTGTCATAAACAGCTCTTTCTTCAATTCATGCGCTGCTTTACATTTTCATCCCATCATAAGCCTTCTTGTGTTTCTTTACACCTCCACGACAACCACGCTTCTTTTCTTTTTAAATTCTTGAGTCTTAATTTCTTCTCCTGTGGGTAGTGATTCGCATTGGATTCCACTAAAGTCATATCTACTTCATTTTCTTGTTCATGTTCATAGAAAAAGGTAGCTTCAGCAAAGTGGAGTTCATTACGATTGAATGGATTCTTTGTCGCATGGATTAGGATATCACTTCCACTCCAATGACCTTTCATGCACTGATGTTGTGTTGAGGGTATCATGTTGTACTCGTGCAGCCATGTCCTTCCTATGAGAAGGTGATAGGACACCGGTGCATCAATTACATGAAACGTAGCAAGGCCATGAATGGGCCCAACTTTAAAACTTGCTTTGACATAACCCATTGTCATTGTGGAAGACTCGATAAAACTATTCACTGCGATGGGATGCTTCATCAAGTATCGGATATCTATTCTTGCAGCTTTGAAAGTAGACATGGGCATGATATTGAGTGAGGATCCATTATCGATAAATGTCCTCTTGATGGGGTAACCATTGAGCATACTCTCTACATACAAAGGACGATTGTGATCAAAGTTCTTCAAGTGTGTATCAGTTCTAGTAAATGTTATTGCATAATCCCTTGTAGAGACCACTCCTTTCTTAGGTTGAACTATGTCGCATCCGCTATAATGACCTTGCGCAATTTGGTTAAGTACAGTCGTTGCTGCAAATCGTGCATGATCATCAAATCCAAGGAGATCAAAGAAATTCTTAAAATTTGAAGTCTTTAGTAAAGTAAAGATGACATTATCATCCCCATGAGTTTCAATTTTGAGTGTATTGTCATTTTCTTCATGTCCCCCAACTAGCTGTGTGTCTGTTGACTCCATCATAGTAGGATCATGGGTAATGGCATTCACAGCACCGTTGATTGCCATGAGCTGGAAGTGGGTTGTTCCTGACATCATTATTCTCGATGATAAGTTCACCATTCTCAACTCTTTCATTAAAGATCCTCTTCAAAGTAAAACAATCCTTAGTAGGATGCCCCACAATCCTGTGAAATCTACAAAATTTAGGATTATTTTTTTCTTCCTGAGTTGGCAAACGTTCTACTCTTGGGAGTTTGAGATTTCCATCTCTTAACCACTGATCTAGCACAGCGTACACCTTTCCCATTGAGCAAGGATATGTTGGTGCTTCTTTTGCCTCTCACCCTTGGGCTTCTCAACTCTTGGTCTCTTCCCTTCTTTGAAATCTTCACTTTGAGCCAAGTTCACCGATGGATCTCTCTTGTTAAACTTCATATTTCCTCCTCTCTGTCGCGCGACAGAATTGTTAGTCCTTCGTGCATTCTCAACCAGAGTGGAGAATGAAGCTAAAGAAAGATTTTCTAGATGCACCGCGTACTCAGTAAACATGCCTTGGATACAAATTTTCACCAACTCTCTTTCATCACATATGTCTTGGATGTCTAGTGAACGCTCTCTGAAGCGCTCAATATAATCCATCAAGTCTTCCTTGGGCTTTTGACGAATTCGTCCCATATCAGTCAAGGTCACTCGTTCTTGTGTGGAGAAAAATTTCTCTAGGAACATTTTGCACATGGTTGCCCATGAATCTACAGATCCAGGGGGAAGATTCACGTACCAAGTGTACGCTTTCTCTGTGAGGGACTTAGAAAATTCCTTTAACTTTAAATCATCATCAAATCCATAAACCTCTAGTGTTTCAATGAACTTCAACAAATGTTCCTTGGCGCTTCCCTTTTTACCATTGAATAGCATGAATTTGGGACTCACATAGTCCTGAGGGTATGGCTTAGCAGCAATACGTTGATTGTAAGGGAGCTTGAGATCCAATACTCCCACATCAGACTTAGCTTGTATTTCCCTTAGGTACATGTCCAGATCTTCCTTCGTGACGAAAGTACCTTTAGGAGTTGAAGTAGTAACTTCAACTGGTGTAGCTGGAGTGGCTGTTTGGAGTAAAGTTGCATTGGGTTGAATAGTGGGTCCACCAATGACAATTGGTGGTGTAGCTTGTGAGGATGAAGATCCTCCAAGTTGAGCATGTAATGCAGGCTGGGAAGTTGATGGTGTTCCAAGCTGAGTTCCAGTATTCATTACCTGAGGTGCAAGCGGTTGTGTGATTACAGGCTCTAATGGAGGGATTTGCTCTCCAACTCTGGTAGGATCTTGTTCAGGAATAGGAGTAGGATTAGCAGGTGGAGCAACTTGAGGTGCCTGAGAAGCGCGTTGTTGCACAACAACAACAGGGGTCGACGAAGTCGCACCTTGTTGCGTGGCAGCAATAGCAGCTATTCCAGGCAGGTACTGAGCAAATATTGTCATGAATTGTTGGAATTGTTTTGCAGACTCTTGCATTGATTGATTGACTTGCTTGGTATTTTCTTGCACAGCGCGCAAGATCGCAGCATTATCGATTTGAGCACTAGTAGGTTGGTTCACATCCTCAAGTGCTGGCATGTCATGTTCAGCAGTCTCGGGATTAACATTAAGTTCTTGAGTCGTACCCTTAGTGGGATCGGCAGGTCTCTTCCTTGGAGGTGCCATCACACAAGTGTTGATTTCCCTGTCCCCAGTGGAGTCGCCAAAAATGTGTGGGTATGAATCCGGATGCAACGATCATGTGCGTGTCGCGTGACTATCGCGCTGCGCGTGACCTAGGAAAACAACACGTGATGGGATGATCAAGAGAGTATTGTGTAGGGAGGAGGAGTAAGCAATCTCAATAGGCTCTAACACACGTGTGACAGGTGAGGGAGCTATTGAGCATCAACCTCACTAAGTACGAATATCGTGTTCGTTCTTGAGTAAGTCAAGTAATCGATTCACAAAAATGGAAATCCGGTAGCACAACGGTGTTTATCCAAGATTTCACCTTGTCCAAATGAGGTAAGGACTAAGGTATTTATAGAGAGTCTGGCCGTCGATGTCGTCCGTCAGATGAGACAGACAACCAACGGCCAGGATGAGTCCCTCTCATTATGGATATGGATGTGGGCTCCCTTATGGACCCAGGCCCATTGAGGCCTTCATTGTAATGTGTGTGAGCCAAGTTGAGAAAGGTTGGAATTGGGCAGGCCAATTCTAACGGGCCCTACTCCAAGCCTACCATGCCAATTCTCCCATGATCATCCCAATTGAATTGGGCCTAACTCTTTAAGCCGTGTCATATTAGCCCAAAGAGTTAAATCCAAATAAGAATTAAGCTCACGGCCTTTGTAAGCAGATTTGTACATCTACAATATGTAGTCTAGATTTCTTCCATTAACGAGGACGTGGTGGACATACATTTGATGCGCCTAACAAGACATGAACCATGACAATTTCTCACTATGATTCCAACAGTAGTGGGAACCTTAGGAGATTTAAAACCTATGATGGATGAGGCGGTTGCCAGAGACTAGAGGACCAAGTTCTAGTCTTCTTCCATTGTTCTTGGAAGTGCATCTAAAATTCATTTCCTTCAGCTCTGCAATGGTCTAACTAAGTCTAATCCGATTTGTTGTTGAAAATTTTTTTGTTCCATTTGCGCCAGAGTTCCAACAGCGAGAAGGTACCCAGAACCTGTGGAGGGTAAGAATTCTCACTTTGATTATTTTCAATGAAGAGAATATTATTTGCTCTCTATTTCCTATCTTTCATGGTATTCCATATAATTAACAAGTAGACCGCTTATTGCTTTTTGATATTTATGCACAAATCAACATATTGCAATTAAAACTCTTTTTCCATTAACCCTCCACTACATCAATATCCAATAAATCCATGATCATCACAGGAATGGAATATCGGTTGAGGAGAGTGATGAGTTTTGGTAAAGATAATGACATGTGTTTGAATTTCTATACGTAGGAATTTTGAATTTTTATATTATTAGAAACTAAATTAAATATAAATTTTGGATATAGAAGAGATGGACAAAGAAAATAAAATAAATTGTCTTGAAAATACGATTTTACTTTACCAAAAAATCATATTTCCAAGATACAATTTTAATACTTATATCATCTTAGAAATTGTGTCTTGGTAACATAACTTCTTAGAAAATTGAATTCATATTTTTGATGCACAATTTTAAGTGCCTTATTTATAGAATTATTTTCAAAAAAATTTTGAAAAGTTGAGATATTTCTTAAAAATTCATTTTTTTTATTTTTTTCTAAACAATATTATGTAGTTTAGTTTTGATTAATTAATTTAATTATGGTTATGTCATGTGAGACAATTAAGTTGAATATCATGATTACTTTCAAAACAAAAAGATATAAAATCACAATTTTTGTTTCAATGAATTATATCTTCCACGTCCTAAAAAGATATAGAAAGAGTAATAGAAGATTTTTCTTTCTAAATCCAATGCACTGCTATAGAATAATCTATGATATAATAAGATAATATCAATTCTCAATTGCCAAGTTTAATCAAAAAGAAAAGTAAAAAACGTAGATAAACCATTTTAACTACAACTTGATGCTTGCAATGCAACACTTCAAAAGTCAATAAATAAATGACATATGAGTGTTTGTCTAATTAAGTTTCACGCACGTAAAAAAACTGGGTTTTAGAAATTTTAACATATAAAATTTGATCTAATTTTTGTCTCTAAATATAAATTTATGTTACAAAAATCATTGTCGTTGATTCTATCTGGAGGGATATAAACTATTTTACTAATTTTTCATTGTAAAATTTCTTTTTGTAAAGGTCAATTTTGTTATAGTGACGATTTATATTTTTTACTATATACACTTATTAATAAAACAAAGGAACTTTTTTACTTTTATGATCTTTTATCATTTAAATTTTATGACACTTTTACATATTTATCAATAATAACATATTCATGGGTCATTATTAGAAATCAATAAAAGTATAACGATTTGAAATTATGCTTATGATATACCAAACAAACATGTACTAAGATTTGCATAGGTGGTTTAATAATTAAAATTATTTTTTTTTTTCACTAGGATTACTTCACAAACTAATTTTCAATCGAATGAACACTCATATATCCTTATAAATTACTCCATATTAATTTACTAAACCAATCACCATTTAGACTACTTCCATCTATACTTCCAAAATTTTGTGTTTGGATTCAACTAAGGAACTGAAAAATTAGGAATTGATGTTGAGTATTGTAGACACCTCATTTTGACAATTTATTTTTATCAATTTGTTAATAATTAAATGTTAATTAGTGCAAATATGGCTAAATTGAAAGGTTTTTTTTTTTTTGCATTTTTGAGCATTATGATTAAAAAAAAAATTAGGAAAAATAAATCAAAATTAAAGAAAATAAATATAATGGATGTAATATACATGTATATAATATAGTTTTATAATCTGGAAAAAAAATTACTGTTCATGTTCTTCTTCGTTGGACAGCCGACCATCCCACTTTGAGCCCATTTGGGCCCACTTTCGGACCTTTTTCTACGAACTGAAGGTAAATTTTGAAACTAGGCATTGAATAGTTTGTTTTGGTATAAAAATCTGTTTTCATCAATAATTACACTTTCAAATCCAGACTTCAAATTTTTAGAAAAACTCGTTTTTTGTACTTTCCTAAAAAATTCAAAAATGTGTGAAAGTTGTTTTTTAGGCAATTTAATGATTTGGAACCTTACAATATAGGAGGTACACGTCATTATTGCATTTAATTGGAAAGTTACATCGGTTTTGACTCGGATTATTCAAATTTTGCCCAAAACGTGTTTTACAAGCCTTAGGTTCGGGATTGATTGATTGATTAGGAAGGTTTTGGTCGAATTAAAGTTTATAAATACCATCCTCATCTTCTGTTTTGTAAAGAGAAAAGTCTGATTTCTCAAAACTCTGTCCAATTTAATTTTAATTCAGATTTTCATTCTTAAGTTGTTCTTGATTTAAGGTTCTCAATTCTAAACGTCAAGTTTCTTGTCTTGTAGGGAAAATTAGAACAATTAATTTACATTGATTTGTTCAGAATTGTGAGGACTTCAAAAGCCCTCAATCAATTATCTCCCATCCTTACCGATCTGCCTTTGTTGGTCATTCACTGCCACGTCATTATCGACCCTCCGCCATTGCTACTGCTATCGCCGGACTGTTCTTGATCATCATCATCGTCAATCCTAGTTGTCGGGGTCGTCCTTCGTTCATCCGCTCGTCGATCCTCTACACACTGTCGCGATCTTCATCCCTAGTCGTCTTCAATTCCTACACGCAGAGCCATCTTCATCCAAGTAAGTTTTCTTTACATATATGTGTATATGTATATATAATATAATAATAGATTATATCTAATTAGTAATAAATATATGTTTTCGCAAAAATAGATTAATAAGTGAAATTAGTTGAAGTTTTAATAATATTAATCATAGTAATATTTGTTTAATATTAATATATGATAATAGTGTGAAGTTTGTGTTTATAAATAATTGTGATAGTTTTACATGAGTTTTTTTTATTATTGATATTATGATGATTTGTTTGTTTTAAAAAAAAAAATTGTTTTGACACCTAGAAAAATTTTATTTTTTTAAATTTGTTTCAAAATTAATTTGATAGATTTAAGAATCACATAAAATTAGATAATTTTTATTAAATCATAAAACTTAATGAACTTAAAGTGATAAGATTTCAAAATACTAAAATTAACCAATAAACTAAATTTTTCTTAAAGAATTACGTGTGGTCTGATCTCGATTAACGGGTACATAGGCACCTAATTAGGCGACTCAAAATATGTAAAAAATTTATTTTTGTGATTTTATTTGTTACTCCTAGTTTAAGTAAATTTGTACATATTTGTAAATAGTTAGAGCTTGTAAATAGTTTAGATTTTGAAATTAAAGTTTAAAAGAAAGCAATTTAAAATTAGAAAGCTAAAGTGGTAACCATTTAGGTTTTAATAGGTTAGTCTCTGGAGTCAAGTTAATTTCTTGTTCTCGTTTTCAAAATGATTTTTTCGTGGATCAGTAGCAAAACCAAAATCAACATAACCGTTGGTTTTGGTTTATCTTTTTTCTCGACTTTAGTCGAGTGGCGACTCCAAAATATTTTCAAAATTTAAAATTTTCTTTAATTCTTAGTCGAGGATTCGTATTGAATGGGTTAGGGTTTAATACGAATCGGATTAAAGGAAATCGAACCGAAAATCAAAACCCAGGCTTGACAAATATAACCCTTAGCCTTCCAAAACGAGTTTGATTCCCACCATACCACTACCTGCCCTATTCTCTTCTCTATTTAATTAATTAGAATAGATTATATTTCTAGAATATATGGTTTAAATGTTTTTATTATATATCATTTGAAAATTGTTTATCGAATTTCTATTTCTATATCTTTTATTCTATTTATTTTATTGCTTTCAATTTTTATTCTATTTACATTTTTTTAATTTAAATTATCCAATTCAATAAAAATTCATATAATTAATATAGAATATTCTTAATTTTACAAATCATCAAATTAAAATATTTCTTATTCTTATCACCATAAGTTACTTTGTTCATATACCATCAAAGAAAAATTATGTTATTCTATATCAATTTATAATTATCACACTATTGCTGGCTTTTGATACTTCCTTTTTTTTTTTAATAAAAATTTTATAGTAGATTTATTACTCAAACCTCCTTATGGATAGTGTACATAAAAACATTAGAACAAAACCAGAATCAGATAAAAGGACTAAACTTGCATAGGAAAATGAACTCATGTTTGTGTGTGTGTGTGTGTTTTAATACGCATATTGTGCATATAATATTAGATACTCCTTGCTGCACACCCTCTATAGTACCCTAGTTGCAACCGCCGCATGGTCATTCTTGAAGATAGAGAATCCACTTATGTTGCCTTTAAGACATAGGAATTATTTGGAATTGAACAAATTAGAATGGGAGGAATAGAATAGAGTGAGTGGCAGAATGATAAATTCATTCCTTTATTTAGATACATAATGGAATGGACATGATATTTTTCAAATATATCAACAACAATAAACATGAATAATAAATACATAAAAGGATAAAAATATAATTTAATAGTAATCATTCATAAAAGTAGAATGAAATCGTAATTTCTCCTTCTTAATAACATAATAGAAATCTCCCTCAAAATTAGAATTATAAATTCTTAAAAATAGCAATTTTGGCTTTTAAAAATGCAACCCAAAAAATATCAAATTTGGTATTATAGTATTGAAGATCCCATCAATTAATCATAAAACAACATCTAAGGGAGTTTTAGCATTCGCATCAAAATTTAGTTACTTGGAAACAATACTATGACAATTTGATAAGTCCCATATGCGTTGAGTCTCCAAAGTATCAACATAAACGGTAGTGTAGTAGTTTGGTAGAGACTAACAAAAGACAATCCTCTAAGTTTCTTTCCTATTTCTTACTTCTAACTTGACTCGAATGGAAGCTTGGATCATTCATAAACAACAATGTTCTCGCAGTATTATGATAGATCAGACTTGGAATGTATCTATAAATCTATAGAAGGAGAGCTAACTATCACTCGAAGTGAAATTTACGTTCACAAGCAAATAAGAAACCCTAAGATATATAAAGTAGGATTATTAGGACAATCAAAAAAGATACAACCATGAAATCTCCACTTCGATGGTACATATATTATAAAGGAGACAATTTGTGTACACAATATAATTATAATATGATTATATAAGTATGAATATCTAAATTAATGGAAAATTTCAAGTGATTAAACTCATACTTTGAATTATATATATATATATAATATATTCAAGTGGCTACAAGAATGTGGCCACTAAGATCATTACAATGCAGGAAGTCAAAATCGATACTTCAATGATAAGGATAAAAAAAAATGTCACTAGATTACAAGATCATTCGTATACTCTGAATTATATTCAATGTTCGGGATCATAGACTTGAAATAAACTAGATTAAGACATGACTTGTCAATTCCAATTATGACTCCAATTTTAATTAGGTTCTTCTTTTATTGTGGCCATTTAATGTGAAAGAAAGTGATGATTCTACATGTACTGTTCTAATAAACCACGAAGAAGAAGAAGAAGGAAACAATGAATGAAGAACAGAGGATTGAGATGAAAAACAAAAATAGTTTCTATGTAAAAGTGATTCTGTTACAATGACAACAAATTTCCTAAAATATATACAAAGGAATACACGTGCCACTCACGCGTGGAAAAGAAAAAACAGAAATAAAAATAAATAACAAAATAACATATTTCCATATTTAAAGCTCCAATTAGTCTCACTAATTAATAGGGTATATCATTATTATTTATATATCCAGTCTTTTAACAAATTTTAGAATCTAGTTTTTTTAAAAATTTTGGAACTTGGGATAGGCCATATGATATATATATATATATATATATATTTTACCATTATAATAAGAAAAGGAGATTTGAATCTGTGATCTCTCATTTCAAAGACCAGGGAGATGCTACTAAATTATGATGCCATTAGCGACAGGCTATAGGATTTGAAAAAAAGGAAAATCATACAAAGAGCAGTCCCATTTCTTTTAGACTATTCTTAGAATGAGTTGAGTTCATTAAAAAATTGAAAAAAAAATTACTTGCTCTGTCTCATTGTTCTATTGTATTTCTTTATCTATAATTATATATATATATATATTAAATTATTTGATATGAAAGAAAGAGTATTTAAACCATTTTTCTCTTATTATATAATTACTAAATATCATATATAGTTTATTCTTAGTATAGATATTATCTTGAAATACTTTTGAGTTAACTTTTTGTTATCTTAATACCAAGCTACTATAGGAATAATAATATATACATAGATAGAAAATGTTTGTCGTTAATTAATGGTGCTCTGAAACACCTGATAATATTTTTAGTTTTTCGTGACTGTGCTTTACCATGAAGCGTGAATGATTGGCATTGAAAACGCGATTTTTTTTTTTTAAACAAATTGTCTTTAATATGCAAAATTAGCACAACACGAAAACATGGTCCGGCACCTAGTTTCATGTTTGTAGGGAAAGAATTTGAGAAAAAAAAATTATATAATAATTGAAAAAAATAATAGAACGTCAGAATGAGACATCATCATTCATACACACATTCATTCTCAATGATGATTTTTTCACACCCACAGTCAAAAGAAAATATGTAAATATCTAAAAATAATAAAAGATATATTCTCATCACATATTTTTGGAAATCAAATAATAAAAGATAATCTAAACTACCAAAAACTAACCGATAAGTCTGTTAATTACATGATTAAACCTCACTTGAATGAGCACATGGCATTGCAAATCGACACAATGGACATAAGTGACTCCTCTTCTCTAGCCATTCCTTGATGCAACTTTCATGGTATATATGTGAGCATGGCATCTTTACTGCTTTCACTCCCTCAATAAATTTTTCCATACAAATCACACAATCATAATCCATGAAATCACTCTCTTTTATGGTCATCCTCTCCAATGCGTCCACTGAAGATGCAGTAGCACAACAGCGCCCAACCGCGCTTTCACCAAAAGACTGCGGGGCAGGTGATGGTCTCTCTATATAGTGATAGTAAGTCACGGCATTTATCGACACTGCCATACGCAATACTTGAGTATTACTAGATTCTCTAAAGTTTTCTACCATATTCATAGCCGTATCCTGTATCTCGATGACAACCCGGCGTTGATCTTCAATAGGAATATTCAAACTCGTCAATGTAGGCGACATGTTACTTAGGAGGACATCGATGTCTCCAAGGAGGAGATGTTGGGGGAATTTTAGGATTTTCCTGAAAAGAGGAAAATTAGAAGCAATTGTATACATGCGTGGAGAATCACCTATTTCTTGATGATAAATAACTCTTGTAGAATCTTGGGTAAAAAACCTTAACTCGAATTCTAGGGCATCATTCTTGACACTGTCTTCAGTGGCACTTCTCGGTCTACTAGACCTTATTGGCCATGCTGCTGGCTCATAGACGTGTTGTGTATCCATGATCGTCAAATAATGCACAGAATTTTGCTATTGAATATTAGTATGAGTGTGGTGACTGATGATGATGCTCCTGTGTTTGGTTTTTGGTCATTAAGGTAGTACATATGGGTTTGGCCTTTATGTATATTGGAATATGAATCAGATACGGCTATACATAGAAACGATATTGGTATATTGGAATATGAATCAGATACGGCTATACATAGAAACGATATTGGTATATTTTTAGGTTTGTTATATAATCTAGATATGATTAAGGGATTAAAATTAGATATGATATTTGATTTCATTAACAATTGCCTTCCACATCACGAAAAGAAATAAAAAAGATTTGTTTCTATATAATATGGAATTGTTATATAATCTAGATATGATTAAGGGATTTAAATTATATATGATATTTGATTTCAATAACAACTGTCTTTCACATCACGAAAATAAATAAAAAAGATCTTTTTCTATATAATATAGATATGTTATATAATCTACATATGATTAAGGGATTTAAATTAGATATGATATTGGATTTCAATAACAATTGTCTTCCACATCACGAAAATAAATAAAAAAAGATATGTTTCCACATAATATAGATTTGTTATATAATTTAGATATGATTAAGGGATTTAAATTAGATATGATATTTGATTTAAATAACAATTGTCTTCCACATCACGAAAATAAATAAAAAAGATTTGTTTCTATATAATATAGATTTGTTATATAATCTAGATATGATTAATGGATTTAAATTAGATATGATATTTGATTTCGATAACAATTATCTTCCACAGCATGAAAATAAATAAAAGAAAAGATTTGTTTCTATATAATACAGATTTGTTATATAATCTAGATATGATTAAGGGATTTAAATTAGATATGATATTTGATTTCAATAACAATTGTCTTCCACATCACGAAAATAAATAAAAAAATATTTGTTTCTATATAATATAGATATGTTATATAATCTAGATATGATTAAGGGATTTAAATTAGATATGATGTTTGATTTCATTAACAATTGCCTTCCACATCACGAAAAGAAATCAAAAAGATTTGTTTCTATATAATATGGATTTGTTACATAATCTAGATATGATTAAGGGATTTAAATTAGATATGATATTTGATTTCAATAACAACTGTCTTTCACATCACGAAAATAAAAAAAAGAAATGTTTCTATATAATATAGATATGTTATATAATCTAGATATGATTAAGGAATTTAAATTAGATATGATATTGGATTTCAATAACAATTGTCTTCCACATCACGAAAATAAATAAAAAAGATTTGTTTCTATATAATATAGATATGTTATATAATCTCGATATGATTAAGGGATTTAAATTAGATATGACATTTGATTTCAATAATAATTGTCTTCCACATCACGAAAAGAAATAAAAAAGATTTGTTTCTATATAATATAGATATGTCATATAATCTAGATATGATTTAGGGATTTAAATTAGATATGATATTTGATTTCAATAACAATTTTCTTCCACATCACGAAAATAAATAAAAAAGATCAGTTTCTATATAATATAGATATGTTATATAATCTAGATATGATTAAGGGATTTAAATTAGACATGATATTTCATTTCAATAACAATTGTCTTCCACATCCCGAAAATAAATAAAAAAAGATTTGTTTCTATATAATATAGATATGTTATATAATCTAGATATGATTAAGGGATTTAAATTAGATATGATATTTGATTTCAATAACAATTGTCTTCCACATCACGAAAATAAATAAAAAAGATTTGTTTCTATATAATATAGATATGTTATATAATCTAGATATGATTAAGGGTTTTAAATTAGATATGATATTCGATTTCAATAACAATTGTCTTCCACATCACGAAAATAAATAAAAAAAGATTTGTTTCTATATAATATGGGTATGTTATATAATCTAGATATGATTAAGGGATTTAAATTAGATGTGATATTTGATTTCAATAACAATTGTCTTCCACATCACGAAAACAAATAAAAAAGATCTATTTCTATAAAATATAGATTTGTTAGATAATCTAGATATGATTAAGGGATTTAAATTAGATATGATGTTTGATTTCATTAACAATTGCCTTCCACATCACGAAAAGAAATAAAAAAGATTTGTTTCTATATAATATGGAATTGTTATATAATCTAGATATGATTAAGGGATTTAAATTATATATGATATTTGATTTCAATAACAACTGTCTTTCACATCACGAAAATAAATAAAAAAGATCTTTTTCTATATAATATAGATATGTTATATAATCTACATATGATTAAGGGATTTAAATTAGATATGATATTGGATTTCAATAACAATTGTCTTCCACATCACGAAAATAAATAAAAAAGATTTGTTTCTATATAATATAGATATGTTATATAATCTCGATATGATTAAGGGATTTAAATTAGATATGACATTTGATTTCAATAACAATTGTCTTCCACATCACGAAAATAAATAAAAAAAGATATGTTTCCACATAATATAGATTTGTTATATAATTTAGATATGATTAAGGGATTTAAATTAGATATGATATTTGATTTCATTAACAATTGTCTTCTACATCACGAAAATAAATAAAAATGATTTGTTTCTATATAATATAGATTTGTTATATAATCTAGATATGATTAAGGGATTTAAAGTAGATATGATATTTGATTTCGATAACATTTGTCTTCCACATCCCGAAAATAAATAAAAAAAAAATTTTCTATATAATATAGATTTGTTATATAATCTAGATATGATTAAGGGATTTAAATTTGATATGATATTTGATTTCGATAACAATTGTCTTCCACATCACGAAAATAAAGAAAAAAAAGATTTGTTCCTATATAATCCAGATTTGTTATATAATCTAGATATGATTTCAATAACCATTATCTTCCACGTCGCATAAAAAACTTTCTATTGTCTCATCACTAGACATTCCCATGAGGCACCAATAATATTATCATTAAATTATAAAAAAAATAGTGTAAAATAGATATTATGAATTTTCATCATGGTTTATATAAATCTGAACTATTTAATGATGTAAGGTACTGTCCATGTTATAATACTTATAACCACCACCACGAGACCATAAAATTTATTAAAAAAATGATTTATAAAAGATTTTGCTTTCTCTATTTCTTACTGACAAAAATCAAGCTACCTATGAATTGCTTTGAAATAACTTTCTATGTACTAATTAGATAATTTCAGTTCTAAATTGTCAAGTTTTACGAGGAAAAGTTTAAAAAATAAAGATAAACAACTTAATTACTATTTAATGATTTTTGCAATGCAGGTATCAAAAAGTAAATAGATAATGAAATTTACTTATCTCCATAAATGTTTGTGCGTTGAGTTTCTTTTTCTTTTTTTCGTTTTTTTCCTTTTCTTTTCCCTTTTTGTGCGTGTTTCACTATTTATTTTTTTATTATCTCTATTAATTAATAAAGCAAAGGAACATTTCTACTTTATA
The DNA here is from genome assembly GCA_024138025.1 of Combretum micranthum. Lineage (NCBI taxonomy): Eukaryota > Viridiplantae > Streptophyta > Magnoliopsida > Myrtales > Combretaceae > Combretum > Combretum micranthum. The sequence goes on from JAMXBD010000461.1 coordinate 36,126, forward strand.
GCCTTTTCTTTATATTATATATATATATATATATAATTGGAGATTTTTTTTTTGTGAAATTCTATAAATAGTCTTTAGATAATATTTAATTGAAATACATTCGTGGATTATTATTATTATTATTATTATTATTATTATTATTGTTATTATTATTATTATGATCATCATCATTATTATTTTGCCATTATAACGGAAAAATAGGGATTCAAACTTGGAACCTCTCCCTTGAAAGGTCAGGGAGATGCTACTATGCTACAGTGTCATTGGCTCTGTTTATCATTATTGGAATTTAATAAAATGAAAACATGTATATATATATATATATATATATATATAAGAATTATGTTACTGATATACCAACGAAATATATACTAAGATTTGCATATGTGATTTTGTTTTTAGATTTGATTTTTTGTTTTCACTAGGATCTCTTTCAAGAATTAATTTTAAATCAAATAAACAATTATGTTAAGCTTGGTATGAAGGAATGGTTCCAAATAGAATGGTTAGGAAGAAATGAAAAGAACAAAAAAGACAATTCCAATTCTATGTTCGGTAATATTAACGAAATCACGATGTCGTTCCTCTAATTTATTTGGTCTTAGCATAATCGAAACAGATAATAATGAATATAAAGTCATATTTTTCAAATATATCCTCATGATATCTTGAAGATTAATATATGAAATATAATGAATATAATAGATATGTATTGTACACAAAACTATAGCGTTGATACAATATATCAAATTTAATAATTCACATGTATCATAAAACAATGTTGGTTACATACTACATCAAGTGTATAAATATAACATAAGATATGTAATATTACTAATATACTATGAAATATGAATTAACGTACGATAGAAAGGTGCATTATACAATTATGTATGTCATTTAAATTAACATATAAATATTGAATTAACAAAAGATATGAGGCGTGCTTTCAATCAAAGGACAACATTGAAATATACTAATTTGACAATAAATATCCTGCAAGGTGTAACTAAGGTGAATAAATTAACATAAATAACCACAAAATATAATACGATTAATGTCGGTAGTTTAAATGATAATAAGTCAAATACTAAAGGAGTCACAAAGGGGTGAATGAAACAATAATCTCTCCAGTAGAATTTCACTCTTCCCAATGCTCCCAAAAGCAAACATGTGGCGGTTACCATCCAGTAACTAACCAGTCTAAAGAACAGATTTGTGCTCTCCGCGACAACAATTGAGAAATATCAATCCATTACGTGTAAACTCCAAGTTCTATCACCTCGAGATCAAATATAAAACTATATCAAAAGGTATATTCAAAAATCAATGCAAGAAGAAGGTTAAAATGCTACAAAGATCCAACTCAACACGATACAAGCAAGCTCAACAAAAAGTTTTATGAAAGAAATTTTTTCAAATTAATTTCCAAAACAAAGACTTGTATCCCGAGGTATATGGTGTGGCCACATCCCACTCCCTAAATGATGACAGTGAACTCGACTTTTAGCGCTAGATCGCATTTAATAGGGGTCATGATATACTACTCTTAGCGCAACCACACCCAATCCACCATGTGATGCAAATGACCTTTTGATAATACAAGTTGTGATATGCATGATTCATTATTGAATTTAAGCCAAATAGTTTTTAAGTTCATTCAAGATGACCAACCAAATTTTACTCAGACACTGTAATATTGTACTAAATGCATCAAGCAAGGGAATTCTCATGTAATTAACATATCTTATCATTCACTAAATAATATCAAGCACATGCATGGTTCCATATTCATATAATATTCATTACATCGCATTTAACTACAAATACAAGAAAATATGATAGTTACGAGAGGAGTTCTCACTCGACCACATTGAAGACTAATTATAGTAGTCTTCTGGGAGGTCGTCTCAAATTCAAGGTCTCTTGAGTAAAAAATAATACTTTCGATAAGTTCCAAACTAATCCTATACTAAGGATTATACTAATTTCTATCCAAATTTACTATATTTCCCGATTTTATTAAGCTTTCGTACTTCTACAATATCTTTCTCATGTATATCCTATTTTTGTAAATTTAGTCATTTTTCACATGGTTTTGAATTTTCTTTCCGATGGTGTAATTACCAAAGAAAGTAGTTTGAGGCTTGCATCAAACCAAGTCAAATTTGTCCAGGGTTGTTATTTCAATATTTGAAGTGTTTTCCTAGGGGTTTTTTCCCCCTTCTTTTGGTTAAAACTCTATAAAAAAAAAACATATTACCCTTGATACCATCTAACTATTATTAAGTTCCTTAAGCTAAATTGGAATATATCAATTGATTTTTCTTACTTTCATTATATAGAGTTTTACTTGATGTTATTTATACTAAACTTGGCATTATATATTCAATATTTGTAAATCCATCTATTAATATGACAAGACAAATGGAAGTATTATTTTGAAATATTGACTCATTATCCTAAGGGAGTGGTCAACATGGAAGGAAAGAAGAATTGATGACGTTTTTCCTCTAACATTTATTTCAAACATATCGAATCATAACATTGTTAAGTAGCGATTTATTAAGAAATCTTCGTTTACATGATTTCTACTATGTCTTTGATAATGTAAATCAAATTTGAAAAGTTTCTTCTCTTATTAAGGCCTCTTAAAGGAAGAAAGGAGGAGTTTGTTCATGCTTTTCTTTATAGTTCATATGATATTCCTACTACTTTTATGGATATTCTTCATGACTACATGGTTTATGTTTAGAAAATTAAAGAGATAAGCAATGTAACTTGATCTCTACATTTCTAAACAAGTTTATACAAAATCTACTACTAAGAGATAGACATTTATTTCCTTGGAAACAAAGTATTATTTAAGCTGATCTCCCTTTACTTGTTCCTTTGTTCTACTAGGAGAAATGGAGGGAAGATATTGAAGAAGAAGAAAAGAAAAAGATAAGAGAGCGAGATGGAGTCTTAAAGAGAGGAGAATGAGAACCTCTTAGCTGAACTTAAAAAATGAAAGGAGAAAAGAAACTTAGAAAAATTGAAGAAGAATATAGGAGAAAAGAGAGAGGGCTAAGAGGCACCAAAAAAGAAAAAGGAGAAGGGCTAACTAAATTTAGATGATGGAAACAAGGACATTAGAGTTTAGTTACTTGTTGTATTACACGTAAATTTGTTTGTCCATTGGTTATTATTGTAGTGGTAGTTGCTAGATGTTGTTATTTGTACAATGGCCATGCCTTTTTTTTTTTTTTTTTGGTAATTGTTCAAGTGTAAGGCTGAATTCGATGATTTGAATATGTATAGGATGGTTAGTTATGATACATGATCAGCCATTAGCTCAAAATTAGGGTAAGTTATGTGATTTGATTGAATTTGGTTCGATTGAAATCATCTAGTTAGGATTTAGTTAAAATGTTTAGTAGTTATGTTGATAGAGTTTGAATTGTGTTATAAAGACAATTAAGCTGGGATATAAATGTGTTCATATTAGATATATATTTTTCATGATATACAACATGAAATGTAATATATAACATATTATAATTATACCATAGTCTTTAATACATACATTTTATTTACAAGATAAATATTAGGGAAATTTACAATTAACTAACCTGTGTTTTCACATTTTTACAAATAAGTAACCTGTGTTTTTCTTTTTTACAAAGAACTAACCTGTGTTATTAGTCATATTATTTTATTAAAACATCCCTTAAAAACATCATGTGTGGTCCACGTGCCTTTGAAAAGTGAAACTTCAATGGTGAAAAATAAAAATAAAAAACAAAACATGCCCTACTACTACCCTCTATCCTCAATACCAATACTCCTATTCCATCACCCCCAAAAAGAAAACTGTAACAGCCATAGAGGAAGACAAAAATCAAAACTCAATCACATAAAACTTTACATAAAAACGAAATCTGTTCCCTATGCGAGAAAACCCTAAACTTTCTAACATCATCAACACACAAAAACATTAGGTCGAAGAAGCATCTATGTTCGACGGATCTCTTTCGTGCAATATTGAGGTGATGAAATTCTTCTCTTTTTTTCTACTATTAAAATCTCGTACTGTTTATTTTTTCCACACAAATCTTCAAAAAATGTTTCAAAGTGATGATTAACATCATATCTATGAAACTCAAATCTCAAATAAAATATAATACAACTCCATTCGCTTCCCATCAGTTCTTACTTCACTAAACCTTACTCACTGTCTCTTTTCAAACTGGCTTACTGTCTCTTTTCACTCAAAACCTCATTACCCACGAACCTTATCTCCAGTCTTTACCTCACAAGTCTAGAGCTTTGCTCTTCAGGGGCCTCCCTATTAATTTGCCTTCGGACTTCATAGCAATTGGATTATAAGAAGCAATCGTGTTGGGTCAAGAATTCTCATTTTTGTTACATGTTCTTATCAAGAATTATATTCATTATAGATTGTTCTAAAATATGGGTGTTGAATAGATTAATCTGAATCAATTTTTAGTCTCTAAGTAGATTATTCCGAGTAAATTTCTATTACGAGTTTATATCATCAAATTGTTAGTTCATGTGGAATTTATTCCTATGAGTAATTGTTTCTGTTGCTACTTATCATGACATGGAAAAAAAATTGTCAAAAACTGAACAATTTAGCCACAAGCTAGCAAAAACAATCTGGATATTTAATTTCAAAACACACAACCTAGTGAGATTTGGTCGCAACTTATAAGGAATCGTATAATGAATATTATTGTTGCTTAAATACTGAAAAAAGAAAAACACTTAAACAAGATCAATTCAAAAAACAAACCAGCAATCACCATTATATTGCAACAATGAACAAACATATGATGTTGATAAATCCCTCACAACTTTCTCAATGACATGAGACTGAAAAGCATATATCCTAAGGTTCCATTAACTCCTAAGCTCGAAATATCACTAACCACAACAAAACAACCATTCACGGTTTGCCAAAGAAGCATACATCAAGACGACAGCCAAGCCCTTGCATGTAGTCCCTTTCCATGACTCTGCACAGGTGTCACCTCCATTAGCTTTCCAATTGGTTAGTGGGGAAGACTATTTAAGGAAGTGTACAAAAGCTAAAGAGCTTGAACTGCCAAAAATAACCAAAAAATATGAAATAAAAAACCCCTATATTAATGACATTCGAATGAAAAAGAATCCATAGCACTCTAACTCCTCCCCGAACAACCCCAGAAATCTAACCATTTCAATGGTAAAAAAAAATCTTCTTGCCAAACATCATGTAATATGCAATAACACTATTGCAATATGCATCAGAAAGGAAAAAGATAGGATAAAAATCTATTCAATGGAACTCAGTTCTTTACATTCAATCATGATTGAGATAGTGAACATAATATTTACACACTACCTTAACCTGCTAAAAAAATCATCAAAATCAAAGTTCCTAATGTATCCCAATAACACCCTAATGGACAATTATACCAAAAAAAAAAAAAAATCACTACAGAGGCCTAAGTCAAAAGGTTTCATGTGCCATCCACATCCCCTACCATATATGTAAAATGCCAAAATACATCTACAATCATTGGTTAGTTGAGGCAACTTGCAAGATGTCGATGGCAAAAAAGCCACCACATACCATATGCTTTCACTCCTCCCCCTTAAGCTACGTACTCCATGGTAAAAGAAATAGCTACGAACATGGCCTCCACGTACACCAAGTCTTCTGAGTCGTACTCTACCATTTCCTTGCTTCCACTGCCTCTTTCTATCCTAGAATTCTCTCCAATCGAACTACTACAATTGGTTGGGAAAACCATGTTGTGGTTGTATATTGAGCATGTCCCTGATTCAAACAACACGCATTTAGCTTAGTAAAACTCATTTTACTCAATAGTTAACCAAATACTATCAAAAACAAACAAACCTATGACGATGTGATATAAGTAGGAGGTTAAGACAAAGAAGCTAATGCTTCACCAACTTATGATTGTTTATCAACCTTACTTATACCTCCTTCTTGACTTACCTCATCAACCTTAGCTCCCAGTTAACTAGAAAACCAAAATTTATAGAGATAATCATGTTGCTCCAAGTTTTCGATAATTTCAAAAATAAATCCTCATTTGGTAACACCACTTATCGCATTTTGTTGTTGATGCTCAAGGCATTTTTGCCACATAGTAGGTCCAGTAGTACTTACATGGCAACCTCATGTGTTATGACCAACACCGGCACATTTGCCATACCGCTTGACTCTATTCCTTCAGCTAATACTGTTAGGATTTCTTGGCTCATTTTCACCTTATTTCCGTAACTTCTTTAATCTACCTAAAGGAGCCCTAAATTTTGGAGGAATAGGTGTCGAATGTCTCGATTGTGGCCACTGTTCTCTTCTTAGAAAGGCAGTGATGATTGATTGGTAAGTTGCCAAGTATGCAGGCTTCTTATAATATTCATGAACATAATGTTCTTAACATTGAAAAATTCGAAGCATTGTTGCAATGGCAAGTCTACATGGCAATCTTTGTACTCTCATGCGCTATAAGTACAAGTGTGTGCATTTAAATCAACAACATGCCGCTCAAACCCATTATCAACCTCATACATTTTGGCATCAAAGGCTATTGCAAAGTAATTTTTTGCCATATCACCGAACTTACCAATCCACTTCATGATGTTAGGGCAAATATCCTTCTCGTACTTCTTCATTCTTCCCTTTTCAAATTAAATCTTTTCATCAGATATACTCCACTCCAACATCAAAATTATTAACATCCCACATGCCTTTAGTATCATGAAGTTGAATGACTCGTTCGAGTTGTTGACAATTGTATCACACGTTACAAGATAACTGAAATGAGACTTACACCATCGAGTAGCTAGAATGTTTTACAACCATTCTCATATAGTTTTACTTAGACTTTTCATGGCTTCAACTTTATTTTCCCATTCCCTCATGATGGTTGCATTTGCAATAGCCCACATTGCATCCTTGAATCATTGTCTAGCAAATTTTTTCCCGAAGTTCTCATGCAAGTGTCTTACACAATATCGATGCTCACATGCTGGGAAAAGTTCCTCAAGAGCACTGTCAAGTCCCTAAAATTTTAGATGATGTAAGATGGTCAAGTCCCTGAAAGGAGAAGAACTTATACTATATTGCAATATTAAACAAACAAATGTCATCATATATATACCTTTTGCTATCCTAAATGAACACGATGCCAAGATGTCCTGGATCTCCAATGTCATCCCCAAATATCTCTAAGAACCAATGCCATGAATCCTCACACTCCAACTCAACAACTACTATAGTGATTAGGAATATGATCTCATTCTCGTCTATACCAACTGCTGTAAGGATATGGCCACCATAGGATCCTTTCAAAAACAAACCATCCAATCCCACTATTAGACAACACCCAATGAGCAAGGCCACCTTTTGGGCATTGAAATGCACATAAATCCTCTCAAATATTGGCAAGTAACACTCCATAGATAAGTCACACTTGATCTTAACCTAACTTCCAACATCACATGTTAATCCATATTAGCATAGTCATAAACCAAGTCATATTGCTTCGAATAATCACCATCTAAAATTGCTTGTGACTTTCTTTTTGCACGGTAAGCGATATTTATGGGTATTTTAATAGCAGTGTCCTTCATAACATGACGTTGAATTGCACTAACTGTAAGGACCCGGCATGCTCAATTCTCAAATTAAGCACACCAAGTCCCCAACCATGCATAACTCTTACAAATTATACATAAGGTTGTCTTAAAAGAAGGTGTTTATGTTGAACATTGCTATCCGATTTTAGGTTATGAAATCATTTAGTTAGATTTTCAGATAACTGGATTTAGCAGAGGAAAAATAAACTTTAATAAAAACATTTCTACATAAAAGCATTTCAAACTTCCACTATTACAAGTGGAAAAACTTTCACTTAAACAAATCTTTACAAAAGCTTATTTACAAAACATAGGCACTAACAAACCCTCAAACAAAATAACTAAACTACTCAACGCTCCTAACTCACATTACTCATCCATAATCCTTCTCGAGTCAACAGAAGAACCCAAAAACCTGAGAAAACATCATCAACAACAACAACATCATCATCTCATCATCCATCATTACCAACATCAACAAGAACTCATCATCATCAACATCATCTTTATCAACAACAAAACATGTAAAAAGAATAACAACAACAAGAATGAGCCGAAGCCCAGTACACAACAACACAATCACAGGCGATGTGATACACGAGCTTAACTAAATGCAAATGCGACAACCACAAATTATTATCTTTTCTTTAAAATAAACAAATCAATGTGGGAGTATTCAAACTCCGAACATCAATAATCTAGTATCACGTCTGCCTCCCTGAGTGGTTCCTACTGTTCATACAGACTAGGCGGCCCCACCTTCGGGCGTAGCCCGTAATACTAAAGGATCCTGAGTAACGCATCACGACACTCAGGGGGTTGATATAAGTAGCTTGAATACTTATATCTCCTAGATAAATCTATCAAATAACGAAAAATTACCATGCCCCCAATCTGAGTAAGGTTCTGCTCTCCGAACCAGATTCAACGGCGTAAAAGATAATCAATATTCATCAATTATTAAGTCAAGTTTAAGTTCTCAATTCATTTTAGATGCCTATCCTAACATCCAACATGCAAGTTACTACGTACCTTGAATATAAAATCCAAACAAAGTCTCAAAAGTAGAGTAGAAGCTATCTCAGAAGATATATCTCATATCTACCACTGGTTCAAGAAACAATTCTTATAAGAACTTAAACCAACATCCACTTCAACAAACTCATACAAGAACTTATATCAATTATTCACTAATCTCTGAATCATTTTATTAAGGCCCTATTTGAGTAGACACTAAATAGGAACCCCGCTATGGCTGCGAAGATCGCCCCGCGAAAATACGGACAGTTCTTCTTTATCTGTCAAAGTATTTCTTTTCACTTCATTTATCATATCTTATTACAAAGACTTTAACAAAGAACTCATATATAAAAACATTAACATCTAAAGCAAACAAACATTTAAAACAAGATACTCTTCATTATATTCAAAGATCTCTCTAATAAGTCAATCTAATCCAATTATTAGATATTAAACTTATTTTTACTTAATCTTAGCCAAATTGATTAGAATTAGTCATTTAAGTCATTTACTAAGTCAAGTTGATTAAACTATATTAATCTAATTCATTTTAACTTATTCAAGTTCATTTAGTCAAGTTGATCCTAGAATAATCAACTAAGTTCATTTTATGTCTAACTTCCACATTTAATCCAATTATTTGTTAAATTTATAAATCTATCTAAATCATGCTTAATTAAATCAATCAATCAACATAACACATCAAACATCACTTATCTATCTCATTTTAACTCAAAAAGATCCATTTCCTAGGCAAAAACACATTTCACAAACAAAAACAAGTTTTGAACTTTGTTTTATAAAAATATAGCAGCTGGAAAGAAGCCAAATTTGAGCATCTATAATTTTGGAATTTGTAAGAACTCAAAACATAAAAATTTTAGATCTCTTTTTAATCTTTATATAGAAACTTAAATCACCTCAATCAGAGGTCATATGAAAAAGTTATGGCCAAAATACGATCAAGCTGTGAAATAGGACAATGTTGTAAAACGAACGCTGGCACTTCTTCACCAGCGGCGTAAATTTGAAAGCCGGCAGCATAGAGGTGCAACACTAGCAGCATTGGAGATAGCTTTAAGAAAATGCATTCTGTTCACTTTAACACCACCTCAAAGTCGACCGCGTAGAAGCTCCAAGAGGCGGTGTTGACGACAGAACAGCTTTGCGAAAACATGTTTTTTATACTTTCCTTTTATCAAAACTTCTTCAAATCATCTACTAAGCTTCCTATATCAATTCTATCATCAAATAAACTCTAATAACAACTCCTAACACTTCAATCTTCCTCCAATAACTTCAAACAATAATCAAACCATCACAACTATTCTTCATCATCTTCTTCCTCCTTCATAATCCGACCTCCAACAAGTATATATCAACAAATACATAAATAAACAGCACTCTCAACCCATTTCTAACATCTATATATCAATTATAAGCTTGTAAACAATTAAAACAAAGTTAACTCAAGATAGAAAACTTAGCTTTTGAGACACATGCACAAAGGAACTTCTTTCCACACTTCTAGCTTGATTCATATTTCCTATCCTCTTCCTTAGCTTTAATTTCTCTTCTTTTACTTCTTGAAATTAAGATTTATGTTTTGAATTTTGAAAGAGAAAGAAGAAGAAGAAAGAAAAGAAAAGAAGGGGAAAAAAACATAAAACAATGAAAAGAGAAAGGGATGGCAGGAGGAAAATGAAAAATAAATAAAGGGAAAGGATAAATATAAAGATTTTTCAAAATAGGGTATTAGTTTTAGAACTATCAGATCAATATCTATAGTTTTAGAAATATTTAAAAGATAATTTTAGAACCGATAGGTCAAAAATTAAGAACTTATAATCAGAACTTAATTTATGAATTTATTTTAGGTAAAAAGATATTTAATTTGAGTTCGGGTTTAAGAACTGATATTTTTAGACAAGCAAATGAACTCAAATTTTACTGAGATTTAGGAATTCATGTTTAGACTAAGAATCAAGAGTTTAGGAATCCTCTAAATATTTTAAATAACATGTTTAGAGATTTAAGAATTAAAATCTCAAATTTCAACTTAATTAATTATTAATCTAATTACATCAACTTATGTAATTATATCATATAATTCATTTTATTCATTTAAATCTATCTAAAACCAATTTCTATTTTAGGTGAAGATTTGGTGTATTTCACTAACTTCCCACTTTGGCCCGTTATCACGAAATTCATTCAAATATTTTCGTATAAGGAATGTGGAGGTGATATGTTTGTCATTGAAACTACGAGGATATGTACATCTTGCATAAAATGTCTTCACTTGAAATGTTTCTTCATCACTGAGCTTCAATCATACACACCCCATACATAATCATTGACACGATGGATTGACACTTTTTAGGATGATTCAAAGCATACCGAAATGTTATGCCATTCTTGGAAGTATAAGCAAGGAGATGCTACCTGAATGTTTTCACATTTGGGAATTTCATTCCCACCAAAATCATTAGTTGCTTCCCATCCATGTCTACACGATACTCAACATATCTATCACTATGTTCCTCTTCCTTCGAATCAACCAAACTACACAAGTCATCATTGGGAAGGGCATTTTCCTTCCCATTTGTTATCCCCATTTATCACTTCTATAGCTTCATTAACAATCACAGGGACACTAGTGTCATCTTCTTCATCATCAGTTTGTATTGCAAAGTCTTCCTCTGTAACATCACTTACCGTATCATTACTGTTAGCATCACCAACAGCATCTTCCTCTACTCCTTAAACATCACAAAGCTATCTACTATGTCCCGGCCTTACTTCCTCTATAAGGAATGCATTTAAAGTGGACGTATTCAAAATATTCGACCCTACTGGTTGCTTTTCCACATACAACATAATTCTATGAATACCCAAAGAATGGTGCAGCTCCAGCATTGTGACTACGTCTACATCATTCTAGAGGAGCCTAAGCCTACTACATAACGATTGTCCTGGCACCACATAATACACAAATGAGCTTGGTGGCTTGGCTATGTCCATAAGAATATCGTCAAAATCTAGAAAACCCATCACATCAAGATCAACATTCGTTTTTATTCCAATAGAACCTCCATCATATGACCAAATATGCACTTTCACAAATATTCCACCATGATGAATTTTCAAGTCGATTAGACATGCAATCACCATTGTTGTTATTGTTATGAACCCTGAAATGTGAAAATAAAACTCATTAACTATAAAGTAAAGGTAAGATTTATATAGCTTATGCTATTTTGCATCTGTTAGATGCTATTTAAAATACATCTAAATATTTCTATATAATATAACCAAGTACAAAGAGGTAAAATAAGCTAGACAGTCCATCTTTATCGTGTTATATCATCTTAATACTTAAGATTTCAACGATAGCAATAGATTCGTAAGCCCCATTACTTGACGTTCATCTGCTCTAAATCAATAATGATGTGTCTTCTATTCATCTCAGGTAAACCAAATGTTCAAGTCTACTAAAATAAATGCAAACAGTGGGACTGCATCTATGCTTTTCAAGGAAGGCAACATAGTCATTCACTATAGTTAATAGGAAAAAAAGAAAGTATCTGTAGATGTTAACTAAACATAACCATGATATTTCTTCAACCGATGATAGCTAAAACAAACGACAATAGAACAGAGGGATATTAGACCTTATATGGAGAGGCTGTAACATACCCACTGAAAAACAACACTTTGGGGCTATTGTGTGTTGAAGAAGACATCAAGAGCTAATGGTGGTACGCTTTTTCCAATGGTGTGATTAGGATTTTCTCTTTGTGACTATGAGACCTAGTGCATCATCTTGCTTCTTTTGGGATTGGATAGTGCGATTAAAGAGAGTTTCTTGTCCAAAGAGCAGGTTGGGGTCTCGATCAAGAGGTTAAAGGGCTAGGGTTGTCCATGAGTGTGTGTGTTTGGGAGGAAGGAAGTGAGGTAGCTTTCCTTTTCTAAATTTGTGAGAAGAGAGAGGCAAGTAGTTCTTCTTTTTAAATTGACACATGACAAATACATGAGACATGACGATACTTTTTTAGCGGGACAAAACAGACCTTTTCACAAGTCAATCCTTTGCAAAAAATAAAAAAATTACTTAGGTCAGTCATTTGCAATAAGGCATAAATACACGTTAATTTTTTGTATTTTACCCTAATTATAACTTGTATATATTTATCTACTATATTCTATCAATTGGGTGCAATTTATGAAATATAATAAATTCAATGGTAACGGTCTTATAATCTAATAACATCTAGTCTTGATCCTCATCCTTAAGATATAGAATTCGACTCTCCATATTATAATTACTCTGGTGGTTGCGTTATTATAACCACTAGAAAAAAAAATGACATATTCAATGTATCATAGATAAAACATATAGCAGCATACTCATATCTGTATACTTAATAATCAATGACAAAAATATGTGTATGATTAAAAATGTTAGCATCTTTCTAGTTGGGCACAATACCAAGACGTGCCTTTGGTTCCAAGTTTCATGGTTCCTGAGAAAGATCTTGGGAAAAAAGAGTAAACAATGAGAAAAGATCCATCGAAGTGAGATAGCATTTGTTCACATATTCATTAAATAATGATGCTTCTTTCACCCACGATTAAAAACATCCGTATAAAAGATTTATCAAGCACTTGGTTTCCTTGTCATTGAAATATCTGTCCATTACATGTATCCTAGGCAATCAAATCAAGAACAGTAATATCTAAAAAAAAGCAAAAATTAAGAAGTAAGTTTATTGGGTTATCAAACGGATTCCTTTTTATTTGTATGAACACATGGCATTGCAAATCGACACAATGGACACAAGGGACTCCTCTTCTCTAGCCATTCCTTGATGCAACTTTCATGATATATGTGTGAGCAAGGCATCTTGATAACTTTTATTCCAGCAACAAAATTTTCCATACAAATTACACAGTCATGATCCATGACTTCGTTCTCTTTTATGATCACCCTCTCCAACGCGTCGACCGAAGATGTGGTTGTGCCATGAGACTCTCGGACAGTCGATCTTACTACATAAGTCACTTTAATAATCAACACTGAGATAAACAATACTGGTGGGCGAGTATTACTAGATTCATCAGTGTTTTGTACCATAGAAGTACCAGTGCCATGTATTTTGGTGATTATTGCACGTTGATATTCAATAGGAACACCCAAACTTGACAATAAAGGTGACATCTTATTTCCAAGGTCATCAATGTCTCCAAGAAGAAGACATCGAGGAACTTTTAGGGTTTTTCTACGCGTACCGGGATTAGCTACCCTAGTTTCGAATCGAGGCGAAAAACCACCTCGCTGATGAATAATTCTAGTCGAATCTTGAGTGAAAAACATTAACTTGAACGTAGGTGCACTGTCATCGTCGTTGACACAGTCTTCAATGGTACTTCTTAGTCTAGTCTTCATTGGCCATACAACTGACTCGAAATCATAGTCCTCGAAGTCGTGTCGGATATCCATAAGACTGTCGAGTTCGTGTTTAGGGTTCCTAAAATTGGTCTGACGAGAGTGAGGATGATGTTCCCAGTTTTGGTAATTGAAATATTAAGATATGTTTGGCCTTTTTATGTGAAACTGTAAAGACAAATTAAAAGTCAAGTTTAGTTATAATATTAATTATTTTAATGGTTCGGTTACAATTGTATATGATGTGAGTGATTAGATAGTAATAAGACTCATCTCATCAAAATTAATAAAGAAATCCTAGAATTTTCCGTAGATATAATAGGAAACTAAATTAAATATGGAATAATATTGTTATGCATATTTGATTAAGTAATTCAATTACAGGGATGTCATATATAGAACGGAGCTACTAAACTTGAATATCAAGATTACTTGCAGAAAGGGATAACTACCAATATATCTTACATCCTTAAAGAAAAATTTAAGAAAATAATAGAAAGGATAATATAATCAAGATGTCTTATATATTATTAAAGTAAAACAACCTCTTTTGACGTCTTTAATATAAATATTTTTATTATAAATGTTTTTAATATAATATTTTTAGCATATGAGCATAAAACATTTTTCGTATCCTTGAAATCATGAAATTAAATAGGATTTGAATAGAATTAAATAGGGGTTGAATAAATATAGTCTTTTCTTTTTTTAATATATGTGTGTTAAATATTTTTGGTATCCTTGAAATCATGAAATTAAATAGGGTTTGAATAGAATTAAATAGAGATTGAATAGATAAAATCTTTTCCTTTTTATTAGGTGTCTCTAACATCATGAAATTAAATAGGGTTTGAATAGAATTAAATAGAATTGAATAGACATAGTATTTTTCTTTTTTTAGGCTAAGCATGTATCTTTATATACCGATCTAAAGCTCTGCTACCATATTTATGCATGACAATTTTCTAACATGGAGAAGTTACATGTGGAAAATACAATTATAATTATAATTTATAGTTAATTTCCTAATTTCTATGATTAATTAAGGTTGTCCTCTTCCAATATGTCAAAACAATATATCTATTTAATTTATAGATGTTTGGTTGTTTATTTGCACACGCATCGCGGGTGTGTCATCTGCTTCTTCTTAATAAGTATCTTCTTAATAAGTATCAAAGATATTTCCCCTGCAATATAATATGCATGTGATAATTACAAAATAAGATTCCAAACTATCAAATGCAATTTGAATCAAAAAAAAAATCTAGATAAATTAAGGCTCCATTTGTTTTGAGAAAAATATTTATTAATGAAAACGCTTTTTCTTAATATGGTTTTCATTAAAAGTAACATATTTTTAAACATGGGGCTAATATTATAAAAAGAGGAATGCTAGCAACACTATTCATCAATACTCTCTTTCGACACTCTTTTTGTTATTGATTTATTTTATAATCAATCTTAAACATAATTATAGTAGCTTTTTTTTTCCTCATTTATTAATGTTTTATTATTTTCTCTTTATTCATTCAATCCTAAAAATCAATTACCTAATTTATAAATGTTTCACATCTCCAAATCTTTACTTAATTTTTTGTTAAGGGAAAAATGGAATAGGAGAAAAAAATAATGAATGGAAAGCTTTGCTATGTCTTGTCAAAAAATTATATAATAAAGCACTTTATAGTAAAAAGGCAATTATGAGGAATTACTTTATTTTTCATTGGAGAGAATGAATTTTTCTTCCAATCTATAAGGTATGTTTAAATTTCCTTTAATCTATTAATAATTAAACAATTACAATTTAATGTGTTTTTAATATAGGAATAGCTCACTGTCAAAAGATGTGATAGTTTTTTTACTAATAAAAATAATTTCATCTTATTTTAATTTTAAGAATAATTTGTGATTTATTGATTGTCCACTTCTAGCTTCTAACTAATTCATTACTAAAACACTAGATATTAATAAAATTCAATCAACCTATTTTAAAGTAGACAATTAATAAATCGCAAATTATTCTTAAAATTAAAACAAGACAAAATCATTTTTATTAGTAAAAAAAACTAGCACATATACTAATAGTGAGCTACTCCCATATTAAAATACAGATTAACTTGTAATTGTTTAATTATTAAAAGATTAAAGGAAATTTAAACATGCCTTAGAGATTAGGAAAAAAATTTCCTTCCCTCTAATCAAAAATAGAGTAATTGCTCATAATTGTTTTTTATTATAGAGTGATTCATTATATCCTTTTTTGACAATTGTAGGGAAAGCTTTTTTTTTTTTTTTTTTAACTATTCCATCTTTTCCTTGATTAAAAATTACATAAAATTTTGAAGATGTAAAACATTTGTAAATTAGTTAATTTTTAGGATAGAATAAAGGAAGAGAAAATAATAAAACATTAATAAAGAATGGAATAGCACTGAATGAAGAAAGAGAAAAGAAAATAAGCCTATGACAAAGAAAGCATTGAAAGAGGGCATTGATGGAGATTTGCTGGCAATCTTTGTACAAATAAATAATTTACCATAGAGAGTTCCTATTCATTCTTATTTGTCTTTTTAAACCTTCTTTACTAAATCGAATACATGGTTATTGGTTAATGATGTGATAAAATTCTAATCCGCCGTGCTTGACACGTAGATGGTTTACATACACAAGTTTATGATATTAAAAGTCCAGTAGTGAAGAATAAGGATGTGACGTGACATATATAGTTTTTATTTTCCACACGTCTATAAATCTTAGTCTGCATAACATGTTATTCTAATGATCTTCTAATAAGATACGAAGTTTATTACTCCCTTGGGCCTTTACCCCTTACAGCACCACGGATCAAAGTGGCCCAATTTAACTGGCCTTTATCGTTTTAGCACAAAACAATGGGCAGTCTTTAATCCAAGTCCAAGAACAGCATTGCCATTATATGCAGTAGACGTAGTACAATTATAGTGAGCACTTTACAAGCAGAAACACCACCATAAAATATGGAGGCAGCATCTATGTGAAGATATAAACCTCATCATACCCCTTCCTGCAATCAAAATCATTACTTGGTTAAGCAAATTGCTAATTATACTAGTATGTTTTCATATGTAGATGGAACGATATCGGTTTTCAGTACATACCCTGCTTTCCCACAGTAGGTGGGACTGTAATTATAAATCAGATTGTCAAGCACTTCCCCAGCTGAAGGTCTGTTTGAAGATTTCCTAGCCTCACTGCAATGAAAATAATTGAAGTTGGGAGGAAACACCCATATTAGCCAGAAAAATGGAACTTCTAATTGAAAACAAACCTCAAGAAAGTGCAGTTTTCTAAAAGGATGGAACGTGCAAGAACATCAGCATTCAGCACTTGTATGATCATACGAACCCAAAAATTCTCAACAGGCAATGGACAACAATGCAAAGTTAACAGTACATGAGGTACTGACCTGACAAAGAAATTGGCAACATGCTGTGTCACTTGAATAGCATCATCTGAATGCGGTATCATAGACAATCCCCACTCAAAAGCATTTTTCTACATTGCAAGGAAAAAAGCTATAATCATTAACATGTTCTAGTTACAGTCTACACCACGCAAAGGTCCCCCAAATAAAAAAAAAAAATGCACATAAGAAATACTTCAAACAAATGAACCAGAAAATATCAGCAAACAAGCACGATGGAGGTGCATCCCTACATATCATTTTAAATATGATCAAGCTTGGAAGAAGAAGCCATGGTTTCAATATGAAATGAAAAAAATTAAATTAGGAATATATTCAGTCCCCTAGTTTTCAATACCATCTCCATTTAACATTTACATACAAAGAGACTGCATGAGCAAGATGACAAAAGAAGAATTCTGTTATCAAGTCTATAATGTTATATGGCTGAAGCTGCTGGGAAGGAAAGAGTCAGTATGTGCACAGTATCACCAAGGCATAAAAACAATAATACTTGACAAAAAAGAAAAGGATAGATAAGCCACGAAGTTGGGTTCACCTCAGGATGCCATTGGAAGGCCGTTACAGGATAACTGTGTGCTTGTACTGTGGAGACATAGACCTGGCATCAATAATCCTCTTTGTCAAAGCAAATCTTTTCCGAAGCATGAAAGTTAGGTCAAATTCAATGACTTCCAAAAGAGTGGCGACGGTGTTTAAGAAAAACAAAGCAAAACAAATTAGCCATTTTTATCACCTTATCATCTCCATCTTTACTTGTTGTCAGAATTTTAAAGAAGCTAGCCAGATCAGAATTCCCCAACAGACGTCCTGGGGATACACCATACTGCAGTATTGATAAGAGAAGGATGTATTAGGAATCGGTTTTGCAGAGTTTAAAGATAGCAACACAATAAATTAAGGGATGGAAATTATATACTTTCTAGCATAGGGATGAAATTCTATTAGGAAAGCAAAAATGGAAAAGTAACAAACTGGCTTCAAAGTGCCTTAGCAAACGCAGTAGAGCACTTAATCTGGACAAGCCATGGAAAAGAAAAAGTTAAGAAGCACAACGAGTGCAATGAGAATGCTGCTAAAAAGGCAAATCAGATGTTCACAGCCCAATCTATTGTTTTTACCATAGTATCACATGAATAGGAAGAACTTGATGTTGAGAAAACTCATCCCCACTCCCCCTAAACCCACGATCATATATCATGGACCCGGTGAACAATTTGACATAAATTAACAAAAACACTCACATGATGATTCTGCATAACAAGGCAATCTGTACTCAGCTTTCTAAGTAAATCTGGTGGAAATCTGCAAGACAACCAGAAGGGAAACAAGTAGTCAGTAGTCACCACAGCCAGGCAAGACCAACAAAACTATAGAAGATCACAGGATAATAGAACCAAATGCAATATTATACCAGTATAAATTATGCATCCTTAACTTAAATTTCATCAGCTGGTTCAATACAGAGTCTACAAAGTTTCGATCCTCTGGTGACAATCCATGATAACAAGATCTGCTAACAGATCTGTTAATTATTGATCAACAGCATCAAACCAATTCAGGTTTGAAAATTCATCCTAATTTCTTTATGCAGAATAGTATTGTCAAACCTACATCACTCAGAACACATTTTACTGTTCTCCATCAAAATGTAATTTCTAGAACTAAACACATCAAATATGGTTCAATCAGTATTAAAATGATATATATGTGTATATATTATACGTATATTTACACATGAAAAACTTGTATATACTTGTGCTTGATTTCGCTCAACAGCACCATACCACCATTCCTATTTCCTTAAGTTTTATAATACTAATCGCATTTGACACATTTTATAGTAATAGTAAACATCAATCCAGAATACTTTTTAAGTTAAGGTACATAGTGGCACCACTTAATTCATAACACTCTTGAGTGTAAGATTACCATTAGAAAGACTGATTTCACACTGCTACCACATAAATGCTTTAAATGGTATGACAGCTAAATTCATCATGCATACCGCTGGAAAACAGATCCTTCAATGTTGGTGCTCTTTATGAAATCAAGAGTTGATGCTTGATCTTGCGCATTGAATTCTTCTAGAATGTTTCTATTCTGTCATCAGATGACAATTATTTTCATCAGAAGATAATCAGATCAATGACAAAGTAGCCATGGAGATCATTGGACATTACACAAAATAGAAAAATAAAAAATAAAATATATATTTAAATATAACAGGTAAGCTTGGCCACTCAAGGCCTTAAAACATGCTTATCATCATCATCATCAGCAAGACGCGAGAAAAGGGTGGACTATTGCAGGCAAGCAATAACAGATAACTGGCGCAAAACACATAAAAATAAATAGCAGAATTTTGTCAGAAATGAAGAGAACTGCAGTTACCTTGCTGACGATCATTGTAAGAAGCTCGAACCCTAAACAAATAGCATACAATGGGAAGTGATCACCGGCATCATTCTTAGCCAGAACTTTCTGCAACAACAAGAGACAGAGAGATAGAGTATCTGCATTGAAAAGTTTAAACCTTAATCCAGATGCTTCCGTTTTAGCCAAGCATCCAAATGTCTGGATCGGAAGCAAAAGTTTGAAAGGCTGGAAAGTTATATCTCTTCAATACATTTTTTTATTAAACCGTTATGATTATTACTTTTGCCCAATAGATCATATACGACGTACTAATCTTGGTCCCCTTTTTTTCCTTTAGTTTTGCTAATTTAGATTCTAAACAAGTCCACGAACAAGCATTTTTACGATATTGGGAGACAGCCACTTTGCAAAAAGACAAGATAAGACTGTTTATACATCCTTTCTCTCCACTCACTCTATTCATACACTGGGAAGCCCTTAAAGGCAAGAAAGGAAAGATGAGCGAATGGTCGGTACGAGTAAATTAGATGCTTTAATCATTTACCTCAAAGATTCCTCTGACCGTCTCATAGTACTTTCCTGTTTTAGCCCATCCGCCTGTAAAGAGCACTCCATTGACCATGTTGAGCTTCTGCAAGGCAAAGGGAATATAAAACAAATTTAAGGAACATAACACAAGCTGACACAAAAACACAAACGAATAAGAAGGCAAGAATATTCAACAAGCCAAAGAAATGTTTATAAGAGGAAACCAAAAAACACTAATTTGATTCACTTAACAAGTAAAATTAACTCTCTCCAATGATTTTTAAGAGCATAGTAAATGTTTTAGGATCCGCCTCGCCGAGTTGTACTAATCAAAGATAAAATTTTCTCAATTTTCTCACAATTTTTGTACTGGCCAACTATGGGAATCGAATCTGCTCCATCTTACTGACTGAGCAGTGAAAAATCACTCAACAACGAGGGCCTTTCAATCTTTCGCAATCGAAATGACGAAATCATCACGTAATCTTTAAAAATCAGTGCCATGCACGAAACAACCTAATCAAGCCTAATTCGAATTATGAACCGCAAAGACCTATACTTTACCGAAACTCAAGCTACTCGATAAACAAAATTGCTGAAGTAATTCTGAATTACTAATCATATGAACCGCAAAGACCTATACTTAACTGGAACTCGAGCTGATCGATTAGTCTATCGATCATCTATTGCAGCAATGCATCTCAATTGCTGAAGTAATTCTAAACGGTTACAAATATAATATTATCATAATTTTAATATATGTTTATATATAAATATCCTTTTTCAAAATCTATCGAACCCTGAGTTTTTAATTTTTGTACTACACGTGACAATAAGACGTCACGTCAGCGAATTCCAGCTGACCTCGTGGATAACATCGGCAGGTTCGTTATAAATTAACGGAATAACGCGCGCGCCGGCGGACTCCACGAACTTCACATACGAAGCGGCGATATACGACACGCCGGACCTATTATTCAACCTCCCGGACGCGCCGTCGCCAGGATGGCTCAAAATACCGATGACCGGCCGGAAGTTGAGTTTAAGATCGGGAGCGGGACATCTCGGGACGGAGACACTCCGATTATGGTCGTTATCGAGGTCGGTAGGTAAGAGGATCGTCGTGGACTGGGCTTTAGAGAGAGAGAGGTCTTTAGAGATAGAAATGAGGAGAGGGATCCAGAGGTAGTTCCAGATATGGGAAGAGGAAGAGGAAGAAGAGAGGGCGTCGTTTCGAGGCATGTCGGAAGAGGAGTTGTCGGAAGGGGTAGAAGTGGGGTTAGCGAAGAATTGGGAGGTCATTTGGGGGATTTTGTAAGGTGGGTGTAAGGACGTGGTTGGCGATGGAGTGAAGAAGACCAGTATGTCTCCATTAAAGTGAAAATGACCGCCATTTTCAGGCTTTTATTTATTTAGTAAATTTTTTTTTTTAACGTTTGAAAGCCTTCAAAAATATTCAAATTTTCATGCCGTGATTGGTACATAAACTATAAAATAAGCGATCAAACATATAATAATTAAAATATTAATTATTTTAATAATTTGATCATAATTAAATATAAAATTAATCATTAAATAATAATGAATTGATCTAATTAAAATTAATGATAAAATTATATTTCGCGAAATCATGATCATAAGTTATGTTTGTTTTTCATGATTTGAAAGTTTTTGAGTTAATTTTACGGGCTTTTAGACGCAATTTTCTTATAAGTTAGAATATAACTAACATTTGGAATGTGGCTTTCATGATGTGAAATTATAATTCTGTTTTCCCTTTTCTTTTTAAGTGACAACACGGTAAGACATCTTTAAAAACCGGCTTTAACTCATGGCATTCACTGATATTTTTTTATTCAAATAAATTGAGATTATACAATATTGAGTTTGAGTTTGAATTTAAATTTGATTCAAAATTTCAAAATTCTAGTTAGATTTAAGTTTTTATCAAATTTCAAATTTTAAGCTTGAATTTGACTCAAATTAACATTATATAATCTCAAGCTTGATTCAATTTAGCTTGTTTATACTCGATTTATTAAAAAATGTACTTTTAATTCTAATTAGAATAATATTAATACCTAAACTTAATTCATGCATGATTAAAATTTATACTCGATCCAAGCTCGATTAAGATCTCAAGCTAATCAAACTTTTATAAAGACATATTTTACTCTCTTTTTGTTATTTGAAACATGCTTAATTATCATTCATTTTATAGAAATCATATGAAAATGGTACTTAAGTATATTTATTTTAATATTTTAGGTCTTCAATGACTTATATGACAAATACAAGTAATTGAGGGGAGATTTGTGCAAAATAAGAGAAGTGGAAATTAAAGGCCGACAAAACTAGAATCAAAGCTGCCAGCCTTCATCATAGAACAAATCAACGCCGGCTACTGGAGAGCAAACGTTGCCAGCTTTCAAAACATCAACATCAACCTTCATTTTTTACTTGTACGCTGGCATTGGAAGGATTTATGCCACCAGTCTTTAGCCGACATATACCTACGTTGCACCAACGCTGACATAAAGCCAACGGTTATCTTCATTCGAAAATATATTTTTTTTTAAAGTACGCTGGCTAATTTTAAATCAAGGCCATCGGCCTTGAAGGCGGCCTATGCCCTACTGCGACTTTTCATATTTAAACTTCTTTTATAAATCATTTGAGAAAGAGAGGAACCTAAGCAAGAATTTGAGAGACTATTTCATTGCTCCTAGATCTAGATTAGGGCATAGACTACTATAAAACTTTTCTTTTTAATTTGATTGCAGATCTCATACCGGGATTAAGTGGAGGATATGATTTAAACATGGATTTGAGTATGGGATCCCTATTCAAGGTGATTTCATTCCTTTTCATTTGATTTCATGTTTTTTATGATATCTACTGCTGTTTCCTATTGATTTTATCTATGGTTTTGAGTTGATGATTTGGATTGTTTGATTGATGTTTTCTGTTGTTGCTTAAACTTTGATTGTATTCGAATTGTTGATGTTATTTCATCGATCATGTGTTTTGGATTTAATATGGAATTCATGATAGATTAGGATTGCAATTGGAAAATTTCTTTATAATTGATTTTGTGATTAGCTAATTTGGATTGTAGATTTCATAGACATATAGATTTGAATTCAATTAGGGTTTAGGAATTTATACAGATTTTTATCATTTTCCTAAGAATGGAGAATATTGATTGGTTAATTTAGGATAATTGCTTTCTTTGGAAAAAAAAGGAGTTTTTATCTTGTGCTTAATTAATTAAAAAACTAAACACATTGGCAATTTGGATTTATAAGCTTATTCTGGTCATAGCATACATTTAATCGATATTCTGATTTATAGGCTCTTAACCTAATTCAATTATAGATGTTGGAAATCTCATATTTTTGTAGGTTAATCTTATCTCAAAAATCCAAAAATATTTCCTTTTGGTTTTGCCTAGCTACAATCAGAACTAATACAATTGAGAGCTAGCCCTTACTCCCTGTGGACACGACTCTGTATTCACATAAATTTTACTATTGTATATGCATTCGGTACACTAATCGGTAAATATCTGTGCATTTAAAGGAATTTTAAAAGAAACTAAAAAGAGTTTTAAAAGACATATATAGAAAAGGCGTGATCAAACTTAACATAGAAAGATCGAGCTCGCCTTAATAAACTATTCAAGTAGTTCAAGTTTGTACTCAACTTGACTATTCACAAATTATGCTCGAGTAAATATTGAACCGAGTTTGAATAGTTTGTACGTTAGCTTAGTTCATCTACACCCTTAGTTGTCTTACATGTTCGTTTTGCCACACTGAATGATGGAGTGGAAGTCTATTAAAGGAAATAACAAAGCCACAAAGTATTAAATTAATCAATTTAAAATATAAATATTAAACTATGAATTTTGCTGAAATTCAAATAATTTTTACGACAGTAACCCTATTTAAATATATAGATATATATATATATATAATATTTTAGTGCTTTAATGCTTAATCTATGTTTCTTTTTTTCCCTTATTATGTACAAGATAAATATATTCAATTCATTGAAGGATTAAAATTTTTTTATATATCCTAAGTCTGTTTAGACTATCTAATTTTCATATGTATCTAATTCGTATCTATATTTTATCTTTATCTCATCTGTGTCTTATCTATTTGATATGTTTATAAATAAAGGTATCATTATTTTATTTGTATCCATTTCTTGATAAATATATTGTAAATCATGAAAATTTTCATACTAGTATAAATAGATTGAAATGCAAATATAAAATTAAGATAATCAACGTAGGACTCAACAAAAACCCTATAATAGAATTACGAATAGTAATGAACCTATATATATCTTTAAACCCTAAAATAAAGTTTTCTAGATAGTAATAGATACCAAATACAAGATTTCGTAGTTGATATCGAAAACTCAAAATATAAAAATAATTAAATTATGATTTCAAGTACGTTAGGAAGCAAATAATCAATAAAGCTTATAATTAGAAAATGATAATTTAAGGATAAACTGTTAGGGTTATAAATACACAATAAGAACAAAAAAAATCCATAAGTAACAATCTAGATTTCGAATAAATATTTGGATCACACTATTATTCTAGTTAGTGAATTCTAAAACTCTTAAAGACTGAAACAAAAATTGATCTATAAAGCTTAAAAAACACCAATCGTGTGAGATAAAACTTTAAAAATGATTAATCACGTAAATTTTAAATTCAACCTTGAACTTAATAATAACCTACAAAATTTGTAGAAGTATAAAATAAATTTTTGGAGATAGAACTCCTAAATAATTGACATAAATATATATGTTTAGCTTAATAAACTACCCTAAAACTAAGATAATTAATTAAATAATATTACATAAATAAATGATCATATTCAGTGTAAATTGGAGAAGATATGTGGCTGAAATCTCCTCAATATTTGTTAGCCGAAATTTGAAACAAAAGAGTAAAAAAAGAATAATAAAAGTCAAGGAAAATTGTTATAGCACCAATCAACTTTAACCAAATCAAAAAACTCGTTAAATGCATAGAAGATCAAGTAAAACAAGTATGATTCAGTGGAGAAGTTTCTTCAATTTAGCCAAAAATATGTAGAAGAAGCAGCCCCCTCATTGCTTATACACACACCACACACACATTTATTGAGCTACAAACAAAACAATTATAAGCACAAAAAACCAGCTCAAAGCAGCAACACAAACACACAAACTCAATTCCATCAAACAAGTTTCCATTAAACACAATACAAGTTTAGGAGAGGAACAAACGAAGGTAAGTAAAAATTCGTTTCAAGCTAATTAATTGAATAAGCAATAGCTTAAACAATGTTTCTATCTACTTAGGTTCATGTCAAGCTTGGCGAAGGAGTATAACATCACCTCAACAGCCCAAACAAGGTAATATCTAAATCAAAAACTCCATTTATACATTATAAAATGAATAGAGGCTAGGAAAGCATATAATATGAGGATTATAAAATGTTATATGTATTGTTATGTCATAAAAAATAGTTGTAAATCATAGAAAAATACTTAGAATAGTTTAAACACTAGTATATACATCTATAGTGTAAGAAAAATTGAATACGAACTAAAGAAAAACGAGAAAGATGATAAATAGTGCCTATACCCAGCCCTACATCGGCGGTGTATATACCTAAAGCTGGTGGCATACATAAATAGCCGGCAACCTTCGAGTCAGTGTGCACTAGAATGAAGTTATGTAATTTTTGTAACAAATAAAATTGCATGAACGCCGGCAACGTATATGGGTAAGCTGGCGGCCTTCGAAGCCAGCTTACACTGGAATAATAATACGTAAATTTTACATTAATACCGGCATCCTGGAGTTTAATATCGACGGTGTTGGATGCCAGTGTATGTGTCAATTCTCCTTAGATGAAGTTTGTTTTGTCTGTAACAAATTATACATACATATATATATATACAAAGAACAGAAGATAAAATTTATAAATAAATATAAATATTTTAAGATTAGTGATTTTAATATTTGTTAAGTGTTAGACTTTAGTAACCGTTACAAATAGAAAACATTTTTACTATATTTAACGAAAACATTAGATTATGATAATTGTTTGATAATATTTCTATATAAGTGAATATACAAGAATGGAAAATATGAAAATTTTATTTTTGAAGATAATGTGATTCCCATAATTAACAAATGATAACATGAATAGAGATCAAGAGAAACACGATGAAAATAAATATTAGTTATCATAAAGTATCAAACTAAAGAATGGTATAAAAATAATAATGATGATAATAATAAAGTATTGCGTTATTAAATACGAACTCTATAACTATATATATATATATATATATATATCTATGTAAATAAACCCTATTGGTTGTCTAAGTATCCTAAAATCAATTTTATCTTTCTTATATCTATATTATATTGTCTAAGTTATTATTTGTCGATAAATGATAGTTTTAATATATTTTATTTTTATCAAATAGTTATAGAGTTTGTATTTAATAACGTAATACTTTATTATTATCATCATTATTATTTTTATACCGTTCTTTAGTTTGATACTTTATGAATATATATATATATATATATATATCTCATTAGTGAATATTTATTCGTTTAATAAGTGATATTAATTAGTTAGTGGATTTTCCTGAAGATTATTACAACTGATCAACATGAACTCAGATCTATTACATTATTTGTGTTTGTAACTAGTGACATATATAATGTAAAGATAATAATATGGTTATTGTGGAAATCTATTGAGTATGTGTTGTGAGTTTTTTGTTTGGTTGACAAACTAAGATAATAAAAGTGATAATACAGATCATCTGATGATTTGGGAAAAGCATGATATATGTTATGTGTGTAATGTATGATCACCATAAGTCTGACTAAAAATTATTGTCTTTATAATTAAAACGGTCATACATTATATGAACTGCATTATTACATATTTTAAAAGGGTGGCAGTCTACTACGTATTAATATTTCGATTCTCTATTAATACTTGGTTTTTCTAAAATGTTAGTTCTACCAAGGTTTTCTTTATTCCGTCAGTCCCACAGGAACTAATTGGCAACGAAGGACATTGCCTATAATATCGCTTTGAAATTATTAATACTTATGAAGTTTCTAAGGATTGATGCAGGAAATGGATACTTAAAAAACCTTTAAATTAAAGTGATAATCCTAAAAAGAGAAATCATTGATTTTCCTGTGTACTTAGTCTCTTCTAGGCAAGTAGGTCATTAAGTAATCGTTCTTTAATCCTAAAAAGAGGGCGTAAATCTTTTACCTCTTTAGATTCTAGATCATCCAAGCTTGTATCTGTGCATATGATTTATTGTTGCATTACATATAATTTGTTAATAAAGTTGCTTAATGTATAATATATCTGGTTATTCACTAAGTCCATGGCTTCAGTTACACTCCTAAAGACCTTTCGGGTTGGCACTATGACCCTGGCTTGTTACTTTCCAAGAGCATGACTCCGGTAAGAATTAGAAGCTAGGAGATTATGGGATATTCGGGATAAGCTATTTACTCTTATTTTCTAATTGTAAATTAGTTAGCATTTGAAATATCGGTTTATGTATTTGGAGACATATGAGACATGAACATGGTCTGTTGATAGACATGAATTATCTATGATTTTAATGATTGATGAAGTAAAAACTAGGCTTTGAGTTATATTTCTATTTAAGAATTGATACTTAAATCAACAATATTTTCAATTCATGTGACTTTGGACCATAATAACATGTTTTGGAGCAATTTGGAGCAAAGAGAACTAAATTATTTCCAAAGCGACAAGATCTGAAGGTAAATCATAGGCAAGATGAGAAAAAATATAGCCATAGCAAGAATGACGTCCAATTGGTCGTCCGTGATGTAGAATAGAGAAGGAGAAAATTCATCACAGCAGGAATCAACCCCCTTTAGTCACCCGTGATTGAGCCCATGATAGGAGAATTTCAAATAACAGCAAGAATCTCATCCATTTAGTCGCTCGTGATTTAGAGAAAAATGGACCACAACACAAATCACTCCCTTTTGGTCATTTGTGATTGAAGCGGATACAAGAAGAAATTTAGCCACAGCAAAGATCACTCCCCTTTGGTCACCCATGATGAATTGTCTGCAAGATGGTGGTTTTACTTTCCTTTCATTTAAGTGATACATCGTTTGGATAGAAGACACAATTATTCATCCAAGTGTTGTACTGTTTGACCTAAATATCTAAGGAGTTTAAAAGATAGAAGACATCAATTGAGATGAAGAGATAGATTTTCATATTCTTTACAATAATTACACCCGTTCATATTTTTTACACGCCCATTCATAATTTAGGAAGTAACTACTGTAATTGTTCACGTTGGAAAAGTGTTGTAATCTGTTCCATTCCAGAGAAAACTCAAGAGAGAGACGACTGGAATCAAGCATTCGTGTTTTGTAATAACATCTTCATAGTTGTGATTAACAAAAAGAGTTTCTTCTTTTCCCTATTCTTCATATATTTTGTTGTAATTATGTCTTTTCGGAGTTTGTGTTTATATTCCATCATGTATGAGTAATTGTTAGGACTCATGTAACCATAGGGTAGCATGTATTCCAATTGCACGACTTAGGATTAGATCAGATTTTCATGGGATGCGATTGAGAAATCTACCTGTGGAATAGATCTAAGCTATAGAGAAAGATTGCCCATGATGCCTAGAGATAAGGTAGTGGAATTTTTTGCATGTAATTGAATAACTATCTGAGAATCATGATTGTATGCAATTTTAGTCAGCTATTAACTCGAAAGAGATTCTAGTAGACATGGCTAGAATTAGGGTTCGATAGACTCGAGAGAGATATTGAACTAATAATTGGGAATCCCGCAGTTAGGGGTGATTCAACGACTACTGAGATTATAGTACATGTTAACTAATTGGTGAAGTGAGTTTGAATTGTTATTAGTTAAATTAAATTTATTTGTTAATTCATGTTAGAATATAGTTTTAGTTGAGAATTATTTAAGCATTTAATATTAAATCATGATTTGGATTAATCTGCTAGATAATAATTAAGAGGTTAAGTAGTAGTACTTGTTGAAGGTCTCGAGGAATATGACCCTGTAATCTATTCCTATACTACAATTGATATGTGCACTTGCCTAGTATTGACTAAATTATAGGAAGATATCATAAGATATTAATTTATTAAAACTCGGTCAAGATAAAATGCACCCTATTCGTAATATTATGTTGTTCAAGACTTGTGATGATGGATATTTTACTAATTTATGGTTTACATATGTTTATCATTTCTTATCAGTGCAATTAAAATATTCTGTTTATTTGAAAATATGTCATTCAAACAGATCTTTTGTAAACATGAAATTGTTTATAAATATAAGTTAGGTTCTCATAAACCATTAAGTTGAAATATTTAACGCAAATCCTATTTAGTGATCTTAATATACAATGTTTAACCTCTATTATTTCATTCCATTGGTAGCATGAAAATTAAATAATATATAATATAATTTTTTGGTAAGTTTCACCATTGGTACTTTAAATTTTTTTAATATAAGAAATTGTATCTAAACAAAATTTTCATCGATAAAAATATCTAAACATTTTAAATTTTGCACTACTATACTTTTTAAATTTTCAAGCAAAATGCTGACGTGGAAAAGGATATATCTTTAAAAATATATATATTTTTTCTTTCCTAGATCGCATACGGCATATTTGTCCTCTGTCTCTCTCTCTCTCCCCGTGCTGTTGGCTGCTGCTGCTTGTTCTTGTTCTTCTTCTTCTTCTTAAATGATCGTTGTCATCATCTGCCACCCTTCTACCACCACGACCCTTCTATTTTCTTTTTCATTATAAAAGAAAAAGGGAAAGCAAACCTAACCAAATTATGAATCAAGTCGGCTTGGACTTGGACAGACGGCTCGTTGGTCGGTGTTACTTCTTCTTTAAAAACACAAGCTCGACTACGCAGTAAAGTGGAGACCATGGGCGAAGAACAGTAGCTGCTCTTGCTTTCTCTGGTAACTCCAATGACGGTATGATGTTAAAGGGGCAACAGGTTGCGATTCACGTCAACATTTCGTTTGAAAATTGACTAGATTCCAGACAAAGTACTATGAATATTAAATTTAAAATATTTAGATATTTTTATGTGGCTAAAATTTTATTCAGGCATAATTTCGTTATATCCAAAACCAATAAAATATATCAATAATTTTCTAAGAAACTTCCAACGTCACCGTGGCCATGGTACCCACCACACTGTCCCCACCGCTGTGGCCGGCGGCGCCCGGTCGTCCTTGTCCGCAATTCAAATTTTAGTGTACCAATCGTCTATGCGCAAGTAAATAATTGGCCAAGAAGTCTATATTTTCGAATGTCATTTTGGGGAAACGTAGAACATTATATTATTTAAAAAATGCTATTTAGTTGATGCATGAAACCATGAGTAAGTGACGTAAAGCGTACGGGAACATGAAAAGATTAAAAAAAAAACAAAAGAACAAATCTATCGTGCTGTTATAATAAAATTCGTGTCATCAAAAATTTAAGGCGGTTTATATTATTATCCTACTGTCATAAGATATTGAAATACTTAATACATTATTTATTATATTTATTTTACTGTTTGAATGGTTATTTAGCAGTATAATTTTTTAATAAAGAAAGTTATTTAAAGATTTTGGGTGCATCTAATTTGTTGGTTTGACATCTTATTCATATTTGTTTCGATCAGATTATTTATAAATATATATATAAATAAATAACATAAATTTTTACTCATAAAAAAACCTTATAAATCAAATAAAGGTAAGATACAAATATAAATGAGATACACACAAGATATAGATGAAAAACAAACTATTATTACAATTTTAGATAAATTACACCGAAAAATCATAACGTTTGAAAACAAATTAATTTGAAGTTATAAAATTTTGAGTAGTTAAAAAGAAGTCAGAATAAGTTTATTTTACATCACAACGATTTGAGTAGTTAAAAGCAGACTATAATGTTTAGATAAGTTGGTCAATTAAAATCATTATTTGTATATATCATAACGTGCTATATCTTTTAAGTTTTAATTTTAAATTTTTTTATGGATGTGTTAATAATAATCTCAATTGTCTCACTATTTTAAATATTGATATCTTTTTTTAATCATTTAAAATATTATGATCTTAAATAAATTCAGTATCAAATGTTTTAATCTCCTCGTATAATTTAGCATAAAGATTTTAGATACACCAAAAACACCTATTATTATTTTTTAAGATTTTGAAGACATTTGTTGCTTTATTATTTATATTATATATCCGACCGGTCCGCGCTGTTTTCTGTACTAGTCACTTCCCACGGTTAAAAGAATACGAGATCGTGTCTATGCCTTAAGGATTTGGCTCACTCTTTATGTCCACGTAATGGTCATCGTTCCTTTCTTTATGGGTTTCCAAATTTTATACGTAAAATCACCTTTTAATCCCCACAATCACTTTAGAATTTATACCCTGCATCTTGTATAAATTTTTCCTATCTTTTCATAAAATTCAAGTTTGTATGATGTTAGAAAAGTATATATAGTTATATATATCTCAATACATATAATATTACTAATTCTTCTACATATAAAACTTCAAAAACATATAGCAAAAGATATAAGAAAAATTTTATAGTCTCATTACTTTAACTATGATGACACCATTCACTTAGTACATTTATTTTAATGGTCAAATGCTTTATTAAACGATATTATCAATGTGATTATATGAGTTCTCATGATCTTGGAAACCAATAACAAAAATAGGGGCGTGACCATGATGGGTTTGGAATAGATCGTATTACATACAAACCCAACTCACTTTCGTATAAACCCAGTCTTTAACCCTATAAGTTATTATCGAATAAATAACAAAATCCAAGTCAAGCTATTAAAATAAAGAATAATATCTCTAAATAATATGAAAAAAGAATGGATATCTTTCACTTTCCAAACCAAAAATTGACATACTATGTATGAAAACCAAAAAATATATAGTATACTCTACATATGAATATTAGTTTAATCTAAATAAATACATAATTATGAGTAAGCTTCAAAGGTCATATTACGATTAATATGAGTTGGAAGAGAGAGTGATAAAGATTTTAATTTTCTAGGATTTTCTTTTTTTAGATTTGAAATGAATTTTTATTTAAAATCTTATAGTATTTTAGCGGGCCAAGCTTTCTATCAGGTATAACTCTGACTTGCAGCCTGACCCTAAACCCTATATGATCATAAAAATTTTCTCAAACCCAACACTAAACCTTGTAGGGTTTTAAGCAGGTTGGTTGGATTGCATACTATATAACAAGTAAACAACCTAGCTTGGTGTATCCCTAAAAAAACTTATGGTATTAAAAAAGATATTATTAGTATCTTCGTTATTTTAAGTTTATATAAAAACCTAAGAAACTTGCTGGTTGGTAGGATAATTTATATATAGCAGGCAATGTGAATCGGTAGAAATCAAATTAAAACCGGGATGTTCCAAGAATCGTAACGAGGTCTCACAAAAACGATTCGTCTAAAGGCTAGTGGTTTGGCTTTTTTTTTTTTTTTTTTCAATCGTAAATACGATTTCTAAACTATTAAAGTGCAAATATATCTAATTTTTAAAGCATCACTTCACATTTCCATAATTTTTAATATATCTACATATATCCAAAATATCATTGAAGTTCTAAAATTGCCTCTATTTATAATCAATTTAGCAATGATTTTGGATATCTAGCAACTATTTGAAATTTATTTGTTTATGCAGAATAGTATGAACAAGAACAACTTGAATAGAGATAGCACATATTCTTTTGAAGTTCCAATTTATAGCTTTGAACCCAGCATCAACATGAAGTGTTACCAAATGACTCCCTTGACTTGACTGGTTTTGGCTCATTTTGTTTTGATTCTTTAGGCCGGGGATTGTTAGTTCAAAGGATCCCGATGTATTTATCCCCATATACATTTAATAAGTAAAAACAATTTAAATATGATTGGGATCAATATCAAGCTGAACACGGTTTAACATCAAGCCTGATTTGATAAATTATTTAAATAATTAATAAGCTCAAACCTATTGTGATCTCAAACTGGAGTGAATTCGGTAAAGTTATTCCGACAATTATGATTGAGAATAGGGTAAACATATCCTTCCCTAGCCAAGCTTTTCAAAGGGTTTCAATTTTCATTCCCACCTTGAAGGGCACACGTGACCTGGGATGGTGGTGTTACGTTGAAGATTTTCTGTTTTATTTTAACACTGGCAAGTTGCACAAAGGATGTCGTTCACGTGATTTATAATAAGATGGTCCACGTTTTATCGTTTGGTGTCTTCCTAATTTCCATCCGCCAACGATGAGAAAGTGGAAAGGCAATACACATGGATGGAACGATTTGCCATCCCATCAAAACTTCAATAGCTCCTCTCTTTCTTTTTCTTTTAACAAAACTTCAATAGCTTTTTGTGATTCATAAGATGCCATTGCGTTAAATAAATTAAAACTAGTATAAATTGCATGACATCCATTAAAATTACACAGATGTTCTATTAAAAAAAAAAAAAATAGTACATAAAAGTTTCTAAAAGCTGACCTCTTGAGAACTATTTTTTAGGGATTCAAATGCTGAAATTTAAAAAATGAAAAGTTATGAATTTCTTTCTTGGATTAAAGTTATGAATGGTACTTCAACTTTGACAAAATTTGTAATTATATATATGAACTTAGAATTGATCAATTTAGTAATTAACTTTGAGATTGATCGATTTAGTATCTAAAAAATCTTTTCTTACACGTCAATAGTACATCCGTTAAGTTTTTTTTTTAGATAGTAAATTGATCGATTTTAAAGTTTTTTAAGTACAAAATTGATTATGGTAAAAAAAAAAAAAAAAACTAAATCGATCAATTTCAAAATTCAAGTAATAAATTGATCAATTTCAAAGTTTGACTACCTAATTGTATATTTTACCAAATTTATGTACCATTTATGACATTATATTTTTTTTCCTTTTGAAAATGAAAAATAATTTTTAATAAAGAATCTTCACAACAATCAAATACATATATTATGAAGTTGGTGTGAATATATGCTTAAATTGGCAAACAAAAGCCATCATTTATATGAATTGTTTATTATTTCTTTTCATTACCATCATTTTCTATCGACTCAAAACATTGTATTAGCTACATGCATAATTAAGGTGGGAAAGATACAATTCAACAAGTTGTTTTTGTCAATCCCCAGTTCCATCATATATAATACTTAAACAAAACTAATTGTTTTTGTCAATCCCCAGTTCCATCATATATAATACTTAAACGTTACATGCAAAAGCTACAATCAACTAAGTGAGTTCCTAATCAATTTTGGATTAAGAAAACCATATATAAGTTTGTGAATAACAACATATAATCTCTCAATAATACATTAGAAACCTCATAATACAAATATTAAACACTTATATTAATAATAAAAAAAAAAATTCAATGCATCTAAACATCCATCCCATCTAGTATCTCCCCAACATTCAAACCATAGCTTAAATAGTTATAGCATTCATATCAAAATCATCATCATCATCACCTGAAAAAAGAAAGAAATGAGTCGAAACCCAGTATGATAGTAACATAAGAGCACACAATATGATCACATGTACCAATATTAATGTACATGCAATAACCATCAATTTAGATATTTAATTTTGGTGGGAATCTAGGGATTCTGAGTAGCAGCAACGCTCAAGGTTTTGATATAAACAGTCTGAATACCTATATCTCATAGCTGAAAGTCTACGTAAGAAGTCTCATCTAAGGATCACATCCGTTACTTATCTTAATCCATACCAGTCTATTATGAATAAGAAGTGTAATAAAGCCCATATATTAGATAACTGAATACAATCTATTTCCAATATGAATAAACGTTGCATCAATATTGTTTGCTTTATCAGCTACCTGCCAAGCCACCATTGGTGGCTAAGCGCCTAACTACGCGCTGACATTGCCACACAAGGTTGCTGCTACCCCGACCAGATTAAATGACACAAGTAATTGATTAAGTCATCTTTAAGTATTAATTCATTTTAGGGTATCTATTCTAACAGCCAACACCTAAGTCATTGCATTCTTAAACTCAAGTATAAATCCCACCTCAAAACAGATGATAGGAAATCTCAAGAACAAAAATCTATATAAAGAAATTATCTTAAATAAGATTTAAGCTACCAATTCACTCATTCATTCACAATAGATTAATTATCAATGAGATGATGTCACAAATGGTACTTAAACTTTGGCAAAATTTACAACTAGGTATCTAAAATTTGAAATTGACCAATTTACTATTCAAAAAACTTTAAAATTGATTAATTTAGTACTTAAAAGAACTTGATAGAGGTACTGTCGACATACACAAAAAGTTTTTTAAGATATGAAATTGATCAATTTCAAAGTTCAGGTACTAAATTGATCATTTTCAACGTTTAGGTACTTAATTGCATATATTATTGAAGTTCAAGTACCATTTGTGACATTAACCCATTATTAATTAAATTGAAGTTATATATACATTACCTACTCTTAATGAGGTTTTACTTAATTCCTTTTTAAATATTAATCCATAAATTTAATATCAAGTTCAGATATAAATTTAGAAATTAAATTACTTATCATTCATTTGAGTTCATATTATACTTAGCTTAACCAACAAGCCCATCATATAGTAATTAGGTCTTTTAAGTGGTATTCTTAGTAACATAACTTATAATTAAACTAATAAACTTTTATTAAGTAAACTAACTCATTTTAGGTGTAATTTGTCCATCTGTATCCTTAGCAATCTAATTTTACATAAAAGTGTAATAAGAAACCTAAACTAGCTCCTTGGTAGGTTTATATCATATTATAATGCATTATTATATACCTATTGTATTAAAATAAATTCCTAAAATCAAATTACTTAATTATTCAACTTAAAATTCATATTTTAAAATGAAAATTTGTTATTTACATTTATTTGATTAGAACTAAAATTTTTTAATTTTGTTATTTCATTTCCTATTGAAAACTAGCATGCACCCTATCTTAATTAGACCGGTTCACCTGCTTTTAGATCGGTTCTAAGCTTAAATTTTTATGCAGGCTTCCTAACTCATTCATTTACATGTTTCTAAATTTTTTTCAACCCAATTGAATCAGTTTAATATGGTTTAAAAATAAAAAATTTCAAATCTAATTGAAACAGGATAACAACATTGTCGATCGATCGATTCAAGTGTAATGGAGGCATAAACTAATAGTTCTTGGCTAGTTCTTTACACCATATTAAAATAGACTTATTAATATTTCAAACTATTGTACTGTCACTCTAAAAGGAGAATAAAAGTGGAGTGGTTCACCCTTGTACGTTGATGCCGCCTTTTTGTCCAAAACTGAAATTTTCCCTGTTTTGCACTCTTTCGTATTTTAATTTTTAAAAATAGTAAACGTATTTTAAAAATTAATAAAATTTTCATTTAAACATAGATACATTAAAATACCATTCCTAAAAATTTCAATAAAAAATAAATTCATTTGATATTTTATTTAGATTTTACATTTCAATGATGTTCATGATTTCCAACCAATGTCCATAACAATAAATGATAATCATTCATCATTTATTATCATTTCATAGATTTAGAAGTGTAACACATCATCTTATTATTAAATCCTAGATCCTAAATCATCAATCACATAATCACAACAAAAATAAGGTTAGATTACTTACCCAGATCGAAGAAAACAATAAGCACATACAACTACTACTAGTACTACAAAAGGCAGGCTTGTAAGAGAAGTTCCCCACACTCTCTCTAATCCTCCTTGAACCTTGTTTATTCCTATAATAAATCATTGCATCAGTATAGTATATTTAAGGATTAAAGTATTTAGGATATGATTTTAACCTTTTTTCTTCTTTGAGTCTTATTGAAGAAGTTTGCTAATGCCTAACTAAGAGAAAGGGAGAGAGTTTTCTTTCTAAAGAAGTTTTTAGTGAGTATTTTAGATAGAATTGACTTCTTCAAGAAGTCCTCATATGTGAAAATTAGAGGAGAGAGAAAAATTAAAGCTTATATATGAGAGAGTAGACCTTTAAACGTATAATTTCTACATTTAGAATGGAAAAGACATCCATGTCCTTATGACTTGTGTTAACTTAAGCATTTGCAAGTTTAAATGACCTCCTTGCATCTCCTTACTATCTTGTAGGCTTATAGCTATGTAATTTTGTTATTATCCTAATTTTTATTTTATTTGTTTGATCTAGTAATTTAATTGAATTCTAATTGTTTTGTTATTTTTTCTTCTAAACAACTCCTCATTTTTTTAATTGAATTTTTTTTTTATTATTGTGAGTTAATTTATTATTATTCATTTATATTATCACTATTATTATAATTATCATAATTATTATTAATTTTGTAAGATTAATTTGGGATATTTCATTTCTAAAGCAACTTGACATAAAAGCGATTCAAACAGCATTAAAATATTATTTTTTTCCTCTTTGATATTACTTTTGTTTTGATTTTTCCTTCACTATCTTTGAGGTTTTGTTTTGATATGCCCCATAATTTTCCACATCCTACATTATGGTGTCTCAACTTTAGTTATAATCTCTTTTCATAAAGATAATATAAATATATTTTTCAACTATTACCCAAAAAAATAAATCCAATGAGTATTTATGTAAAGCTTTTAAGGTTATGTTACTTCAAATTTAACGAAAACTTGATATGAAAAGAATAAGTCTACTCGAAATTAAGGCCCTATAATTTTTGAAGAATATTTTTTTCTATTTTCATTTTTTTTTTTAGTTTGAAAATATTCTTGTAAGTGGAAAACTTTCTTGTATAAGGGAAAGCAATTTCTATTTGAAGCAAAAACTTTGTATATTGTAGGAAATATGACTTGATCTCTTTAAGACTAATAGTCATTTTCCAAAGGACTCTTAATAATTAATAATAATTTATTTTTTGTTAAATTATGTTTCACATAAAATTTTATGTTAGACATTTAAAAAAAATGCTTTTTTAACAAATTTTCACAAACACAACCAAATGCATGAACACATGTGATTTTTAAGAAAAATATTTCTTTTTTGTAAACATTTTCTATTAACAAGAGAATTTTTTTAAACAAACCTATTCTAAATTGTAAAATGTGTCATGAAATCTTTCTCACATTAATTAATCTTTTTTGGTGTAAATTATATTTTCTATCCCCTTGTCTTAAAAAAATTATTATACTAATAGGCTACGTATTTGGATGAGTAGTGACTATGTACTGATGTGTTTTAGACAAACAATGGGAACAATAAATAATTTAAAACTATTAACATAGCAAAATTTTATTATATATTTCCTTCATCAATGCACTTAGCATATTATTTCAATAACAACTTTTTCTCTCTCTCATTTCGCCTATGAAATATTAACTAGGTTTAGTGATGACATGTCTTGGTCAAAGACTTACTATCAATGCTTTATCATTGTTGTCTTTATCATCATGTCCTCGTCAAGCTACTCAA
Organism: Combretum micranthum; assembly: GCA_024138025.1. NCBI lineage: Eukaryota > Viridiplantae > Streptophyta > Magnoliopsida > Myrtales > Combretaceae > Combretum > Combretum micranthum. The sequence continues at coordinate 75,288 of JAMXBD010000461.1, forward strand.
AATAAACCAAAAGTTAAAAGCATTCTTCTTATGAGAAATTCTTTATCTATGTTCCATACAATGGTACCAACCATCCCTAAGGGGTGGAAAAAGGCTAAAACCATATAGTAACACAAAATACAGTGAAAATGAGTCGCTACAAGGAAAGAATCAAACATTACTTCTTGAATGGCACCTAGCTCAAACTAGAGAGGAATGAGTTCAACAAAGTAACCAACAACAATCAAGGAAAGAGCTACATAAATCACATAAACACATGTCATATCAGGACATTAAAAAAAAAAAAAAAAAGCAATAGTACCAAATGCATGCCAACAACACTTCTTCCAAGACTTTGAATAAGAAGATATGGAGGAAGAGGAAAAAGAAGCAATGGCAGAAACAAACACAATGGAAGATATATCGCTTAGCAAGACAATGTAGAAAACTCAAGTATGATTGGAACCATATCCTTTACAAAGGGTAAGGGAAAAAAGGCTACACAATAACTAGAAAACTGTTATCACAGTCAAAGCCTTTAGTATATTTATGGGCTATAAGTTATTGTATCATAGGCTTAAGGCCTTATGAAATTCTACATCTAACTTTACTATGATTGGAAGTGGAAATGAAAATGGTTATTTTATCAATTTTCAATCAGAAGAACACCTACACCAAGTAATTATAGAGGGTCCATGGTTTATTAATGGGTATTTCTTAACTAGTAGAAGATGGGAACCAAATTTCAAAGCATTAATATAAAATTTCGATTTTGTATTAGTACAGATAAGAATCCAAGACTTACCTCTAAAATATTATGATATCAAATCTTTGATTTAAATAGGCTCAGCAATTAGCCGAGAGGGCTAAATTTGCAAGGATATGTGTGCAAGGTAATTTTAATCAACCACTAGTCCACACTCCATACCATTCAAATTGATGGAAGTAACTACTCAATCCAGTATGAGGGCATACGAAAATTATGCACTAGATGTAGTCGCATAGACCATGTGAAGGAAACCTATCCCAATAAAGGAAAAGAAAGTATAATAAATAAGAGCCAGAATAAGTCTATGGAAAATCCAAAGAAAATGATTGAACAAAAGATCTGAATCCACCTGAAGATAATACTGAAGTGGGTAACAAAAAGCCAGAAGAAAACATGAATTTAGATGAATATGGACCTTAGATTTTAGCTACCGAGCTAAAGTAAAAAAACAATAAGATAAAAAAATAGAGAAAATCGAGAAAGTAAATGGAATAATTAATGAAAAAGATTTTCTAAATTGGAAACCTAATGATTATATCAGAATAGCAATTGAACAAGTGAAAGTAAGAAGCAACTTAATATTAATGACGCAAATAGACTGAAGTAGGAGGGAATTTATAAGCCTAAAAATAGCAAGAAAAATCATCATGAAAAGATCTAGATACACCACATTAATAGAGCATAAAAGCTTGGAGGAAACAAACCCTCAAAATAAAGAAGAATGATCAATAGAGAGAAGGTTCGCATCAAAATGGTAGATATAGGTCAATCATCTATAGTGGTAATGGACACCCAAAATATATGAAAGGAAGGCACACAACATAACAAACAGCTTCTATTTAAAGCAAAAAAAACACAACCACAATAACACAAACAAGGACTATAAAAATTAAAAGAAAAAAAAACCCAGGAAGACATGTAACCAAAAGACAGGAAAGTGATGCTTTTGATCAAACTCAAAATATGGCATCCAAATTCAGACTTGCCACTGATGAACGAGGAGCAAAAGATGTTGTACATACTAGAGGGGGGACGACCTAACAAGAGCTCAAATCAGTAGAATCTAACTAGTAGATTACAACCTCATGCCTGTGCTTTGTTTCAAACATTCAACTAACAAATTTCATGGTACACACTTAGATAGCATAAGCAACGATGGATACTTGTTTGGAAATTATAATGGAGTACAGCTAAATGATACAAACCATACTTTACAACATTTTGACACAAGGACCACTACTGATGGACTAATGGAAAGCTACCTCCAAGAATGTGCTGGAGGCAATACTATAGCAACCTCAAATGCTGACTCTATTGCCTTCTCATTTAGCAGCTTATCCAAGGCGATTTTGTTCACCAAGTGCACCACGAGTTATATAGCAACTGAGCTAAAGAGAATAGTTAATGGAACAAATACCTTAGGTTATAGAATGACAGTTAAACAAATAGACCCTAAGATGGCTCTTTTTCAATATTCTCAACTTTCAAAGGTCTTGGCATGGAATGTTAAAGGAGAAAACTTAGTAGTAAGGATAAATAAAATTAAGGGCATAGCGAATTTGTATGACCCAGGCATCCTTTTCCTTATAGAGACAAAAATGGACACTACTATAAGCCATGCCCAATACCATCAACTTCCTTATGATAGTGTTGTTTGTGTGGAAGTTGATGGACAAAGGGGAGGAATGTTATTGTTGTGGAACACAAACACCATGGATGTGACTCTTATAAAGAAGGATGCTCAAAACATTCATACCATGGCTCAAGTAAACAAAATAAATTGTCAATGGTTTCTTACATGTGTATATGTTAGTCTTTCACATGAACTCAGGCAAAACTTATGGCAAACCTTGAGAAAGTAAGCCACAAGAGTAGAACATAAGCCATGTTGTGTCATAGTGGACTTTAATGACATCCTCAATTCTAAGGAAAAATTAGAAGGGAAAAAACCTGGTAGGAAAAGGATGGAAAGATTTCGACATGCAATAATAGATTGCAATCTAATAGACATAAGGTTTATAGGAAAAAAATATACCTAGTCAAACCTAAGAAGATTGCCACACTTAATCCAATCAAGACTAGATAAGGCTTTAAGCAACATGAAATGGCACCACCTTTTCCCACACACTAGAGCTTTTTAGTTATGTAGAAAAACCTCACACCACTTCCCAATACCATTAAAAACACATGTTGATCCTCCGTCCTTAAATCTACTAAAACCTTTTTGCTATCAAAACATGTGGGAGACACATGAGACCTTTAAAGGGCTAATCAGCTTAACATGGTAAAACAAAGATCCGATATAACTAGAAGCATAGTTTTTAAAATCACGATTTTACTTATACGATTTTATAAGTTTATGATTTTATGTGGCTCTTCCGAGTTGATTCGTACATAGGATCGTTTTTTTGTAGGATCTTACGTTTTTTTATTTTACCACTTTAATTCAAGTAAGCTAATATATATATATATATATATATAATGTGTTTTTACAAGCTCATCAACTATTGGGATAATAATTTTTTCTTAATATGTTTCAATTTTATTTTCACACACTCTCCATATCTCCTTCCTTCCCTTCCCCAACTCCTCTATTATACATTTTTAAAATTTATTAAATCAAATTATAACTGTAAAGTTAAAAAAAAACCTTATTTATTTCATATATAATATTAAAATTTTAATATAAGTTGAAAAGTTTGATTTCCCTTTAATTCATAACTTCTTTCAAATAAAATAACAAAAACTTATTTAAGTTGAAAAGTTTGACCCTACTCGCTCTTTTTTTATGAATTTTATATTATAGATTAAAAGTTATTATAGAAAATAGAACTTTACACCTATCATATATTTTAAGTTTTTTTATGACTTTTGTACGTATATCTATAGTTTTTCAAAGCTATTTTACATAAGTTGTAAAAACTTATGATTCTACAGACCTTCATTATTTTATATAGAATCACAAGTTTGACAATCTTGCTTAGAAGCCTAGCCACGATTCCAGAAGCAAGACATAATCTAGAAGAAAAAAATCTTTGGATCAATAGAAAATGAAACAAACTAACCAAAAAACTATACCAAAAAGAGTAAGAGAAAAGGTAATAAGAGAAAGGCTCCAACAATCCAAACAAGAGAAGAACTCCTATGAAAAATGAAATCGAGAGAAAAAAATGGATAAAACAAGGTGAAAGAAACACTAGAAACTACCATGCCATCATGAAGAGAAGAAGGAAAAACAATATCCAAGAATTAAAAAACAATGTATGTGAATGGGTAAAAGAACCATTAGCACTAGCTAAACATATCACAAGTTTCTTTACCAATCTTTATACCATAAGAAAGTAGGCAACCTAATATACAAACTACCTACCAATAGAGCTAAAAGGAGGATTACTTAAGATAGAAGAAAAAATCTTACGTAAACTAATGATGAATGAGAAGATATATTAAATCCTACAAAGCACTTGTTGATGGAAGATACCTAGAAAGGATGGATTACACGCCCACTTCTTCAAAAAGTGCTAGGATGTTGTGGAGTCGAGAGTCTGTAAATAATTAAGAAAATGTTTAGTGAATCCAGAGCAGACCCATCCATAAACACCACCATAATAATGCTAATACCAAAAACCATAAGAATAAATGAGATTACGCAATATAGACCAGTATCGCTTTGTGTTACAATCTACAAAATCTTGACTAAACTTATAGTTAGGAGATCAAGACCAATGATAGATGGCCTTTTACACCCTTGCCGAGCAAGCTTTATTTCAAATAGAAAAGAACCAGATAACATCATAATCCTCAATGGCTACTGCACATTAGCAAAAAATTGAAAGTAAAAGAAAGTAGATGTTTGTTAAAATTGATCTAAAAAAGGCATTTGACACTATAGAATGGGATCTTATTATAAATACTTTATAAAATCTTGGATTCCCAAACACCTTAATAAGACTGATCGTGTTATGTATATCGACTTCACAAACCGTAGTTGTCTTAAATGGAACACCTCTAGATTCCTTTAAACCAACTGGAGGTATATGACAGGGCAATCTTTTATCATCCTGCATATCCATTATGAGTATGGAAATGCTAGGTAGAATGACTGAACTAAGAGTCTAGAAAAAAGAATGGGAGCTAATAAAGTTTAGAGGAAAATGCATCCTTATGCGCTTATTCTTTACTAATGATGTAATATTATGGCAAAAGCCACCAAGTGCTCTTCCAAAGTAATAATGGAAGTAAAGGAAACCTTTAGCAAATGGTTAGGGCCTGGAGAAAATACTTCAAAATCAAGAATTAATTTAAAAATGTTAAAGATGCCAAAAGGTAATTGCTACAAAAGTTAGAAGGAACTAGGAAAGTATTTAGGCTTTCCAATAAGAACTGGAGAAAAACAAAAAATAAGTCATTTCGTAAATCTAATTAACAAAACACAAAATAAACCAGTATAATGGAAAGGAAGACTACTAAGTATGGTCGATCAACTTATCTTAGCCATATCGGTTATCAATCAATTCCAAGCTATTATTAACAAGTTGCTACCCTACTGAAACAAACAATCAAACAACTTAATCAAATTACGAGGCAATTTATATGGGTGAAGATAAAAATGAGAGTAAAATACATTACATTGATTGACAAAAGATCATGTTGCCTAAAGAACTAAGGGGACTAGAGTTGGATGATATCAAAGTCAAAGACTAACTTGGTAGGATAAGAGATTATTGGAATTAACATAGGAACAATGCGGACAGACTCGATGAAAGACAAATACAAGAATAGATAATGCTTAAGTTACTAGTATAACAAAATGCAAGATTCTTTCCTTTGGAAAGAGTTAACCAAAAACAAAGAACAACTAAGGATAAAGGTTTAGATAAATATGAGAACTACGTCGATTCTAACTTTTGGAAAGTTGAGTGGCTAGAGGGATGTTGTTGAACTAAGGGAGGTTACAATCTTTATTTTGATAAGAAAATGTATTGCATAAATGGTTAATCATTAAGTTAAGTTACATTTAATAAGCAATATATCTTTGCATTATGATTGAGCTTTATTATGCAATATTTGTTTGTTTTTATGTTTGCGTGCTATGTTTCTATAAATTGTGTAGGTGTTTTGTGTAAGAGAGTGAAGCTTTTGTGTGTAGAGATTATATCAAAATACTCTCTCATTTTGTATTTATATTAGATTAGTGAAAATGTGAATAGTGCCATAGTATTTTTAGATAAAAATGTTGTAAGGTACTATTCATACATTTGTTTATGAATGTTTTAGTGAAGTCTTCATGTATTTGAGGCATAGGTAAAGTATTAATATGTTGAGGCACTTGTATAAAGTCCTTTATGTGAGGCATTTGTGACGTCCTCGTCTGTGCGGCAATTGTTGAAGTCCTCTTGTCGAGGCATTGTTTGATTGAAAGATGGTGTAAAGTCTTCCTTAAGTGACACAGGCGATCGAACTCCACATTAAATACTGTGCAATTTGCTCTTTCTCTTGTATCTTTATTATTATTGTTGCAATTGCATGAATTGGGTATAAATGGGAAAAGAGACAATGGTTGTTTTAAGTAAGCTTAAATTGGTTTGAAAACCTGCCTTTAGAATAATAGCCTAGTGGTGCATGGGTTATTTTTTCAATTGGTATCAGAGCTAGTCTATAAGAATTAATGCTTAACTGCATCTTAAAGCAAAGTTCTTAGGATTTAAAAATACTAGACTTGTATGTTTTGTGTATAAAATGAGTTATTAATACGTGTAACTTGAGATCCTTTAGTTGAGCATTATATCAACAAATGAACTTTACCTAAATGCTTAATTGAGGAGGAGTGCTAAGTTGAGAGGAAGCAATATCGTGCGATGATTATTTTCATAAAAAAAGGGTGATTGTTGAACTAGGGGAAATTACAATATTGTTTTAATAAGAAAATGCATTACAAAAATGCTTAATCACTTAGTTAAGTTACATTTAATAAGCAATATATGTTTGTACCATGATTGAGCTTTGTTGTGCAATATTTGTTTGTTTTTTTGTTTATGAGCTGTGTTTTGTAGATTATGCAAGCTAAGATTGAAACGGTGAGCCGGTACACTTTGAAACAAAATGCAACATTCTGGACACTTTTTAAGGGGTGGCCGTCGCATGGACCAACTCATTGGTACGAAGCAAATACACATGAAATGTGTACACCCACTCATCGATAGGATTTGAACAGCTCACCGTTAAGCCAAAAACTAGCCATTGCAAGTTTTTCATTTTGACCATTGGTGTTATTTTTTAGGGTAACGATTAACTTGTTTTATGCGCTTATAAATAGAATGTTATGGTGTTTTGGTGTAAGAAAGTGGAGCTTAATTGGTAGAGGTCATGTCAAAATACTCTCTCATTTTGTATTTGTATTAGATTAATGAAAGTGCAAATAGTGTCAAAGTATGGTCAGATGAAAATGTAGTAAGACATTATTCACACATTTGTTTGTGAGTGTTTTAGTGAAGTCATAATGTATTGAGGCACTTATGTGAAGTCTCTTGTGTGAAGCAATTGTTGAAGTCCTCTTGTTGAGGCATTGTTTGATTGAATGGATGGTGTGAAGTCCTCTTTAAGTGACACATTTTATGGACTATGGAGACTAAGGGACCGGTCGAACTCCTTATTAAATCTGGTGCAATCTTCTTCTTTTTCTTATCTCTTTATTATTATTGTTGTAATTACATGAATTAGGCATAAATGGGCAAAAGAAACAATGGTTGATTTAAGTAAGCATAAAATAGATTTAGAAACCCGCCTTTGGAGTAATAGCATAATGGTGCATGGGTTATTTTTTCATATGTGACTTACATAGTATCTTCAATGTCCCCTTCACCCTACAAATATCGATGGTTAAAGTTGGTGACATAATTACACCTATGGGAGAAATTAAGCAACATTAACAAGGATATCTGTTAGATGAATGGATATCAGACAAGATGATTTTCAATTCGTCTGTGATACACAAAACAAGAATTAGAACCAGTATGGAAACAAACAAGAAAATACAATTGGGGGATGTCTATAAACAACTACAGAATTCAAAAGGAAATCTAAATACTAACTTAGAATGGATATGGAAAGAAGACTATAGTCCTAAAGCCAATATAATGTTATGGAAAATAATGGCCAATACCATACTAATAGCAAACAGGGTCAGTGCCATTATAAGTGCTACAACAAATTCATGCCCCAGATGTCAAAGTTAAGTAGACGATAGAGATCATGCATTACGAACATGCCTAAAGATTACTAAAATATGGAAGGATCTGAACATTGATATATCAAATCAAGGTGCAACCCTAGAAGAGTGGATTATGCATATTGATAAAAAATAATAGATATGAGCTAGAAGAAGAAGAAATACCAAAAAACATAAATTCAGACGAGCCCTTCTTCAAATATGGAAGGATCAAAATGAAACAGCAAGATGCACTTTAAATGTAGATGCTTCTAACATACAAGAAGAATTCATAGTAAGAGGAAGTCTAAAAGATGAAAAGGGAGAATGGATAATGGGTTTTATCAAAAAAGCCCAAGCACACGATGTATTAGAAGCAAAGTTGTGGGCACTATACTGCGATCTGACTTACTGTCATAAAATTGGGTTGCTTCACCTGAATGTACAATGGACTGGATGAGTGCAGTCCATATGGTCTCTAAGGAAACCATCACCATGGTTTAAGGAGATTAATCTTCTTGTAGCGCCGAGGAAGGCAAATTAGATTGTAGAAATTTTGGCAAATAATGGAAGCGTTTTGGGAGAAAGAGATGTAGCAGTTCTTTAGTTCTTTTTGTGTCTTTGTTGTACTTGACACAGAGAGGCTTTTGCCCCAACTGGCAAAGTATTTTGTTTAATCGTGTAGGATGGGATGAGGGAAAGGTTGTAGATGTAATAAGCCAGTTGGACAATGACATGGTCAAAAATGCCACGACTCATGTACCCTGACTATTATAAACAAAGAATTGCCTATAATTATTATTATTTTTTTTTTTAAAGCTAGTTTACTGGATAAAGACGACGACAACGACGATGATATATTATCCCTTTTTGTAGTTGAAAAAAAGTTAGGAAAATGCATGGTGATAAAAAAGGACTTCTTACATGTTTTTATATATATATATATTTTAAGTTTATTCGTTGTTAATATTGAATCTCTTGTATTATTAAGATTATCTTACTTGCTCTATGCCCTGTGATGTAAAGTTTAGAAAAACGTGATTGAAAAACAATATTAAAAAAGAAATTACATGGTTGTGAGTAATCAAGTTTTTTTTTTTTTCGGCAACTGAGTAATAATCAAGTTTACAATAATTTTTTGTATTTAGTATTGAATAGTTTATTCCTTTTCCTAATAAAAGCAACTCCAAATTATTATCCCATTCAAAATTAATAAAAAAAGTGAATTAAAAACGTACTAATTATGTGTGCATGTGTTCGTTTGTACATTATCGACATTTAATTCTTTATACTATCAAGATCATATGGAGGGAAATTGAGCGGTCGACTGGCTTGCTCCTTAGGATGTGTGCTAGTTAGTTTATTGTTTCCTTTTCCCTTTTAATTCAAAAAAGTGTATTAATTATATTTGTACTTGTTTAATTTGTTTATTATCAGCATTTAATTCTTTATATTATCAAGATCATCCTAATTGCCTTTGTATCATATAAACCAAATTTCTTACAAGACATGATTAGAAGTATGAATGAATTACAAGGGCACCGTATACATTGAAATTTTCTCATATATTACTTCGAGGCAATAATGAAGGAAAAAGAAAAGAAATAAAAAATCTACATGTTCATGGATAATCAAGTTGGTGCAGACGTTTCATATTTAACATTATATGTTTTTATTATTTAACATAAAATGTTTTTATTCTTTTGGTTTCAATCACTAATATGAATTGATTACAAAGATATTTGATGTGTTAAATATTTTCTCCCTTGTTTTGCATCCATGCAGTGGTGATACATATATCAGTAATCAAGTTCGTATGATTTTTTTTCATATTTAATAATATCTAACTTATTTCATTTTACAAACCAAAAATAAGTCATTTGATATTATAATTTTGGTGAATTCTTAAGGCATCGATTTGGGTTTTTTTTTTTTTTTTTTCATTTTATTTTCAATGAGATACAAAACTATATGATTATTGCCCATTTGAAGTAAAGCAGGAGCAACTCAATTTAAAGCTTAAAAGATTGGAAATTATAACTCCAGAAACACTGTTCATTACACACATGCTCATATACCATTAATCATGCACCATCCTGTTATTGCGGTTTGAATATATAAATGAGCTGTTATCAAATAAAGTATACATCAGCCCTAGGCATCACACAAGCATTTTCATGCTCAATGGCTTGCATATTGACCCGTCGATGCACATTTTAGCCATATATCGGTAGGTAGCTTGAGATGGATGTGCTTTATCGAACGTCACAAATTCTTCTCTTTTTGCACAGGGAGCTTCACCTGGTGCGCAGGCTCCAAATGCGTCAATCACACAACAAGATTTTCCGTCTTTGAATCCTTTTTTTTTTTTTTTAAGAGGAAAAAAAAGAAAAGAAAAATTACCCGTCAACAATAATTCTAGTAGATGGCATAATCAAAAGAGCAATCAAATTAAGTGGACTTAAACAAGTTAAGCCGATTGAAGCTAATTTTTTTATGATTCAAGCTTGACTTGTTTAAAAGATCATCGAGCTTGTACAAATCAAGTTTTCACTAAAATTAAAAACAATGAGCTTAAAATGGACTGGTTTTAATAAACAAGTTTATTTGAGCTCAATCTTGCCAATATGAATATGAAGTCGCTTAGAATAGTTCATGAGCAAGTTGATCCATTTGCAACCTAGGATGTGAAACAATATTAAATCCATGAAACTATATATTCAAAATAAATAATTACATAGAATAAATAGATAGATGAATGAATAGTGAATAACACAATTTTATGTATATGTTATTGTCGTATAATATATATTATGCTCTATCATATATTACAAATAAACTAATTTTTTTTATTTTAATTAGATAATATGTATAAAATTCATGAGTCTAGTCAAGTTAGCTCAAAAGTCTAAATAAGAATTCAAATTTAGCTCGTTCAAATCAAAGAGTTCCATTCTCAATTTAAGTTTTATTTGTTCCTAAATCAAGATCAGATCAAGTCAACCTTAAATTATGGTAAAATCGAGAAGCTCATGAAGACACGACTTATTTGCAGTGCTAATTTTACCATATGCATTTTACATCTAACTTACCATATTTTGCAGCGTTTTTTCTCAAGTCTTCGACAAAGCGAAAATGGTGCAATCTCGTGAAGATGGAGCCTGGTAGTTCATTTCGTAACTTTTTCATCATAGGCTTGAGTAATTTGTTGAAGATTTTAATAGTTCGGGGCTTAGATTTACCACAGCTTGTTTTGCCATATCGTGTTGGGGAGCATCGCCATCCAACCATGTCGGTGAGCAGAATTTTTCTTGCTCCCAATTGGTAGAGTTTCTGCATATAAAGAAACAAATCAACATGTGAGGGAAATTTTCTCATATGGTTTTTCTTTTTCTCTTTTCTCCTTGGCATGACGTCTCCATCCCATATTTACACGAAGCAATCATTTCCATCTTAAGATTTACTTTTCCTATTATACAAGAATCCAAGTTATCCAACCGTCTTCTCTCTTTAAATCAATAAATATATATATTAATAAGAGTAAGGTGCTTTTAATAATCTCTTAAGGATAAGTATCACTTTTAAATTTAATACTCCAATTTTACCGATTTTTTGCAATTAACTATCTTAGATTTAGAAACACCATTTTGCTTTTTTTTCTATATATTTTTACAATTCAATATTTGAACTTTATCCATTTCTACAATTAGTTGCCTAATTATAGTTAGTTCAAATATTATAAATGATCTTGAAAAAAAAAAAAAAGGATAGAGGCCTGCACACACAAAAAACATGTATAGAATGTGTATTTGTACTTTACTCAAATATCTATAGATTACCTGCAGTTTCTTTTCATACTCTGATATTAGATGTTCAGCAAAGGCTTTGGGAGTGTAACTTGTATATACATCCGGATTCAGAAAGTAATTTATTAAATAGTCGTTTCCAGAAGTGGCGATGAAAAAGATTGATTTGGAGAGATGGGCTTGAAGATCCTTTTCGTTTTGAAATTGAGATGGTAAGGCTTCCTTTATGGTGTTCTCAAGCTGTTTTATTTGCTCTTCTAAAGGCAAGTTTTCCCCCTGTTAAGAGTAAGAAATGTGAGATCAAAATGATAAGAGACCATCTATAAGGCTATGCTTTGGCTAATTGGCTAAGGCCTTGCTTGGATAGTAAAGCATAGTTTAAATCTTATAAGGAGTAGACAAGAATAAATAACTTCCTTAAGAATCCTTAAAGCATGCATGGATCACACCATTGTTGAATGTTGACTTGATAGGGATAGTTATCTATTCTCTCCTTGCATAAAGACCTCTTAAGCATATAGTAATGGGGAACTTTTATGGTTCCCACTCATATGAAAATTAAATGGATTATAGAAAAAATAAGTATAGGTTGTATTACGGTAAGAAAAAATTGGGTTATTCATTGATGTAATGGAATCAATCCCGTTGTAACCACCATAAGACCGTAGAATTTTCCATAGTAATGAGGATAAACAAAGTTTATTTAACTTACAGCAATTTTTCCAGTTGCATAAAGAATACCGCTCCCACCACTTGCATAATTAACTCCAGTTCTACTGATATTACTTTTCTCCTCATTCTTCAAGCTAAGAGAAGGCGGTGGCAATGGGAGGCCAAGGAATTCAGCTGCATAAAGTTAATATAATTAATTTAAATGATGATTTTCTTTTTTTTTTTTATGCTTAAACATTGCATTTGTAAGCTCACATTGATTGCATATGAAAAGCTGAGGCTTCCTAAATTGTTGATCATGTGTGAGAATACTATCCTAATTTCATAAAACATAACCTACGTTGCAGTAACTTTTGCTATTATTATTAAAACACCCAAAACTACTACTAGAAAAGGGATTATAAATATGAATAGTTGTAGGGCCCTAACAACAATTTAGGATTTGTGGAGAGATTTTCAACTGTTGCAAGATGAAGGATGCAACCTTGAGGAATTTAAGGTAACATTTGGTTGCAAGAACTGACTGGATAAGAAAAACTAGATAGCATGATACAGGAAGTACTAGACCGTACAATTCTCTTGTACCATGTTTAATATATACAATACTTCACAGCATTGATAAAATTTTTATAAAGAGATTTGACTTTTGTCCGGTTCCAATATTTTTATACTGTGAAATATAAGAGAAGAAAATTTTAAGTTTCGGCTAGTTTTATGGATAGATTTTTGTCCAGTTTCAGCTACATTTTATGAGCAAAACATGATATAATAACAACCTTTATCTAATCTAGTACCATGAAAAATTATGCAACCAAACGCTACTAAAGTTTATATGCACTTGATCATGAATAAACTACTACCATAAAATATGAACAAAATGTTATTACCAAGGAAATCACCAACTGTCTTGCCATTAGTGAATCGTCCTCTAGGCATGCCTTCTAAATCGATACCATAGGGGTAAAAATTTGCCTTGAAAAAGGTCCTTAGAAACAAATTATTGCCTGCATCAACCATGGAGTCACCAAAGATGTAAATTGCAGGGGCAATACTTTTTGTAGCATTCTTAGCTAAAGCTAATTTGAGAGGGACCAAAATCAAAGATAGGATGCAGAAATGGACCAATCTTTTTTCCATTGCTGCTAATTGTAATTTAGGATGAAACAACTTGATGTGACAAAGTTTGCATCGCCTTGGAGTTTATTTAATACTAGGATTGTTATACGGTTATTGACTTTTACTTGGATTGTTCCATTGATCTCACCTAACTATTGTTTTCTAATGCATTGGAGGTGAGTGTTTAACGGGGGCTTAGTAACAACTCAAAAAGGTATTATTATCTGAGGATTACTTGGACAACTTATGTAACTATGCCCCCATTTTTTCTTTTTTCCTTTTATAGATGGTTGGTTAAGTAATATGGTTAAACTATTGTGTTAATTAAGTGATTACCATTGATTTGGTTCGTTTTTCTTTGCAGTTTCTTTTTCTTTTTATGGTAACTTTGAACGTGAATGCCACTTAAGAGTCTTTTTTTTCCTTCTAAAAGGATTGAAATAATTTGTTTTGACCTTTTTCCACTAAATTACTTTATATAGTAAAATTACAACTAAATCAAAAGCTCATTTAGCAAGGTATATGTATATTATGTTAACAATATATAAATAATGGGAGTTTTTTCAACCATTTAAGCATTAAAATATATATAGTAATTGGAATATTAACTATTTTAGTTATTCAATCAAGGTTGAGTATGGTATGAGCCATTGGATAGCAACATGACCGATTCTATTAAAATTAATAACGAACCATAGAATTTCCCTATAAATAGCATATTAGTTTTTCTCTTAATCTTTAAAAAAATGAACTTTCTCAATGTAAGTTCAAGCTTTATGGCTTTTGTAGATTAATGGTATAAACCACTCCCTTATTGAGACTGATATGTGTTTAACTCCCCTTTTCCAAAATTTATAGTAGATAATAATTGGCACTCATATGTATGTATGTATATATATGTATGTCTATGTGTGTGTATATATAAGCATAGGTAATAACTACCCTAATTTTAATTTTTACTTTGTGACAAACCCAAGACTTGTACTTGTAAGACTACGAATTCGACTAAGATTCAGATGGTCTAAAAATGCTATATTCTTTCCAATGGCAAAATGTAGCATTCAACACACAGGCTTCGCATATTGAATGATAATTAATTGCTGCTACAACCTGATTATTTGCCTAAAGCGAAGATTAAAAGAAGAAAAGAATATATTGTTTATGCATTATATGTTTCAGAAGATAGTACAACTAGATTATATTAAAAACATGGTTTTGATGGGCCGTGTTAATTTTATTATATGGTTATTGGTAAATAAGAAGACAAGACATTTTCATTTGCAATCTTTACAATGTAGTGTTGATATATCAAGTGAACACTTTAACATGAATTATAAATATGGCTTTATATTTGTCTTATAATTATTTATTCTCCTTATGTCTAAATTTATGCATTTAAAAATATATTTATAATACTTATGAGAAAAATATAAAGATATATTTAAATTTGTGAGACGTCGTGAGGATTGTTGGGTTAACAAAAAGCAAAATTAAGGCATTTCAGTTTTCAGCATTATTTTGTTTTGGATCTTATGTTAATGAGTTTTCTATAATCTGAATTTGTGGGGATACATTAATTTTTATCAGTATTCTTACTATTTTTAAAGTGATTTATTGTCTGCTCTTTGATGATTTTTCCTTTCTAAACACCCTTTTTCAACCTATGCAGTGAATGCCTGCATAATAGTAGGAGTGGTGATACGTGATATAGTCATGGACAAGTTATAATAATATATTATGTTTAACAGTAACATTATGTAAACTACATTTAAATCATGGGCACGTCATATAATAAAATTACATTATTGATGAATACTAATAAAGAAAATAAAGTTGGATTCAACATCTAATGTTATGGTTTATGATAATGTTTCAATGCCAAGGGAATATAAAAGTGACATGGGGACATATAGTGGCAATTAATTGAGAATCCAATGGCACTGTAAACTAGCAGCATCTTTCAAGAGTACCAGAATCTCCTATCCACCATTGTAATGAAAAAAAAAAAAAAAAAACAATTAATTGAGAATAAGGTAGCACCTTAACATAACATGTGTGCTACTAAATTACTATGTAGTTTTTCACTAAAATACGAAATGATTTATTTTTGCATTTAATTTTATTATGCAATTCGAATTCGTAATTTGTGAATGTAGACTTTATTAATCCCATTGTGAATATTAAAAGAATATATATATATATATATATATATATAACAAACTTATGATAGGTGGATGAAATTTAGTTAAACAAAATATTGAATCTCACTACAACATAGTTGGTGTATGTGGTTAAAAGAATATTTTTGGCAAACCAAATTCTAAAGAAAATTCTATAGTCATGTCATTATGATAATAGGATTTTAATGTTGTTTTATCGAAACATTACTTAATTTTTTTTTTGTATAAAATATTAATTTCTATATATTTGTTATTTTCATTATCTATAATCTGTCTTTAAAATACAAAAAACTTTTATACTATTTTCATCATCCTAGCATCTTCTATAACCATCTTGGTAGAAATAATGTAATAACTATGTTTTTGCATCCCATTTATATCGCTATATAGTAATATTGAATAATGCATTGAATTTAATGAAGACTTCATCATTATGAAAAAAATTATTAAACAAAGATTAAGGGTTTCATTTGAACTTGGGTTAGTTTTCTTAATGAGATGCTGAGGTTTTAAAGTTGGATTTAAAAAATATATATGATAAATTCTTTGATTTTTTGTTATCATTTTCAAAAGTTTTTACTATCTAGCAACAATACTTTACTCAGCTTGTGCATGTGAATTCTAAATGTTATCAAGTGAATCATAACTTCATTTAAAAGTACTTGTAAATTGGTAAAAACATTAATTTAAGTGAAAATCACTTCGGAAGGATTTAATAATGATTTGAATTCTCTTACTTTCATCCTTCAGAAAAACAATTATAATTAACTAAAAGAATAAAACTTTAACTGATCTATCTAGAAGTTTGAACATTGATATAACACATAATAGCTAAAATTACTTTTGTGCAATTACATTTATATATTTCACCCCCTATAATATATAACAAGTCTAAATAATAGAGGAAATCATTATTGTAATCAACTACATATTTTTTTAATTAACATCTCACAAATTCAAAATTAAATTTGCATACATAATGTAGGTGCAACGATATACTATTATATATTATATACACAGATATGTTGTACATACATACATGTGGACCATATTAAAGTTTAATAGTTGTCATATAGATATGTTGCAAATACGTCAATTTACTTATTATAACATGTGCATATGGATTATATATGCTTTATGTGTATGTATTTATATATTTTTAAAAATATATAGCAAATATAAAGATTATTTATTTATTATATATGTTATGTACATGTTGTCTATTATGTGTTACACTTATTTGAAACCAGCAGTCAACACACTTGTGCCGTGTGTGCAAAAATAAAAAAGATTGACTCTATTTTGTTTTCCAAATATTAGACATTAATATAGAACTATTTTTCTATTCTTTTATTTGTAATGATATTTGTTCACCATGCTTATGTCAAAAAATATTATCAAACATACATTGATAAATTGTAACGTGTAATCTATGACATTCGAAGTTATTTTAAAAATTACAAGACATTCTATGGAAGTGAGAGTACAATTATAGAGAAAGAACCAATTGTGAAAAGTAATGTCTTGTTTGGTATACGGGAATGAACCCGAAATGAAATCATGATTCCAGGTTCTATTCCCATTCTTGTGTTTGGATGCATTTTTAAAAGCCAAAATCACGATTCCAAGGAATTAACGATTCCATTTTGAGAAGGCAGAATCGTGATTTCACTCTATCTTTATTAATGAGTGTTATTCTAATTACTCTTTTATCCTTTTATACATTTATTATTCACATTATTATTGAGGATATATTTGACAAATATCACGTCTATTCCATTCCATTTGAGATGCATCCAAACAAAGGAATGGATTCATCATTTCGTCACTCACTCCAATCCATTCCATTCCAAACGATTTCGTCGTACTAAGCATGACATAAGGATATTAATCATGATTGAATATGAACCATTAAATAGTAATAACGGATGGTGCACCCTTTGTCGTGTGTGCAAATTTAATAGTACCCATAAAAAGATCCTAAATATTTTATTATAAATATTAATTTTCGACTCCAAAAAACTCTTTCTGGATTTTAGATTCAATCTTATAATATATTTAAATGTTATTATTATTCTTATTTTATATTAAAATGTAAATTTTTGAAAGTAAAAAAGATAAGAACAGTAGTTATGGTTTCAAAAAAAATAAAGAGGGAGTAGTTTTTATTTTGAAAAAAGTTATAAATTTAAACTGCAGAGGTTATTTTCATCAAATCATATATTATAAATTGTATCTACAGAAAAGATGGAAGAAGACATTTAAAGCACAACTATAACTTTGCAAACCCCCACACAACCCCACAAAACCCCCCCCACCCAACCCCCCCCCCCCCCCCCCCCCCCCCCCCCAAAAAAAAAAAAAGAAAAGAAAAGAAAAGACAACTATAAATTTAAAAAATAGAAAATAGAAACAAAAAAAGGAAAAGAATTTTTTTTCCACACGAAAAAGGAAGTTGAAAGGGTAACAATTTATTCATTTTGCCATTGAAATGTTATGATAAAAGACTATAAAAGAAAATGGAAAACTAAAAAGATACATTTGTTTAGAATGAGGGAATGAAAAGGGATATTGGTTTTGAATATGTGTAATGGTTTTTTTTTTTTCTCTTTTTCCCTAAGAATATATATGTTTTGTTTGAAAAAGTGAAAATTTTAAATGAATACTAAAAGAGAAATTAGAATAATAACAAAAGTGATTTTATCTATAAAAAAGTGCAGATAACATTTTTTTAAATTGAAAAGACATAATAACTAAAAAAAAGTAAAATTAAAAAAACACCACCAAAAACCTTAAGAAATTATATATTATGATATATATTTAAAAGTTAGCTCGCAAAAGTTAATACTTAAGAAAGGTTTCGAAAATTATATATTATAAATAGATTTCTCTCATTTTCATTTCCTTTTTTTTTTTCACTTCATTTCTTTAGATTTCAACAATTTTTTACTTTTTAAAATTTGCAGAACATAATGAAACCCTTGCTCCCCTTCCTAGTAAGTGCGAAAGAGAAAATCGATATAGGAATGCAAGCGAGTAGGTCGTTTACCTAATCCGTCTAATCCACTAAAAATCCTATAAGATTTAGATTGGTTTTTTGTATCGTTTTATTGGATTTTCTTTTCTTTTTTGAGGAGAGATCTCACTCCCTAAAATTAGTGAGTGGTGATTTGAAGAGGATTTGATAGCTCCTATTTATATTAGTGGAGAAATGCAATTTATGGCAAAACAATTATGATTACAATGGTCATTTTAACCACAATAATGAGGATTTGCGGTCTTTATTGTGTTATAATGATCATTTTGACCATAATAATAATGATTGATGAACTTTTTTCTATGTTGTGATGGTCATTTGACCATAACAAAAATTCTTTAGCAATATTCTTTCAAATATGGAATGATTTTTTTGACAAAAGAAATTGAATCATAAAAGAACTTGAACTAACTTTGAAAGCTTGAGAAGGAAAAAAAAAACATATTTACATATTAAAAAAAAAGTGCCTATATGTGCTTGCAAAAAAGAAGAAGAAAAAAGCAGAGATTATTTTCGTCAAATCATATATTAAAAATTATATCTACACTAAAGACACCAAAGTGTGCCTTTTGGATTTAATAATATAGATATTAAATTTGCTAAATTGTTATATATATAATAACATTTACATTATATCAAACTTGTTAGGTTATTATATATATGTTAAATATGCATATAAATGAATATATTAAATTAATTGTTTTATCATATTGACATAGTTTATATTTGCATTGCATGTATATTTATATATGTTACATGGGTTATGTGTGTGAAAATGTAAAGATTATATAATTGTTATAATCATATAATGTTGTTTACGTGGAGGTGAATTTACTTTTCGTAACAAGTGATTTTAAGCAAAGCCACAAGATTCTATCAAAGATTAACCTAGGAATCCTCATGATATTTGATGTTGAAGAAGTGTTGAACTAATTAGGGGTAGGCCTACGAGATGAACTTCTTATGGAACTATACAAGTAGCAGCTGTTGGAATAATCAATAGATTTATACACACACACACACACACACACACACACACACACACACACACACACACACACATACATACATACATCTGGGATCCCATGCATAGAATTATGGCACATGAATAAAATTAAAACAAGTGTAGAAGCATACATGAATCTATAGAGAAGACTAATTCATTGAGTGAAGTTTAGTCTTCCAGTCTATAGTAGTGCCTAGTCTCTTGATTTTTCTCACTAGTGGAATGTGGGAAATGGCAGAATGGAAAACCCCTATGCTATTTAGATTGGTGATCTCAACCTTATTTATGGCTTTTATTATTTTATTTCACTACAACTAATCATAATAGGTGAAATAAAATACATGAGTTTTTGCACAATAAAGCCTATACTCAAAAACACGTAAAAATGAGTTTTAAAAATTATACCTACCAATAACCGAATGATCACTTTTATTTAAAAGGTTTATTTCATTGATTCAATTAAACAGTTGCAATATACAATTAATTAATATATTAGCCTATAAAATTCAAACACTCTCATCTAGGAATTTTTCATTAGATGAGCATGGCTTTAGCAAAAGTGCATCAAACATTCTTCTTAGCAAAATAGATAGAGGAAAGTGTAGTATGAATTCCAAACACTTTGTGTATATGTGAAATCTCTAGTCGTATAACAATGGTACGCTATCATACTCTATAAGAACAATGATAAACTGCTCACTCAGTGTCTTTCCCAAATTCTAAAGACCCAACATGTGCTTTTTCCAAAAGCTAAACATGTCAAGTCCCGAACCATGTATAATGTACAAAGATATTATACGTAAGGTTGTCTGAAAAGGAAAAAGTTTATGCTAATTGCTTAATCAACCTATTAAGATACAAACTTTATAAAAACTACTCACTTAAGAGTAGATAGTTTTACATAAATACATATGATAGTGCCATCGGTTTGGTACTTCAAAAGTTACAAAACCATACTTGTAATATACATGATAGAAAACTTAGGTACTTAGCATTGCAAAGCACAGGTCATGTTTTGTTTAAAAATATGAGTTCTAGTTGATGTTGATGCTGATGCTGAATAGAAGTAGAATTTTTAATACTTCAGAAAAATTGAAAAGCATGTATGATGGATATGTGTTATTTAATGAAGATAGTGCTATGTATATGCAGGTGTAATAAATATATGTGAGTAAAAGAACTTGATGATATTTGATATTATGTTTATAAATAGACCTTGACATGTTTTTATAGAAAATAAGATCTTAGTAACAACTTAAGTGATGTAAAACTTTGAAAATTTTGAATCAAGTATCTAAGAATCAATGCCATGTTCATCATGGGGGGTTTTAGGCCATTATTTTCTTGAAATCATGTTTTCCTATTGACAACGGTTGTAACTTAGCCTGTAATCTCCTATGAGTGTTTTTAAATATAAAACGGCCATGATCATGGCTAATACCAAGGCCATGATCTCCTCTGACCTCTTTTTTCACAAGTGATATAGCCTAGATCATGGTTGTTACATAGGGTGTAGTCTCCTTTGAAAGCTTTTTGGAAAAATTTGAAAATGGCTATCGCTAGCATAATCTTTAGTACGACCTACATCATGGCTATGATAGGGGCGTGATCTCCTATCACGGGCATGACAAGGAAGTGTTATACATCACGGCCCATGATCATAGCTATGATGGTGTCCGTGATATCCATCACGACTTTGTAACCGGAGTGACAGATCCACTAGTACTGTTCACATAAAAATATATAATAATAAAAGAATAATAATAGTTGAATGAATAGTAGAATGTGATGTGTGTGTGTGTGTGTGAATATGAATTTTTCTTAAGTTTGATTTGTATGAAACGATGCTCCTTGACAAATTCCCATACCTAGTTGAGTTTGAACACTGATCTTTTATATGATAAATCCCTTTATCCAAGTGCACAGTAACTTGTTTGTTGGATGATAGGATAAACATTTTTAAACTAACTATAATAAAAGATTGGCTTAATAATGATTAAATTGGTTATGCTTGTGTCATTTAATCCAATCCGGGGAGCGATAACCCTACTCGGAGTCAAGCATGGTAGTTTAGGCGCTTAGGCCACCATTGTCATGATGATGACAACTTATAAGTGGCTCATCGGGTAATCGATAGGAGAAACGGTATTAATATAACATTTGTTCATTCTTAAGAGGAAATAATATGATTCAGTTCACGTTCATGAGAACAATTGAACTAGGTGATGTTATGAATTAAGTTAAGTATAGTTAAGTGACGATTGTTTATACTATATGAGATTATTAATTGTAAAGTTATGCAAGAGATATAAGTATCCAGGCTACTTATGTCAACCCTTCGAGCAGCTACTGTTACTGAGGACCCTCAAGTTTCCTCAAGATTTTAATCGGAGTTTGAATACTAAAATGTTGATTGATTTTACCTAAATAAAGATAAATAATTTTATTGCTTTTTACATTCATTAGCCTAGGAATGTTTGTCGCTTTGTATTTGTTTATGTTGCTATGTGCTAGGCCCTTAACTTACTTTTTCTTCTACAAGTAATGATGATGATGAGTACTATAATGACTTGGGATATGGTATGGATTGAGAAGCATTCGTTAAGGAATGGGACTGAAAGAGACCCAAACAAGACCTTGTTTTTTAAATGTAATAGTATAGACGAAGGGCTTATTCATGAGCTTGTGTTTTGTAATACCAAGTACTTAAGTTTTCTATCACGGATGTTACAAGTATGGCTTTGTAACTTTTGAAGTACCAAAATAATGTTACTATCATATGTATTTATATAAAACTATCTACTCTTAAATGAGAAGTTTTTGTAAATTTTGTATCTTAATAGGTTGATCAAGCAATGGGCATAAGCTTATTCATTTTCAGAAAAACCTTACATATAATATCTTCGTATATTATACGTAATTAAGGACTTGGCACATTTAGCTTTTGGAAAAAGTACATGTTGGGTCTTTACAATTGTGTGTGTGGGTAGGTGGTGGTGGTTGGTGGGGAAGGGGGAAGGGGGAAGGGGCGAGGGGGAGGGATTGTGGTTATTGATTGTCAATTATGGACTACGAGTTGTCCAAACTATCGTGTGTTAAGGTTGACACATTGAGCCCAAGCTTTTGTGCTAATTCATTCGAAGACTCTAAGATTGTAACTCATTTTAAGCCTCTAAGATTGCCGACTCCCTTAGCTTAGGGAACCTATAATAAACCAAAACAGTACAACTCAAATATATAATCATTAAGTAAATAATGTGATGTTTTGGAAATATTTCAAAAGATATCATAAAAATCACTCTTAATTTTTTACATTTCAAAAATATTAAAATACAAATAATCTAATTGTTGTGTTAAGAAATTGAATTATTAACAACAAAATTTTGAGATCCAAATTTTCAAAACTTTCATTGATATCCTACAAAAATAAAGTGGTAAAATTTCGACTCATATGTGAAAAGCAAGAATGAAATATCTTGATTTCAATCACGTCAAGATGATCACGTTAATATAAATTATAAAGCATAATATCTTTAATGATTAAAAGAATATGAACATTATATATTTGTATGCACTTTGCTATAATGTATATTCAGATAAGAATGGAAAAACGAGTTTACAATCTTCATTGTTGAGTTTGTTGCGGGTGTGAGACATGTAGTGTCTCTACATGTTGTCTTAGGTCTAGAAATGAGTCGAGTCGAGTCTAGTCCAGTCGTGTTGTCAATCGTTCGTCGTTTTTTTCGAGTACGAGACTTTTTCAAAAATCAAGTAAGTGAAGGTTGAAATTGTTGAGCCAATTCTTATTATTTATATATGCGTTCTTGCGTAGAATACCAGTTGTATAAGTTAAGAAAACGTTTAAATCTCGAAATATTTTGTAGAAAATGAAAATAGCAAGTAATTCAAATAAATATGATGAAAGACTAAAACAAAGTAATCATATTGCCCGTGACATATAAACTTACTAAATATGAATGTTTAACAAAAGAATCAAAATTTATTTAAGAAATGAAAAATAATAGCAAATCTTGAAATATAACAATTTAAAAAAATTAAACTCTAATAATCTAATTAAGCCAATTAGAATAACTAATAAGATAAAAATCAAATAGCTTGACTAAGTCAAATAATAAATAAATTGAGTTGGACTTGAGATTTCACGTAACCCCTTCGTTTAGCCAAATTACACTAACTGTCTTTTTCCAACCAATCAAAATCTTTTATCTTTTATAATTTTTAAATTAAATTTCCTTTTTTTTTATTCTTTAATCTCTAAACTTTTGGAAAAGTCAATTTCTATGTTTAGTGAAATTGTAGACTTCAAATTTTAGCTTATTTCATAAATGATTCATCCAATTCTTCAAAATTATCACATAAGATCCTTTTCTTTTAAATTACAAAACACCTGAATTTCCCAAATTCATTTATCAAAATTTAGAAACTGTCCTAAATGAGCTATTTTTAGCCTACACTCTATTTACTTAATTCACATAAATTTTGAATTCAATTGCTTACTTAAAAATCAGTTTCGAATCTAAACTCAAACTAAATATTAAGTTTTTACAAAGTTAATTCTAAACTAGATTTTCAATACAAGCTATAAATTTTTAGGTTATAAATTCTAAAATTATCTCTCAATTATTTTTGGTACTTCAGATAATGATTTGAAAAGTTGAAATGAAAACTTTTACCCTTAAATTCTTATAAATATCTTTTTTTGTCTTAATCCTTTCTTTGACTTTCTTTCTCCTTTTTCTTTTACTGCCTTTTCTTTTTCTCTTCTTCCCCATTCTTGGTTCTTCTTCTTCCTCTTTACCTCCTCTTCTCTTCTCCTTTCTTTCCTAAAAAATTTCACTCCAAATCTCTAATATAAACAAATTTTTGGAAGAAAATAAAATGGGAAACAAGATCAAAGATGGAATCCATTAATATAAAAGCTTCAAGAGCTTGGGAAGACTAGAGATAAAAAGAATCAAGAAGTTGAGTTGCTAAAAAGAGATAAGTTTTGCCTTTTCCTTTGTTTTATTTGTTGTTTACGTTTGCATATGTTGGTTTAATGCTTGATATGAGATGGGTATGTGAGGATGATGAATAGTGGATATGGAATTTGATGGAAGAGTTTGATGGTGTTTGATGTTGTTGGATGAATATAAAAGTGTTAGAATCATGAAAATTAGCTTGTATGATGTTTTTGATGGAAGTGAAATGTGGAAATTTTGATAAAAAGATGTAAAAGAAGGAAAAGAATTTCGTGTAATTGAAACAAGGGATACATAGGTTGTGTAGGGAGATTTGTGATTGATCACAAAATATTCCAGTCGTATACTACCCCCTATATGGGTCATGTATATCTACTCGTGACTCGTAGTAGCAAAACTTTATATACACTACTGATGTACACAGATCGTGTATATTCCTCTACAGCAACATGTTTTTGTAAATTGATTGTAACTTTTTTATTCGAACTCGGATTGAGGTGATTCAAAATGCTATAGAAAGATTAAAAAAGATCTAAAACTTTCATGTTTTAAATTTTTGCAAATTCTAAAAGTATTAAGGCCTAAGTTTTGATTGATATTCCAAACAAAGTTAAAAAATTGTTTCACTAGTTAAGTACATGTAGTTAAGTATAAAATAAATCTTTATAAGCTAAAATAAAATAGATAAATGATAGTTAATGTATTACATTTGTTGAATGATATAATTAAGCATGATTTTAGTGAATTTAAATATTTAATAAATAATTTGATTAAATATATAGCTAGATATAAAATGAACCTAGTTAATAATCTAAGTTCAACTTGGCTTAACGAACTTCAATGAGCTAAAATGAATTAGATTAATTAAGTCTAATTAGCTTGGCTTAGTAATTGAACTAAATGATTAAGTTTAATCAATTTTATCTAAATTAAATTAAAATGAGTTAATAATAAATAATTTGCTTAAGTTAATGGGATAGGAAAAACCAAGAATTATATGGGGAATATGTTATTTCAAATATGTGTTTACTTAGGAAATGAATATTTGCATATGTGAATGCTTTGTTAATCTTTTGAAATAAAATACTATAATTAAAATGAAAATGAATACTTTGATAGACAAATGAGAACTGTCCGTAGCCTAGTAGGATAATTTTCGCAGCAATGGCAAGGTTCTTACTTAGTATCCGATCAAATAGTATCTTAAAATGGATTTAACTTCTTGAATAGATGTTTGTTTTGATATATTCTTTGTATTAGCCTTAGCGAATATTCTATTTTTGTTTGGTTTTCATATATGAAGGGTGATGATGTTTTTGATGATTTGATGATTGATGGGGATGAGGAAACGGTTTTCTTAGAGGGGTATTTTATGGCCTAGCTTGGATATTAAGTGGGTAACAATGACTTTATCACCTTATTTATGATTGTAACTTAGTTAATATATATCAAGATAAAACATAACTTGCAATATGCAGGGATGGGGTAATTATAAGTTGTTTAATGATTGTATTGTTCAACATAATAGTGAAAATGATAACACATTACTTAAAATGATTGAGTTGCCAATGTAGACGAGTATTTGCTAAATCGATTGTGTCATGTCCTAAAAGGTACCATAAACACAACAGTCCACTGCATACAATATTAATGCTTAGGAATGATGTTTCTTAGTCATGCAGAAGCTTCGATACCATATGTAAGGTGTACTTTCATAACAATAGAAGATACCAATAGGATATGTTATTTAAGATAGTAAAAATTATACCAATCAAGAAAATACTAAAACATCATATTCGTAACTTAAAGGTCAATAGTCGTACAATATCATAGGGGCATTCCCTTGATAAATCTCCAAAATAGCGTGGTCTTACTTAACAGATAACCATAACTGGAAGATTTTAAAGGAAATCTAATCTAAAGTCTTCAAATGCAATTCCTTCAAAAGCTTCCTAAAAGCATGTCCTACTCGAATGGTAAGATGGTCTCGGGTGCAAAAATAATGATCCAGCAATGACTAAAAATCTATTGGAAGGTAAGCATAACGAGCTTAGTGATATATTCCTTACACAAAAGTACTCATAGCAAAACAATCAAACAAGTCCATTAGCAAACAAATGAAATGCAACAACCACATCATCGAATAAATACATATGACTATTTGAATTCGTATGTAGAATGGATTTATGCCCTTCATTTGGAATTAGAGAATGCGTTGAATGGGTCGAACGACTAATGGGTTCCAATAACCTTTGCACAACTTGAGGTTCCAAACAACTATACTACTGGTTTGCAGGCTTTCCTTACCTAAAGTGATTGATCCGGCTTAGCTACACCATGAGGCTGTATTCTTCGATCATCCAAATTCCTCAAGATGTAACTAGGCAGCTTCCATTTTCGGTCCCATGCTGAGAGTGTCACGCCCCGAGGGTATCATAGACGGGACAGTTCCGCCATACACAATACCCGGCTTAAGATTAAATCACAAGTCTCTTAAAGCCCGAAATATTGTGCAGAAGCGTATCCAGAATAGATAACCAATGGGCTTGATAGTATCAGATTAGCCACAAAATGTACAACTTATAGTCTCAAACTAACTACTAACAACTGCAGGAATATAACATTAAAAGAAAAATAGTTTAGGAGTGTATATAACAAAGCAGTTGGATTACTGATCCTATAAATATTACAATCCTATTTTAAAGACTTTTTAGAAACCCCTCCCAGGAAAAGAAGAAGGAACTCTCTTCAACCCTCGTATCCTTCCCTCAAAACCCTGAATCCAAAGAGGAGCTAACCTGAGGGTAGCCTCGTCCTGACTGGTACCAAATATAGTCCTGTGACAATAAACTGTAAGGGAGTGAGCGATCCACAGGCTCAGCGAGTTATACTCCTCACTCTATACCATTCAAGCAAGTTATTAATTCAAACATATGCAATGCAAACAATCAAGTGGACAAATATATATAGCCAACCGGTAACCATATACATATTCGGATTTGCGCCCTCCGAATCCGGGGTTGGGGTACATCCACTCATCAGCACCCAGATTAATATACTTCGGGAATCAAATTTCTCAAGAAAACTTTTTATATATCAAAATAATATACATATAACAACATCCCAGTGAAGTAATAAATCCGAAACAATGACCCGACGCGATTCTAAGAGAAGGGCCGTCTCCCCAGGACGACTTAGTTCCCATTCCCCTAGAACAAGGCCCATGGTACACACTAGGTATATACCACTTCGATCCTCCATGTTCACCATCCTCATGGGACAGTGCGGCCCATCCGGGTCAAGGTATAGTGGTGATGGCCTTCTACGTGCATAAATGCTATGCATGAATGTATTCAATTATTATGCCAGATTGTTTTATATTTATTTACTTGGCGTGCAAACAAGTTTCATATACTTTCATTTCTATTCTATAACAACCAATGGGTTAGAATAAATTACAATATTTATCAACCAGTTCAAGTAACAACAGCTACAATTTATTTCCCAACCCCTTAAGATTTTATTTCTTGATTAGTTCTATTCTACAACCACAATCAAGTATAGAGATCATAGGAATATACTCACCTGTCCATATTTCTTGTCAGTCGTAATAGTCAACAGGCAGGTCAAGCTCAGAGTCAGAATCACCTGAATAATTAAAGATAGAAATATACTATAAGAATTGACTAAAAACATCTAATACATATATATATCTATGCTACAGACTTTCTATATTTCTGGAATCTAGTACTAGAAACCTTATGTAGCTAACTTAAATCGATTAACTTTGATTTTACATACAAAGGTGGTTTACTAATATTTTAGAGTTATTTGAAATATAAGCAAAATAATAATAATAACTAATAGAAATAAAAATATTATTATTAAAGATAAAGAAAATTTTAATCAAGTAACATAAGTAACTAAACATATAGATATATATATAAGTACGTATTGAAAAGTTAAAGGAAATAATTCAATAAATATGAGTAATAATAATAATAATAATAATAATAATAATAATAATAATAATAATAATAATAATATATATCATATTTACGTCATATATATATAAACATCTTATAGAATAAATAAATCAACATACTTATATTATATTAATAATTTAATTCTTATATATATATGAAGCATAAATATATATAGCAAGAAATATAATATATCATATAGTATATATATGTATAAATATATATAAATATATAACATACAAGAGCTTATAATATACATATATACATATACTAACTATATATATATAACATATACATATACATATATACTCAGGAGAAGCAGCAGGGCTGCTGCACGAAGGAGGAGCAGCGCGGCTGCTGCTGCGTAGAGCGCTCGCTGTGCGCTCCATGAGCGCTCGCTGAGTGCTCCTTCAGCGCTCCTTGAGCGCTCGCTGAGCGCTGCTCGAGCGCTGGCTCAAGCGCTCCATGAGCGCTAGCTTGAGCGCTCGCTGAGCGCTGCTGGAGCGCTAGGCTGGGCGCTCGTTGAGTGCTGTTCCGAGCGCCCAACCGGCCTCACGCGTGCTCGTGAGCTCGTTGAAGACAGAGCAGGGTGCTCTGTCTGTGCGCGGTGATGTGTGTGTGTGTGGCTGTGGTGGTGCTATGGTGGTGCGGTGGTGTACTGTGGCGGTGCGGTAGTGTGCTGTGTAACGAAGAGAAGAAGAAACAGAAAAAGAAGAAGAAGAAGAAACAAAAGAAGAACAAGAAAAACAGAGGCGACAAGAAAGAAAGAAAAAGGGAAGAAGACTTACTTCTTGGATCTTCGGCCAGTCAACTAAGGAAGAAGAAGAAAGAAAAAAAAGAAAAGGAAAAGAAAACGAAACAAAGAAGAAAGAAAGAAAACAGAGCAACCAAAACAGAAAGGAGAAGAAGAAAAAAAACGCAGCTTATATCTATATATATATATATATATATCTCAAAACAAGAAAGCTTAAGGTCAACAAAAAAAAATGTCAGACATATCTTCCGAAAATTCATCTTGTATATATATATAATAATAAATAGAACGCAACATGGATCTTGTTAAATTTCTTGTTGACTAATTGTTTCGAAATAATTTAATTAAAAATAAGAAATATCTAAATTAAACACAATAGCGCGGTTCGAAATTATAATAGTAAATCGAATAATATTTTTATCGTATAAGATCAAATACTCAGACAATTTTCGGACGAAAAATTTATAAATAAAATCTTTAATTAATACTGTTTAGAGTATATTCATAGTTGAATAAAGAAAACTCAATTTATTAAGAAATTTATAATCAATTTAATAAATAAAATAAAATAATCAAAATAATAATTAAAGTTATCAAGACAATTTAGTGAATCAGAAATCGGAAATTTCGGAGCTCACAGAGAGATAGTAGCAAAATGCAAACATGATATTCTAAGTTATATGCATAATCAATTTAGTTATAAGAAATTTCCGATCCATAATTAACCTTATTTAAGGTGATCAATTAATATTTGCACACATAGCATAATACATAGAAAAACAATTTATATTAATCAACCAATCGAGTTTCGATATACTTATCCTTCATTGATCACACATAACAAATCACATACATAATTCCCATGATAATCCCACATGCATACCAGTTTTATCTTTTTCCTAAATTCCAGTACCCTACTTTACAAGCACATGTGCAAATACATAAAATGTAAAAGAAAACTCACTCGGCTATAGCGATTTCTATCAGTCGAAGTAATTATTGGGAAAGAGAAAGTGTTGATCCTCGTCATCTAGATAAAAGAAATACCAAAAATGAGTATTTCATCTAAGTTTTATTTAAATTTTATAATTCTATTTTACTATGTTCGTTAAAATTCGGATGGCAAGAAATTCCAACTTAAAATGGCCATAACTTGCACATTTTAACTCGAAATTTCACATGTTATATGTCATTTCTATGTTTTCAAAAGGATCTATTTATTTCTAATGTTATTTTTATCATAAAAGGTCATTAGTTTGGTACAAAACTAACACAAAAATTCCTAACCATTAAAAAAATATTTTTTGAAGCTTTTTATGAACAAAAAATCCTATAGCTAGCATGTTGATATTTATATATAGTTAAAAAATTCTTTTTTGCACATATATAAACTCACATCACATGCATGATTCAAGTGTTGTTGTCAAAACTATGATTTTTTATAAAACAATTTTCTTTAGAAATTTAAATATTGGAATCTACAAGTTTCCTTTGTAAGTTATTGAAATGAAAACTAAGATTTCTAGTTTTTGTAAGAAGACTTTTTATATCATTACTACCATTTTTCTACTTCATAGAATTTATAAAAATAAGCTTTTATGTTTTGAAACTTGTTATTCTTGGTTGTTTAACAATATTACTTTCTAAGTGTTTTCTTAATTAGTGAGTTGATTTTAACTTGACTTTAAATTTATCCAGTTCTTAGTGTTTGTTAAAGTGTTGGTATGAGTTCTTTTAAATAAATTTTTAAGAAAAACTTTAGTGTTTTGAAAAAGAGAGTAAAAGAACTTTATAACTATATTTTAGAAAAACTTTACATAACATTAACACTTAAAAGTCTATGATGAACTTTTTTAAATTTTTGAAAAGGATATTGTTGAATTGTAATCCTAAGTTTTAAATGAAACTTTTCCTAAGTGCTAAAATTATTCTTACAAAAGAGTTTAGTTTTATTTTCTTTATTAAAGAAAGAACTACTTTTTATTCCTTGGAGAAATTTTATCGAGACAACATCATTATGGTCATGTATGAATATGATTATGTAGTTATGTTAAAGATAAGAATAACTCATATAAAGAAAGAAAGAGATATAAAAATCAAATAAGCATATATGTGTAAGATCAAGTATTGGAAGCTTTAACTTGCATCAAGACTTCCCAGAACTTAGAATGGATAAGTTCCAAAAAGAAAAGAAAAGGCATAATAAGATGAGCATAATAATAAGATGTTAAGTTAGTGAGCTTTTTAGGCTCTATGAATATATGTGTGTGTGTGTTTGTGTGTGTGTGTGTGTACATGACTATATTTAATAATATATAGGAGTTAGATTAGAAGCAAACATAGAGCATAACATTATAACAATAAAAATTTTGCATGAATAAGAACAAAACATAAATATATTATTACATTCTTAACACCCATAGATTTAGAAAACATATATTATGGTCATATTAGGTTACATAAACATAAAGAATATTTGGGAACATTTACATATTGGTTATGGAAGAAGAAAACAAAGTTGGAAAGAAAGTTGTAGAGAGAAATTTTTTAGAAATTTTGGGAGAGTTGTAGTCGTGAATGAGATGCATGAAATAAGTGAAGGAAGATGGGGTATTTATAGAGTTTTGGAGTGAAAATTAGATATGATGAACTGATTTTTTTTAATCCTTATATTATTTCGAATCTAATGGTGTTATCGGAATATTTTCACTATTTTACTTGTTCGGATCTTAATTTTAGAAACCGATACCATTCGGTTCCGAAACGAATTAAATTTTGACGAATATGATATTTTTAAGCTTTCTTATATCAATACAGACTATAATTCAAAATTATATCATTTTTATTGTTTTTGGGTTTCGTACGTAGGATTGCAGGATCTAAATTCATTAAACTTAACATAAAAACTAAGTTGACTTTAGAGTTCTAGTTTGACTTTTAGTTTTTAAAATTTACTTATAATTACCATAAAATCTAGGGGTTTACAGATTGGTCACCTAATAAAATGACTTAATACTATTTGACTATTAATTAAGTAAACATGCATCGCATGATAGCATGCTTGCATTAGCATGTTATTCATGTCATGTGCTAACATGTCGATTATGTGGTAGTCCTAAGCAAAGTCAATAGATTTATTTCTCCAATTAGAGGTTATGTTTGAACAAAGTGACATTTAAAAAAAATCCTCCCTCCTTAGTATTCTAAGGGGAAGTTTGAAGTTATATTTCAATATAAGTGAGCTTCAAAATTTTATAATTGAAAGCTATGAGTATTGGAAAGTTTGAATGCTAAATGCAGTGGGTTGGGAAAGCCAGAGCTGAGTGCTTTAAGTTGAGAAGCACCCCCTTCCTTAGTTCATAGTTCTCTGGGCATAAATGACTTGAGCTGGTCCTTCAAACCCCAAGAGAAGGCCTAAATCTCCATTGGTTTGTATTCCAATCATATCATATGTTTGAGTATTGTATTGCATATGTTTATTAATAACAATTGTTTGACATTTGATTATTGTGTAGTTTGGTCTTTGTTATTCACTGAGCTATGGTTGAGCTCATACTCCCATAGTTTTGTGTAGGTATATCCCAGGCCGGGAATGGGCTAAGAAGTGTAAAGTTATAGAAGATATGAAGATTAGCTTAGAATGAAATTTATATGTTTTGTTTTTAAGTTAGAAAATTTTGTTACGTATGGTATAAACTTAGATGAAGAATTAGAGTCTTGTGTGATAGCTGATTTTGAAAATGTATATAATCTATTCTATTTTACTGGTTAGTAGAGGATACAGATTCTCTACGGTTCTGGCGAACTATGGGAATCTACGGTTCTTAACTATTAAAATGTTTCTATGAAATTAAAAGTTGTTTAGTAAACATTAAGTAGAGTTTTGTAACCTCTAAATTGCAAAACGATTATCACATCTTAGATGTATACTTGATATGATCACTACAGGTTTATCCTCCTAAGCCCCCTTTAAGGTCATGACAGAACCAACCTCCCGAATCATGTGTTAGGTGAATCCTAAGCCAAGTCACTTGGCATACCCCCCACAATCGCTATTAATTCCATTGGGAAGGATGATTAAATGCAGATTAATGGCCTAATCATAACGTTTACGACAACTATTCTCAACTCCCCACTACTCCATGATCGCATAGCATGGGTAACTATTAGAGTTCGTCTCCTATAAATATCTCACTTGTGCATTCTAAGAAAGAATTATGCTACTTTGATAACCCCTATAGTCTTTGATCTCACACACTTGGGATGCCACTTAACTTAAGTTTCGAAGTGGTTATGCTAAACAAATCCCCACATACCGTTTTATGGTGTTTTGTTTTACAGGCCTAATGTATAAGCCTAAAGTCCAGTCTTAATACTCAATTTATCCTCTACCAGATTTAAACTAATGATATGTATGGATGGACATTACTAGTAGTCCTTCACTTAATAATAGTTGGCATACTAGACACCAGTTTAAAAAATAAATACAAAACTCATTGATATTGTGATATGAGTAGTAGATCATGGTATTATAGACTTGAATTCTCCACAACAATGTTAAATATGCATCTTACAACCTATCATACTTTAGATTAAAGCATAGTAAAAAAAGATTATAGGAAATATGTAAATAATACCTCTAAACTTTAACCTTAATGTAAATATATCTTTGATCTTTTAAATATCATAGTTACTCATCAAATTTTAATAAATTAGCAAATAATCCTCTAAACTTTGACCTTGACATGTAAACACTCTTTAACTTACTCTTGTAGATTATATTTTCATACTTTTAAGCTGTGTTATTATATAAAGAAATTAGATATCCTTTATGATAATGAAATTCTAAAAGATACATCTACACCTAGATCAAATATTAGGGGATTATTTGCAATTTATCTAAATTTTAATTATAAATTCACTCATTTCAGTAGATATTTAAGGAGTACTATAATCGTCTTTACCTCAGGAATTTTTTTTTTTTCATTTTTGTATTTTTTATTTGTTAGACAAAAAATATTTTTTATTTAGGAAAATTTTCTGGCATTTTTTCTAAAAGCTATTTATTATTTGAAAGGGGAATCCTAGGGAATAAAGCAGAAACCTGAGAATGGAAAGTGGCGGGAGATGGTTCTTGGGAAAACGAAACGGCAAGCCAAAAACATTGCCGAGTGTTTTTAGGGCTTTACAATTAGAAAATTTCCCAAAATCAAACACAAATACACCACCTGAATCATTTCAAAAACATGTCCCACGTTGAAACCCTAGGCATCTTGGACGAGATTGAAGCCCTTGTCTCCGATAAACTCCAAGTGGTAAATCTCTACCCCTCTCGCTCTTGACTACAAATTAGAAGGCGTTGTAATTGAGATATTAGGGCAGTTAAAATTACGGGTTGCCGTAATTGGTTATAGTGGTGGTTGCATGTGGTACTACCGGAGGTTGTAGATATTAGTAAATATTGATACGGGTGGCTAATGTTTGTGCTAAATTTAAATTTTATAAGTGATATCAAGTTCAATTCTTTTATTAAAACTTTTTATGCCACATTTGGTTTGCAAGATAGAATGAGGTAGGAATAGAATTTCAGTTTTTAAGGAATTGAAGAGAGAAGTACTAGTTATTCTTATAGTTACTTTGAGATCGTATGATTAGCTATGAAAATACACTGAAAATAATTAAAAATTAGCTGTTACTTTGATTTTATAAAGGAATTGCAATTTTTTATTCTTCAGCAATAACAAATCTATGAAATAGCAATTTTGTGGTTTGCAGAAAATAAAAAACTGCTCTATTACTCCCTTATAAAGACAACCATACGTGTCATTAAGGTCTGTTTTTGAGGAATTCCAATATTGGCGTATAATTATCTGACATTACATCCAAAAAAACATTGGCGTGTAGCCAAGTTAAAGTAAAATTAATAGGCTTTTTATCCACTTGGTCAAAAGTTTGCTATCACTTTTACCTGACATTCCACATGGCACTTACGGTTTCTATTCAAATCTCGGTTTCCGCTTTCAAGGGCTTGGAGTCTCACATATTAGCCTTGGCCACCCTTGACCCACCACCGATTGAAGTGTTGGGTCTTTTGTGGCCTAAGTGTTTAACTGATTGATCAGGACGAGCTTGGTTACTCTCTATGAACCATAGGACTTGATCTTGATATGCTTTTTCTTGCAATTTCTAGATTGAATGTAGAACTACCTCTAGCTATCAACTAATTCTTAACAGTTTGTAATATAGTTTAGTTTTACATAAAAGAAGGTGTAGTTATAAAAGATGAAAATGGTTTGTACACTTTAGATTGAAACACAAGCTAGTGGAGGCTTTCTTGGTTTCTATAGGTTTGAATTTTGTTACTTTCATCCTCCACAAAAACAATTATAATTGACTAAAAGAATAAAACTGTAACTAATTAATCTAGAAGTTTGAACATTCATATGACACATAATAAGCTAAAATTACTTTTTGTTTAGTGCAATTATATTTATATATTTCACCCCCTATAATATATAACAAGTTTAAATAAAAGAGGAAATCATAATTGTAATCAACTACATATTTTTTTAATAATTAATATCTCACAAATTCAAAATTAAATTTGCACATACAATGTAGGTGCGTTGGTATACTACTATATGTTGTATACACATACATGTGGATCATATTAAACTTTAAAAGTTGTCATATGTATATGTTACAAATACATCAATTTACTTATTATAACATGTGCCTATGGATTATATATGCTTTGTGTGAATGTATTTTATATATTTTTTAAAATATATCACGAACATATAGATTATGTATTTATTATATACGTTATGTAAATGTTTTCTCTTATGTGTTACATTTATTTGATATATTAAATTTGTTAAATTGTTATATATATATATATATATATGTATGTATAATAACATGTACATTATATCAAACTTGTTAAGTTATTATATATATGCTAAATGTGTATATATTAAATTAATTGTTTTATCATCTTGATATAGATTATATTTGCATTGCATATATATATATATATATATATATTTATATATGTTACATTGGTTTTATATGTGACAATATAAAGATTATATAATTGTTAAAATCATACAATGTTATTTATGTGGTGGTGAATTTACTTGTGGTAACAAGTGATTTTAAGCAAAGCCACAAGATTCGATGAAAGATTAACCCAAGAATCCTCATGATATTTGATCTTGAAGAAGTGTTGAACTAATTGGTGGTCGGCTTACGAGATGAACTTCTCATGGAGCTATAAAAGTAATAGCTGTTGGAATAATCAATAGATTTATACTTACATACATACATGTGTATATATATATATATATATCCAAGATCTCATGCATGGAATTATGATACATGAATAAAATTAAAACAAGTGCAAAGGTGTATGTGAATCCATAGAGAAGGCTAATACATTAAGTGAGTTTTAGTCTTCTAGTTTATAGTAATGCTTGGTCTCTTGATTTTTCTTACTAATGGAATGTGAAAAATGGCAGAATGGAAACCCCTACGCTATTTAGATTGGGGTTCTCAACCTTATTTATGGCCTTTATTATTTTAAAATATATGAATTTCTACGTATTAAAGCTCGTACTCAAAAGCACGTAAAGATGAGTTTTAAAAGTCATACCACCAATAACCGAATGATCACTTTTATTTAAAAGGTTTATTCCCTTAATTCAATTAGACAGTCTATGATATACAATTAATTAATATATTAACCTATAAAATTCTAATAGTAACATCCAAGAATTTGTCGTTAGGTGACTAGTGCTCATTTGGTATCTTTCCTAAATTGTAAAAACCCAACATGTACTTTTTCCAAAAGCTAAACATGTCAAGTCCTCAACCATGTATAACATACATATATATTATATGTAAGTTTGTTTGAAAAGGAAAAAGTTTATACTCATTGCTTGATCAACCTATTAAGATACAAACCTTACAAAAACTACTTATTTAAAAGTGAAAAGTTTTACATAAATACATATGATAGTGCCATCAGTTTGGTACTTCAAAAGTTACAAAACCATACTTGTAACATACATGATAGAAAACCTAGATACTTAGTATTACAAAACACAAGCTCATGAATATGCCTTAGTTTATAATATTACATTTAAAAAATAAGCTCATGTCTAGGTCTCTTTCCAAGGAAAAACAACATAGAATATTCTAAAAGTTCTAGTCGTCCTATTCCTCAATGAATGCTTCCCAATTCATACCACATCCTAAGTCATCATAGTACTCATCATCGTCATTACCTGTAGAAGATAAAATGAGCCAAAGACCCAATACACAACACCACAAACAAATACAAAGTGGTAACATCACTTAGTTCAATCGTCCCCATAAATATGAACTAAGTCATATTATTTCCTTTTAAGAATAAGGTAATGTTACATCAATACCGTTCCTCCTATTGATTACCTGTTGAGCCACTTATAAGTTGTCATTACCTCATGACAGGGATGGCTTAAGCGTCTAAGCGCCTGAACTACGATGCATGACTCCGAGCAGGGTTTTTGCTTCCTGGATCAGATTAAATGACACAAGCACAACCAATTCAATCATTATTAAGCCAATATTTGATTATAGTTAGTTTAAAAATGTATATCTTATCATTCAACAAACAAGTTACTACACATCTAGATAAAAAATTTATCGAACAAAAGACTAGTGTTCAAACTCAATTGGGTATGAGAATCAGTCAAGGAAAATAATTTTATACAAAACACGTTAATCCATAATGGAATATCAAGTCATTAGACCTTCATCAAACTTAAGAAAAACTTATGTTTATACACGTCATATATATATATATATATATCACATTCCATTATTCATTCAACCATTATTATTCATTTATTATTATTATTGTAATTTTTATATGAATAATACCAAGAGATCTATCATGCCCGTGATAAGGGCTGTGATTAGGGGTGGGCAAAAAAACCGACCGAACCGTGAACCGAGCCGAACCGAACCGAACCGAAAATTCGGTTTTTTTCAATTCGGTTCGGTTCACGGTTCGGTTCGAAGATAGAGATTCGGTTCGCGGTTCGGTTCATAATTTCGAACCGAACCGTGCGGCTCGAACCGAACCGAACCGTCTTGCTAATTAAAAAAAAAAAAAATCCTGTTCAGCTTCACAAAGATTAGAAATGAAATAGTAAATAGGGAATAAATGTTATGTTAAGAAGTTCATTTGAGAAGGTATAATGAGAAAAAGTTTAAAAAATTTGAAAGAATACGATACTGAGAAGATTTCAAAAATTATATATTATAAAAATATATTGGTCATTAAAAAAATCTTTGCATAGAATTAACGTGGACGTTAAATTTAATTGCTTTTATTTTATTTTTGTTTGGATTTTTTTTTCCTATTTTGCAGGGGCTAACATAAATGTTTGCACACTGAAAAAAATTTGCTGCAATGACAGGTCCGGTACTGCAAAAAACGATGATGGAACCTGATCCTCGTCTCTCACGTCCGAAAGTATCACATTCCCTTATATGAGAAATGAGAAAGGAGCAAATTCTCTTTTTTTTTTTTTTTATATGGTTCGAACCGTATATCGAACCGTACCGAACCGTTTTTTTTAGGTTCGAAAAATTAGTGAACCGAACCGTAAGGTTAGGTTCGTTTTTATAAAAATAACCGAACCGTTATTTTAGGTTCGGTTAGGTTCGGGTGGCGAACCGGACCGAACCGTACCGCGCCCACCCCTAGCTGATAGATATCACGAGTACCATCGCGGCTACGATCATGGGTCATGATGTATATCACTGCCTTGTTATGCCCGTGATAGGAAATCACGCCTCCTATCACTGTTGTGGTGTAGGCCGTACTAAAGATTTTAGTATTAAGCATATATTTACTCTAAAGTACCTTATTTGTAAAGCATACCTCTTTTACAATGTTTTAGATTAGTTGGTTATTGATTCAACGTCTATACATAGTATCAACGAAAAGGTTTAAGTTTGATTTTTTATACCATCTTTCATTTTTCCGTTAGAGTGTTTGTGATTGTATTTACTCGATAAGTATTCTTAGGTTTTAAACATGTTTTTGTATGAACCTTAAGATTTTAAATCAGTAGTCTGTAGCCTGATCATATTTTATAGGTATAAAATTGGTGGCAATAATCAATTCAATAGAGCAAAACACAATCACAGAATTCATCCGAATTCTGCATAGATTCTTTTTCATCCCTTCTCCTGTTGGCCTTAGAATCTGCAATTCCATTTCTCATTTGAAGCATTGAAGAAATTGTCAATAGCGGGGCTAATGAAGCCCATACTTTCTGTAAAATTGCAAGCTAGTTCTTATTCATGGGCCATTTACCCCGTTGAAGTGGACGTATACATGTATATCCTATGTTTAAGTACTTGAGTTGGCTTCAAGTAGTAGGATTGCTGGAGAATGTGCTTGATTCTTGAACATCGCAAGATTCATGATCTTGTACCATGCTATACTTTGCAAATTGTCAAAAATCAGGAAGATTTGCATAACCAAGCAGGAATCTCTCATCAGTTTGTTTTGACTGGATAAATTGTTCATTGAAACTCATTTGTCAATAGTTGTAATAGGTAGACTCATCGTGGGCTTTTTTATGCTTTAGTTGATGGTATATTGCTCTTTATAATAGAAATTAAGAGGGGATGCAGTGCCTTTTTAGTGTAATATTTTCTTTTGTTTCTTATCTTCTTTGTTTGTGATTAATCAATCGCTGGATAGGTAATACAAAACTCCTACTTTCTTAGGCAAAGATGTTGTACAGTTATCTTCAAAGGGAAATATATGAACAACTATTGTGTCTTAATAATAATAGTAATATGTATGATTTCATCTTTAATACTTATGCTTTATTCATGCATAATTTTGGAGATTGCTGCTATTTGACTTTTATATATATATATATATATATATTTATGTATGTATATTATTGTTAGTTGGAGCTAAGTTCACCCTTGTGATTTAGATTGAAAAACATTATCTTTGAAATTTTGCACACCCTTTGTTGGGTTTTGTCAAATCATTCTTATTTATCTCAAGATCCATGCGCATTATTGATGTGTGGGTAGGTCCAGTTGAGATTGCATGCATTGGTTGAGATTATATGTTATTCATGTATGACATTTGTAATAGGGCTTTAAAAATATAAATATAAATTTTATTTATATTTGAGCTTGATTCGTGGGCTAAGTGATAGAGCTTGACTAGTCCGGTTCAATTATTGGGATGGGTTGCGGAGATTTGGCTTGGTGGGATAGGAACGGGGATCGTCAGGTTGGTCCGTCATATCCAACCTTTTTCAGTTTGGCTCATGCATACATAGGAGATGAATATAGGCATTGACCCATGAGGAGCTCATTCATGATAAGCATGAATTGATCTTGCTCCATCTCATCCGTTAATCACTAAGGTGATCTGACGGTCGTCATCTACGCCAAGTGCCTATAAATATTTAGTCACTCCTCCTCCTCATTTAGAACGTTTGGAGAGAGAAGACAAACAATGGTCTGTAAAGGAGGGTATATTCAGAAAGATCAAATAAGGCAACTCAAGTGATTTCTACTCCAACTGCTCAAGAACTGTAAGGTTGACATGCGAGGTCTACTCAAGCTCCCTTACCTGTCACTTGTGCATTTGAGACACTTAGACTGTCTGTTCCTCCTCCTTGTCATTTTCTCCAAGCCATCTCATCATCAAGTGTTATTTCCTCAGCAACACTCCAAAGTCACGTGCCAGACGTGAAATCCACGCGATGCGTGCGTGACCGCTATCATTAAGAACCCTGCATCTACATTTTGATGACTCCACTAAGGAACGAACCTAGAATCTCTGGTTAACAGGAGAAGACTATACGTATATAAATACGATCAAGAAGTTAGATAAGTGAATATCTGAATCTCGGATTTAGAAGATTTAGATATGTTTTGGATATATATATATATATATATATATATATATATTGTTGCAGTGATATTGAAGTATCTAAATAAGTACGTCGATATATGTCTTCAAGGTTGATTGTTACAAGAATTTGAAGTAGATTTGAGAAATATTGAGGACAAAGAAGTGGAAATTATTTGAATATTAGATATTGAGGGATTCAAGCATGAGGTTTATTAAGATAATATTATTATTATATTTTTAGAGTATGAAGATACGATAAAGTATAGGTATAGATAAGGACATGTCTTATGCTGGGATCTAAGAAAAAGGATTGCACGAGTCAAAAATCAGGATACCAAGATTGAAGATTAGAAAAAAAAAATTAATGATAATAGCTCCGTGATAATTTCCATGATGCGTAAGTGAAAAGCACTACACGTCCATTGAAGCATCTATACATTGAACCTGATTGGATGATATTAATATTAAGTATGTTCAGAACATGAAATGGGAAATTGTTTATGAGATTATATTATTTCTTCCTTGTGGACGATTCGTGAAAGGCGGTGACCATGGCCATTTCGATGGAAGTTTTAGATGGAAACGAGTTTAGACTGTTTGTAAGGGATGTGATTTGAATCAAGGAAGTCCATTTCAAGTGTGCCATTTGGTCTTGCTTAAAAAAAAAAAAAAAAAAAAAAGGATTTATGTCATGGTGTTACGTGAAACTTGTCGATACATGTCATATTTACCAATAGAGATTTTGGAATTATGTTGGATGAAATCATTAAATGGTCGTCTCAACGAATTGAAACTAAAAATATCATAAGTGAATTATTGCGCTAGCGTTTGATTTTTACTCAGCGATTCATCAACGACAAATGAAGTCTTTGACTCTATAAGAGCATTTGACAACATTATGCGCCGAGTATTAATCAAGCTATGCATAGATGCAAGCAATGCTCAAAATACTTGAATTCTGTCCAAGAATTTTTTTCAGGGGGCAAAATGTAATAGGGCTTTAAAAATATAAATAAAAATTTTATTTATATTTGAGCTTGACTCGTGTACTGGGTGACAAAGCTTGACGAGTCCGGTTCAATTATTGGGATGGGTTGGGGAGATTTGGCTTGGTAGGCTTGAAACAGAGATCGTTGGGTCGGTCTGTCATATCCAACCTTTTTTAGTTAGGCTCATGCACACACAGGAGATGACTACAAGTCTTGGCCCATGAAGAGCTCATTTATGATAAGCATGAATTGATCTTGCTCCATCTCATCCGTTAATCACTGAGGTGATCTGACGGTCGTCATCCACGCCAAGTGCCTTTAAATATCCAGTCACTCCTCCTCCTCATTTAGAACTTTTGGAGAGAGAAGATAAACAATAGTCTGTAAAGAAGGTTATATTCAGGAAGATCAAACAAGGCAACTCAAGTGATTTCTACTCCAACCGTTCAAGAGCTATAAGGTTGACACGCGAGGTCTACTCAAGCTTCTTTATTTGTTACTTGTGCATTTAAGATACTATGACTATTTGTTCCTCCTCCCTTGTCATTCTCTTCAAGTCATCCCATCATCAAGTGTCATTTCCTCAGCAGTACTCTGAAGTCACGTGCCAGGTATGAAATCCACATGACGCGTGCATGACCGTTATCATCAAGAACTCTGCATCTACAACATTCTACCTCTTCCTCATTCTTTTGATATCATTCTAGTTAGCTGAAAGTTCATTAGTATTGTTACCATGAGGATACATATTTTCCTTGCATTCTACTATGTATTCAGCATTCTAAGACATCGGTAAGCCAATGGACATAGCTAATTGATTTAGCAATTCGTTTGCAAAGTAAACATGCATATCCCTTATTGACACAGTTGCTCTGCCCCTTTCTATAACTACCTCTAACTTTTAGGTTTCATACAAGTGGTTGAGTCACAACGTTTTGATTCCATCAAATACTTCAAAGAGGTGAGAAGTAAAATCTTTAATGAACAAATTTAACCTTGATGCTTGTTCAAGTAAAAAAGTTATAAAGCTTAACATGCAGGTTCTTGCAAGAATTCGTTGAAAGACATGGGCATGAAGATGGATTGCAAGTATTGTATTCTCTATATGGATGGTCAAAGGATGATCCTTCCAAATGCCATATAAAACTTGCTTCTGGACCTAAGCTCTAAGGTCACATTTAAATTGTTTCTAGACTGCTAGTCATATCTTTGCTGATTTCCCTCCCCACCCATAAAAATAAATGCATGCTATGCAATCTGTGACTTCGTTCTTATATATGATGCACCATTTCTTTACCAATATTTTATACTTGAGCATTGTTTCTTACTGAGACAGTTTGGGACATGCTTTGTTTGCACATGGTCCAAGTCCAGCTTGTCTATCAGTCTATTTGCTGTCCTATTTCCTATCTTTCCATCTATATTATTCTGTGATTATTATCTTTCATTCG
The DNA here is from genome assembly GCA_024138025.1 of Combretum micranthum. Classification (NCBI taxonomy): domain Eukaryota; kingdom Viridiplantae; phylum Streptophyta; class Magnoliopsida; order Myrtales; family Combretaceae; genus Combretum; species Combretum micranthum. The sequence continues at coordinate 119,166 of JAMXBD010000461.1, forward strand.
GTCAGTGAGCATCAATTCCTAAGCTTTCCTATTATTTTGTCCTTCTAATAAAAAATGGCCTTTCAAGTGAGAGTATTGTTAGAAAAAAAAAAAAAAGGAACAAATTCTGCTAGTTTTTCTTTTAGCTTTTTCTTTATTAAATATGGTGTGCATGGACTTGAAGATATCATCTGAAATTTCTATCAAGGAAGCATGCTGATATCTTCTTTGTATGGCTACTAATGTTTAGGAATGATTCTACCTTACAAGTTGAATATTTACTAAAGGATAAAATTGGAACTGGAGCTCAAAATGTTATTCTTAATTTTCAGTTTTATAGTGAAATTCCATTAAAATGTTCATGGATATTCCCTATCCATCTAGATGGAAATAAATTAAGTGATGCAGCTTGGCTTGGTTCCTATTTTTTAAGAGTTTGAAATATGCCCCTAGTTTTCTATAAGACTTTAGTTTTACTATGCACCACTATACATTAATTTGAGATGTCTGTTATTGCAAAAGCCAAGGGAGAATTTGATGGAAACTGCTCCGTCCATGTGTATATGTAAGCTTGTATTCCTAAAGATCCAGTAGTACTTTGGAATACAGAATTTGTGCAGGTAGAAGAGCTTTTTAACCAACCTCCTGTTGTTGAGAATTGCTTGAGAGACAATAGGTTTGTAGGACTTTCCTCTTAGCCATTGAACAAGATGAGACCAATTGTTTTTGTCACGCCTCAAGTAGGATCTAGAGCGTTAACAGTTCCATCACGTATAACACTTAAACGATATATGCAAAGACTAGTATTAACTAAGTGAGTTCTTGACCAATTTTGGATTTAGGAAACCTTATATAAGTTTGTAAATAATATCAAATTATCTCTCATTAATACATCATAAACCTCACAATACAAATATTAAACACTCATATTAATAATAATATAATATTCAATGCGTCTAAATGTCTAACCTATCTAGTATCTCATCAACATTCAAGCCATAGCTTAAGAGTCACAACATCCATATCAAAATCATCATCATCACCTGAAAAAAAAAAAAAAAAAAAAAGAATGAGCTAAATCCAATAGCAACATAAGCACACATAATATGATCAATGTACCTATACTAATGTACATGGAGCAACCATCAATTTAGATATTTAATTTTGGTGAAGCAAATCAATACTAGGGCATTGACACTTCAATGATACATTGTGGGAATCTAGAGATTTTGAATAGCAGCAATTGCTTAAGGGATTGATACAAACAGCCCGAGTTCCTATACCTTATAGAATAAAGTCTAAGTAAGAATTCTCGTCTAGGGGTCACAGTTGTTACTCATCTTTATCCATACCAGTCCATTATGAATAAGCAGTGTGATAAAGCCCCTTTATGAGACCACTTTACAATCTATATCAGATATGAATAAACTTTGCCTTAATACTATTTGCCATATTAACTACTCGTCGAGCCACTATCGGTGGCCTAAGCGCCTAACTACTATACTGACTCGCTACACAAGGCTATTGCTATCTCGATCGGATCAAATGACACAAGCAATTGATGAGATTGTCTTTAAGTATTAATTCATTTTAGGATGTATATCTTAACACGCAATTCCTAAGTCATTGCGTACCTGAACTCAAGTATGAATCCCGCCTCAAAACAAATGATAGGAAATCTCAAATAAGATTTAAGCTACCAATTCATTCATTCATTATAGATTAATTATCAATGGGATAATATCACAAATGATACCTAAATTTTGTAAAATATGTAATTGGGTCCCTAAACTTTGAAATTGATCAATTTGATATTTAAAATTTTTAAATTAATTAATTTAGTACCTTAAAAAAGAAATTAACAAAATTACTATTGGCATATACGAAAAGATTTTTAAAATACTAAATTGATTAATTTCAAGTTCAGATATTAAATGGATCATTTTCAACGTTTAGGTTTTTAATTGTATATTTCATTGAAGTTCAGTTACTATTCGTGGCATTGACCTATTATCAATTGGATTTAAGTTATATATACATTACCTATTCTTATTGAGGTTTAACTTAATTCCTTTTTAAATATCAATCCATAAATTTAATATCAAGTTCAAAAGTAAATTTAGATATTAAATAACTTCTCTTTCATTTGAGTTCATATTATACTTAACCTAACCAACAAACCTATCATGTAGTAATTAGATCTTTTAAGTGATATTCTTAGTAACATAACTTATAATTAGATTAATAAAATTTTATTAAGTAAACTAACTCATTTTAGGTGCAATTAATCCATCTGTATCCTTAGTAATATAATTTTACCTAAAAAGTGTGCTGAGAAACTTAAACTAGCTCCCTAATTGGTTTATGTCATATTATAATGCATTATTTATACTTATTGTATTAAATTAAATTCCTAAAATCAAATTACTTAGTTATTCAAATTAAAATTAATATTTTAATATGAAAATATATTATTTACATTCATCTTATATTTATTTGATTAGAATTAAATTCTTTTTAATTACGTTATTTCATTTCCTATTAAAAACTGGCGTGCATCCTATCTTAATTGGATCGGTGCATCTTCTTTTGGATCGGTTCTTAAGCTCAAACTTTTACGTAGACTTTGTAACTCATTCATTTACATGTTTTTAGATTGTTTAAACCCAATTGAATTAGTTTAATATGGTTTAAAAAGAAAAAACTTCAAATCTAGTTAGAACAGGAAACAACACCGTCGATCAATTGATTCAAGTAAAATTGAGGAATAAACTGACGGGCTCTTGGCCGTTTCTTTACACCAAATTAAAATAGACTTCTTTATATTTCTAACTATTATAATCTCACTCAAAAAGAAGAGTAAAAGTGGATCAGTGCACCCTTGTACATTAACGGTACCCCCTTGTCTAAAATCGAAATTTTTCCTGTTTTGCACTCTTTAATATTTTAATTTTTAAAATTAGTAAATGTATTTTAAAATTAAAAATTTCCAATTTAAAAATAGATACATTAATTACCATTCCCAAAAATTTCATCCAAATATAAATTTGTTTGATATTTAATTTAAATTTTACATATCAATGATTTTTATGATTTCCAGCCTATGTTCATAACAACAAATGATAATCGTTCATCATGTAATTATCATTTCATAGACCTAAGTGTAACCTACCATCTTATTATTAAATCTTATATGCTACATCATTAATCACATAATCACAACAAAAATAAAAATTAGATTACTTGCCTAGAAGGAATAAGACAACAAGCTCAAACAACTAATACTAGAAAATGTAAGATTGTAGGAGAAGTTTCTCACCCTCCCTCTAATCCTCCTTGATCCTTCTTTATTCCTATAATTAATTATTGCATTACTACAGCAATTCCAAATTATCACCCCATTCAAAATTAATAAAAAGGTGAATTAAAAATGTACTAATTATATGTGTACGTGTTCAATTTGTACGTTATCGACATTTAATTCTTTATATATCAAGATCATAGGGAGAGACATCGAGTGGCAGATTGGCTTGCTTCTTAGGATGTGTGCTACTTAGTTTATTGTTTCCTTTTCCCTTTTAATTAAAAAAATGCATTAATTATATTTGTACCTGTTTAATTTGTTCATTATCAACGTTTAATTCTTTATATTATCGAGATCATCGTAGTTGCCTTTTTATCATAAAAACCAAATTTCTTACAAGGCATGTTTAGAAGAATGAATGAATTACAAGGGCACCGTATGCATTAAAATTTTCTCATATATTACTTCGAAGCAATAACAAAGCATTTTCATTTTTCAATCAGATACACGGCTATATCATTATTGGAAATTATAACTCCAGAAAAACACTGCTCATTGCACACATGCTCATATATATCAACCCTAGGCATCAACAAGCATTTTCATGCTCAATGGCTTGCATATTGGCCCGTCGATGCACATTTTAGCCGCATATCCGTAGGTAGCTTGAGTTGGATGTATTACATCGAATGTCACAAATTCATCTCTTTTTGCACAGGGTGCTTTATCTGGTACGCAAAGTCCATATGCGCCCAGCACACAACAAGGTTTTCCGTCTTTGAATCCTTAAAAAAAAGAAATGAAAAATTACGCATCAATAATAATTCTAATAGACGGCATAATCAAAAGAGCAATCAAATTAAGCACACTATAAACAAGTTAAGCCAATTGAAACTAAAATTTTTATGATTCGAGCTTGACTCATTTAAAAGATTATCAAGCTCGTACAAATCAAATTTTCACTAAAATTTAAAATTGTGGGCTTCATCTAGAGTAGTTTTAACAAATAAGTTTTATTTTAAGTTCAATCTCATCATATATGAATGAAGTTGCTTGAATAGTTCATGAGCAAGTTCATTTATTAGCAACTCTAGGATGTAAAACAATATTAAATCCACGAAACTAAATATTCAAAATAAATAATTATATAGAATAAATAGATAAATGAATGAATGATGAATAATATAATGTTATATATATACTATTATTGTGTAATTATTGTCCTATATTATATATTATAAATAAACTAAATTTTTTATTTTATTTAGATAATAAGTATATAATTCATGAGTCTAAACAAGTTAGCTCAAGAGTCTAAATAAGAATTGAAGTTTAACTCATTCAAATAAAGGAGTTCAATTTTCAATTCAAGTTTCATCTGTTCCTAAATCAGGATTAAATCAAGTCCAACTTCAGTTATAGCAAAATCGAAAAGCTCATGAACACCCGACTTATTTACGGCCCTAACTTTGTTATATGCGTTTCACATCTAACTTACCATATTTTGCAGCATTTGCTCTCATGTCATCAAGAAAGCTAAAACAGCGCATTCTCGTGAAGATGGAACCTGGTAGTTCATTTTGTAACTTTGTCATCATAGGACCGAGTAAGTTGTTGAAGAGGTTTATATTTTGGGACTTAGATTCATCACAGCTAGTGTTGTCATCTCGTGTTGGGGAACATCGCCATCCAACCATGTCGGTGAGCAGAATTTTTCTTGCTCCCAATTGGTAGAGTTTCTGCATAGAAAGAAACAAATCAGTATGTGATGGAAATTTCTTCATATGGTTTTTCTTTTTTCCTTTTCTCCTTAGCATGATGTCTCTATCCTATATTTACACGAAGCAATCATTTCAATCTTAAGATTTACTTTTCATTATCACACTAGAATCTTTAACGAGAAATGTATTTTTTCCTTTACAGGTTATCCAACAGACTTCTTTCTCAATATATATATATATATCTCAATAAGAACAAGGTGCTTTTAATAATCTCTTAAGGATAAGTATCACTTTAAAATTTTAATACTTGAACTTTATCAATTTTTTGCAATTAATTATCTCAAATTGAAAAATGCCATTTTGCTTTTTTTATTTCTATATATTTTTACAATTTAATATTTGAACTTTATCCATTTCTACAATTATTTGCTTGATTATTGTTAGTTCAAATATTATAAATGATCTTGGAAAAACAAAAAGTAAAATTTAAATACCAATGTGAAATTCGCCCTCTTATAATTGTTATGCCTAAGGGAAAGTGATACGGTAAAGTTTGAAAATAATCTTATTAAAGTGTTGGGCGTTTAAATGTTGGATTTTAATGATAGAGGCCTACACACACAAGAAACATGTATAGAATGTGTATTTGTAATTTACTCGGATATTTATAGATTACCTGCAATTTCTTTTCATACTCTGATATAAGATGTTTCGCAAAGGCTTTGGGAGTGTAACGCGCAGATACATCCGGATCCATAAAGTAATTTATTAAATAGTCATTTCCAGAAATGGAGATGAAAAAGATTGATTTAGAGAGATGGGCTTGAAGATCCTTTTCATTTTGAAATCGAGATCGCAAGGCTTCCTTTATGGTGCTCTCAAACTGTTTTATTTGTTCTTCTAAAGGCAAGTTTTCCCCCTATAAGAATTAAGAAATGTGAGATCAACATTATAAGAGACTATCAATAAACCTATGCTTCAATTGGCTAAGGCCTTTCTTAGATAGTAAAGAATAGTGTAAATCTTATAAGGAGCAAACAAGAGTAGATAACTTCCTTAAGAATCCTTTAGGCATGCATGGATCCTAATGTTGTTGAATGTTGACTCAATAGGGATAGTCATCTATCCTCTTCTTGTATAAAAACCTCTTAAGCATATACTAATTGAAACTTCTATGGTCCCTCATTCATATGAAAATTAAAATGAATTATAAAAAAAATAGTATAGGTTTTATTACGGTCGAAAAAGATCCAGACCATTAATTAATGTAATGGAGTGGATCCATTGTAATTGCTACAAAATGATAGAATTTTCCATAGTAATAAGGATAAATAATGTTTACTCAACTTACAACAATTTTTCCTGTTTCATAAAGAATTCCGCTTCCACCACATGCATAATTAACTCCAGTTCTACTGATATTACTTTTCTCTTCATTCTTCAAGCTGAGAGAAGGGGGTGGTAATGGGAGGCCAAGGAATTCAGCTGCATAAAGTTAATATGATTAGTTTAAATGATGATTTTTGTTGTTTGATATTTAAACATTCATTTGTAAGCTCACACTAATTGCATACGAAAAGTTAAGGCTTCCTAAACTGTTGGTCATGTGTGAGAATACTATCCTAAATTTATAAAACATGACTTTACGTATTATTATTAAAACCCCAAAACTACTATTTAAAAAAGGATTATAAATACGAGCAATTCTAGGGCGTTAGCAACAATTTAGGATTTATGGATAGATTTTCAAATGTTGCAAGATGAAGAATGTACACTTAAGGAATTTAAGGCAGCATTTGGTTGCAAGAACTGGACAGTATAAGGAGAATTTGACAACACAGAACAAAAAGTACTAGACGGTACAATTCTCTTGTACAATGTTTGTATGCACGGTATTTGATAGTATTGGACAAAATTTTTATTAAGATATTTGACTTTTTATCCAATTCCAATATTTTTGTACACGAAATATAATAGACAAAAATTTTAAATTTTGTCAATCTTATGGACAGAGTTTTATTCAATTCCAGCTACATTTTACAAACAAAACATGGTATAATAATAACCTTTGTCCAATCCAATACCATAAAAAATTATGCAACCAAATGCTGCCTAAAGGTTTATACACACTTCTAAACTACTATGACAAAATATGAAACAAAAAGTTATTACCAAGGAAATCAGCAATTGTCTTGCCGTTAGTGAATCGTCCTCTAGGCATGCCATTTAAATCGATACCATAAGGGTAAAAATTTGCCTTGACAGAGGTCTGTAGAAACAAATTATTGCCTGCATCGACCGAAGAGTCACCAAAGACATAAATTGCAGGGGCAATACTTTTCATAGCATTTGTAGCTAAAGCTAATTTGAGAGGAACTAAAAACAAAGATAGAATGCAAAAATTAACCGGTCTTGTTTCCATTGCTACTAATTGTAATTTAGGATGAAACAAATTGATGTGACAAAGTGTGCATCACCTTGGAGTTTATTTAACGCTAAGATTGTTATACGGTTATCGACTTTTACTCGAATTGTTCCATTGATCTCACCTAACTATTGTTTTCTAATGCAATGGAAGTGAGTGTTTAACGGGGGCTTAGTAACAAGACAAAAGGTTATTTTTATCTAAGGATTACTTGAACAACTTATGTACCGTGCTCCCATTTTCTCTTTTTTTTCCTTTTATAGATGGTTGGTTAAGTAATATGGTTAAACTATTGTGTTAACTAAGTGATTACCATTGATTTGGTTCATTTTTTCTTTGCAGTTTCATTTTCTTTTTATGGTAACTTTGAACGTGAATGCGATTTAAGAGTCTTTTTTTTCCCTTCTAAAAGTCTTGAAATAATTTTTTTTAACCGTTTGACCTAATAGGGCCATTATATTACTTTACATAGTAAAAGTACAACTAAATCAAAAGCTCGTTTAGTAAAGTTATATTATATTATATTAACAATATATAAATAACGGAGTTTATATCAACTATTTAACCATTAAAATAGTTATAATAATTTGAATATTAACTATTTTAGTTATTCAGTCATCGTTGGATGTAGCATGAGCCGTTGGATAGTAATACAATTGATCTATCAAAATTAATGAAACCATAAATTTCCCTATAAATAACATATTAGTTTTTCTCCCAATCATTAAAATAATGAACTTTCTCAAAGTAAGTTTAAGTTTTATGACTTTTCTAGCTTAATGGTATAAATCACTCCCTTGTTGAGACTAATATGTGTTTAACTCCCCTTCCAAAAGTTATAATAGATAATAATTGGTACTCATATATATGTATGTATATATATGTATGTAATAACTACCCTAATTTTAATTTTTACTTCATAACAAACCCGGGACTTATACTTGTAAGACTATGAATTCGACTAAGATCCAAATAGTCCAAAAATTCTATATTCTTTGCAAAGGCAAAATGTAGTATTCAACACAGCTTCGCATATTGAAATGATAATTGATTGCTGCCAGAACTTGATTAATTGCCTAAAGCAAAGATCAAAAGAAGAAAAGAATATGTTGTTTATGCATTATATGTTTTGGAAGTAGTACAGCTAGATTATATTAAAAACATGGGTTTTGATGGGTTGTATTAATCTTATTATATGGTTATTTGTAAACAACAAGACAAGACATTTTCATTTGCAATCTTTATAATGCATTGTTGGTATATCAATTTAACACTTTAACATGAGTTATAAATATGTCTCTATATTTGTCTCATAAGTATTTATTCTTTTTATGTTTAAATTTGTGCCTTTTAAGAAAATATTTATAATACTTATGAGACAAATATAAAGATATATTTAAATTTGTGCATTTTCAGAAAATATTTAAATTTGTGAGACGATGTGAGGATTTTTGGGTTAACAAAAAGTAAAATTAAGGCTTTTGAGTTTTCGGCATTATTTTGCTTTGGAGCTAGCCAAATATGTAATGAGTTTTCTATAATATGTTTTTGTGGGGATACATTAATTTTTATATATATTCTTACTATTTTTAAAGTGATATATTGTGTGCTCTTGGTGAATTTTTCCTTTCTAAACACCATTTCTCAAACTATGCTGTACAGGAGTGGTGATATGTGATATAGTCATGGACAAGTTATAATAGTATATTATCTTTAATAATAACATTATAATAAATAAAATTTGTATCATGGACATGTCACATAATAAAATTACATTATTGATGGATACTAATAAAGAAAATAAAGTTGGATTGAACATCTAATGTAATGGTTTATTATAATGTTTCAATGCCACGGGAATATAAAAGTGACATGGAGACATATAGTAACGATTAATTGTAAATGCCAATGGCACTGTAACTTAGAAGCATCTTCTCTAGTCCCTTAAGCTATAGGTACCAAGTTCAAATTCTCCTACCCTCTCCATTGTAATGAGGCAAAAAATAATTATTTGTGAATAAGTGTAGCACCCTAACATAACATGTGTGCTACTAAAAACTATGTAGTTTTTTACTAAAATATGAAATAATTTATTTTTACATTTAATTTTTATTCCTCAATTCGAATTCATAATTTGGGAATGTAGGTTTTATTAATTTCATCATGAATATTAAAAGGAAAAATATATCTATACACACATATATATAACACAAACTTATGATAGGTGGATGAAGTTTAATTAAACAAAATATTGAATCTCACTATAATATAATTGATATATGTGGTTGAAAGAATATTTTTGGCGAACCAAATTCTAAAGAAAATTCTATAGTTATGTCATTATGATAATATAGAATTGTAATGTTGTTTTTATCAAAACATTACCTAATTTTTTTGTATAAAATACTGATTTCTATGTATATTTGTTATTTTCATTATCTATAATATGTCTATGAAATACAAAATCCTTTTATACTATTTTCATCATCATAACATTTTCTATAACCTTTTTGGTAGAAATAATGTAATAACTATTTTTTTCATCCCATTTATTTCACTATATAGTGATATTGAATAATGAATTGAATTTAATCAAGACTTCATTATGAAAAAAATTGTTGGAGTACAAAGATTAAGGGTTTCATTTTCTTGATGAGATGCTGAGGTTTTAAAGTTAGATTAAAAAAATTTATATGATAAATTCTTTGATTTTTTTTGTTATCATTTTAAGAAGTTTATACTATCTAGCGATAACACTTTTCTGAGATTGTGCATGTGAATTCTAGATGTTACCGAGTGAATCATAACTTCATTTAAAAGCGATTTAGTAATTATTTGAATTCTATTATTTTCATCCTCCGCAAAAATAATTATAATTGACTAAATGAATAAAACTTTAACTAATCTATCTACAAGTTTGAACATTCATATAACACATAATAGCTAAAATTAATTTTTATTTGGTGCAATTATATTTATATATTTCAACCCCTATAATATATAAAAAGTCTAAATAAAAGAGGAAATCATTATTATAATCATCTACATAATTTTTTTAATTAATATCTCACAAATTTAAAATTAAATTTGCACAAGTAATGCAAGTGCGTCAGTCGGTCTTCTGTTATATATTATATACACATATATGTTGTGCATGCATACATGTGGATTGTGTTAAACTTTAATAGTTGCCATATGCATATGTTACAAATACATCAATTTACTTATTATAACATGTGCATATGGATTATATATGCTTTAGGTGTATTTATTTTATATATTTTTTAAATATATAACAAATATAAAGATTATGTATTTATTATATATGTCATGTACATGTTGCCTGCTATTGTTACGTGTATTTGATATATTAAATTTGTCAAATTGTTATATATATAATAACATACACATTATATCAAACTTGTTAAGTTATTATATATATGTTAAATATGTATATATATATGTATATATTAAATGAATTGCTCTATCATATTGATATAGATTATATGTGCATTGCATGTGTATTTATATATGTTACATTGGTTAATGTTGTTTAGGGTAAATTACACTAGAAGGTCCCAACGTTTGGAGGTAAGTTCATTTAAGGTCTAACATTTCAAGTGGTTAAAAAAAGTCCCAATGTTTGGGAATAAATCTTTAAGTTCAACGTTTAAAAAAGTAATCAATTTAAGTCCCCAAGTACATGTGTCAATAAGAGAGAATATTTAATTTAAACTTAGAAGATTCTTCGCTGTTGACCCGTATCCTTGGGAACTCAAATTGACCTACTTCTTTAAACGTTAAGACTTAAATGAACTTATTCCCAAATATTGGGACTTTTTTTTAATCAATCGAAACGTTGAGACCTTAAATGAAATTACTTGCAAACATTGGGATCTTCTGGTATAATTAACCCATGTTGTTTGTGTGGGGGTGAATTTACTTTTGGTAACAAGTGATTTTAAGTAAAGCCAGATTCTATCAAAGATTAATCTAGGAATCCTCTTGATATTTGATGTTGAAGAAGTGTTGAACTAATTGGGGGTGGGCTTACAACATGAACTTCTACATGAAACTATAAAAGCAAATAGCAGCTGTTAGAATAATCAATAGATTTATACATACACACATAGATATATCTAGGATCTCATGCTTGGAATTATGGCACATGAATAAAATTAAAACAAGTGCAAGAGCATACCTGAATCCATAGAGAAGACTAATTCCTCGAGTGGATTTTAGCCTTCTAGTCTTCTAGTCTATAGTAGTGCCTGCTCTCTTAATTTTTCTCATTGATGGAATGTGGAAAATGATAGAATGAAAAACCCCTACGCTATTTAGATTGGGGACCTCAACCTTATTTATGACCTTTATTATTTTATTTCACTATGGCTAACCATAATAGGCGAAATAAAACATATGAGTATTTATACATTAAGGCCCATACTTAAAAGCACGTAAAGATTAGTTTTAAAAGTCATACCTACCAATAACCGATTGATCACTTTTATTTAAAAGACTTATTTCCTTAATTCAATTAGACAGTCTATGATCTATAATTAATTAATATATTAGCCCACAAAATTCTAACAGTAGCATCCAAGAATTTGTCATTTGGTGACTAGGGCTCTAGCAAAAGTGCGTTAAACATTCTTCCTAGAAAATAAACAAAGGAAATTGTATTTCCAATTGAAACACTTTGTGTATATGTGAAACCTCTAGTTGTATAACAATGCCATGCTATCATACTTGACGAGAACCATGATAGAATGCTTACTTGATGCCTTTCCCAAATAATGTTGCCCTCATTGATAGGTCCTCTTCTGTGAGTTCACTCTCAACATGATTGAGCCATTAATTGCTATAACTAGGAAAGGGGGCAATAAAAGCAACCATGGGTTTTTGCTTTTACTGTTATGTTTATTTTTAATAAATCAATTTTATGGACTTATATGTGTGAATTAAATTAATTGTATAATAAAGTTATCATAATATATAAAGTCTAAATAAAAGTGATCTAATAGGTTTAAGAACTCTAATGCATCATATAAAGTATGGAATATTACGTGTAAAGATTGGTATATTGTTTCCTATTTTATGATGGTCATAATAGGAAATAATAAATATGGACGTATATAAATATATATAGTCATGGTCTAAAAGTCATATATAATACATATTACTCAATTGGTATCCCATCATTAGAGGATATCTGTGTGTGCGTGTATATATATATATATATATAGAGAGAGAGAGAGAGACCAAATCTCTTAAAGACTATGTATTAACTTTAGAGACCAAACCATCAAAATCAACGGGATTTTGTGCATCTTCCATATTATAGACTAAGGTACCCTTTCGCATTAAACTTTAATTATATATATGTGTCCCAATTTCACACATGCTATATATATGATTTAAGGATTTAAGATTTCATGACTCCTAACAAGCCCTGCTAATGAAATAAATACCTCTTGGAATGCTTTTCAATGGTTATGTAAACATATTTGACATCCTGTAGAGATGTGAAGTACTCATCCACAAAGGTATCATACCTTTGTGCCTTAGCCACGACCTTCGCCTGTACTATCGAGGTCAGGGTTGTTATTGATGCTTGAGGGCAACCTTACCATTGTCAATAGGATCTTATATGTGAGATGAATTACTGTAGCTTTCACATGCTATCATATGAAAAACTATAGAAAAAATGAATATATCAAAATCAAGAAAATTCTTCAGTTAATGGAGATGAAGAATACATAAGTAGTCATGAAAAAGTTGTAAATGATGAAACAATCTAAATAGAAAAGCGATTTTTGGATTGGCATAGCGACTATTGAAGAGTGCAATCATTACCTTCTCACAACCGTTGGATATTATCTCGCTTCAATGGCTGGAAATCATTGCGGCAGAATGTCACACCTTTGACAAGGTACAAATGTGACGTTGAATTGCTCAACAATCTCACGAAACATGATCGTACATATCCGTTCAAATAAGAGATCAAAGAGACATGACCTTTTTAGCACTCTTTAGTGTAGAGCGTGATATGCCATTTAACTTTGATGATAATTTTCAACAAATTTTCATTGTTTCTAAACTATGACATGTTAGAAAATTAAAGCACAGCTAAGTTTGATTACACACACATTTTGCTGAAGTAGAAGCTATAAGGTGGGTTTTTAAAACAAATTTTAAGCTTATTTAACCAATCGTTATCTCTTTAAACCTTTTTTGCGCACAATTAAAACAGTAATAATAAAGAGATAAGGGAAGGAAAAGACTTACATCGAATTTAATGTGGAGTTCGGCCTACCCCCTAGTCTCCATGGTTCATAATTTGTTTCACTAAATGATGACTTCACATATTTCATTAATCAAACAATTGCCTTGCGAAAGAGGACTTCACAAATGCCTTTCAATGAGGACTTCACAAATGTCCTCAACGAGAACTTCACTCAATGCCTACATACACGCAGGGCTTTCACACAGGTGCCTCAACATATTAGAACTTCACTCAAACACTTAAAACAAATGCTTGAATAGTGTCCCACAATATCAACTCACTAATCTCATGAAGGACACTATTCACTCGACAAATACAAATGCAAACAGTGAGTATTTTTACATGATATTTGCAAATTAAGCTCTACTATCTTTTTCTCTCATTTCTCAAGTCAAATTAAGCCCAACTTACTTAACTTATTCCCCTCACACTCTCAGACAAAGGAAGTTTTAGGGTATTGTTGTGTGTGTGTGTGTACATGCGTTTGTCCAAACCGCTGTGTGTTAAGGTTGACACATTAAGCCTAAGCTTCTATGCTAATTCGTTTGAAGACTTTAAGATCCTAACTCATTTTAAGCCTCTAAGATTGTTGACTCCCATGGCTTAGGGAACCAACCCCACGAATCATGTGTTAGGTGCATCCTAAGCCAAGTCACTTGGCATACTCCCTACAACCACTACTAATTCCATTGGAAAGGACAATTAAACGCAAATTAATGGCCTAATTGTGACATTTGCGACAGCTGCTCTCAACTCCCTACTACTCCATGATCGTCTGACATGGGTAACTACCAAAGTTCATCTCCTATAAATATCTCACTTGTGCAATCTAAGAAACAAGTATGTTACTTCGATAACCCATGTACTCTTTGATCTTATACACTTGGGATGCCACTTAACTTAAGTATCGGAGTGGTCCTACTGAACAAGCCCTTACATACCATTTGATGGTGTTTTATTTTACAGGCCTAACATATGAGCCTAAAGTCCAGTCCTAATACTTAGTTTATCATCTACCAAATTTTAACTAATGACATGTATGGATAGAAATTGCTGGTAGTCCTTCACCTAATAATACGTGGCATTCTAGATGCCAGTTTCAAAACACATTGATATTGTGATATGAGTAGTAGATCATGGTATTATAGACTTGAATTATCCACAACAATGTTAAATACGCATCTTACAACCTATCATACTCTAGATTAAGGTGTAGTGAAAAAAGATGATAAGAAATATGTAAATAACACCTCTAAATTTTAACCTTAATGTATTTTTACTCTTTTAAATATCAAAATTACTCGTTAAATTTTAATAAATTAGCAAATAACCCCCCTAAACTCTGACCTTGAGGTGAAAACACTCTTTAATTTACTCCTTGTAGATTATATTTTCATACTTTTAAGCTGTGTTATTATATAAAGAAATTAGATATCGTTTATAATAATCAAATTCTAAAAAATACATCTACACCTAGATCACATATTAGGAAATTATTTGCAGTTTATCTAAATTTTAATTTTAAATCCACTCATTCCACTCTTGATTTTTAAATAAATATTGCAGACATTTAAAGAGTACTGTAACCGTCTTTACCTTGGAAAAATAATTTTTGCATTTTTTTATTTTTTATTTGTTTGCTACACTAAAATTTTCTTATTTAGGTGAAATTTCTTGCATTTAAAAAAAAAACTATTTATTATTTGAAAGGGGAATATCCAATTAACTCACACAATAAATGAATATTTACTTATCTACACGTTCTTAAGCATAAACAAAATCCTAGGGAATAAAGCAGAAACCGGAGAATGGAAAAGTGGCCGGAAATAGTTCTTGGGAAAACGAAACGAGAAGCCAAAAACATTGCCGAGCGTTTTTAGGGTTTTACAATTAGAAAATTTCCCAAGATCAAACACAAATACGCCACCTGAATCATTCCAAAAACACGTGCCACATTGAAACTCGTCTCCGATAAACTCCAAGTGGTAAATCTCTACCCCTCTCGCTCTTGACTACAAATTAGAAGGCGTTGTAATTGAGATATCAGGGCAGTTAAAATTACGCGTTGCCGTAATTGGTTATGGCGGTGGTTGCATGTGGAACTACCGGAGGTTGTAGGTATTAGTAAATATTGATACGGGTAGCTAATGTTTATGCTAAATTTAAATTTTATAAGTGATTCCTATATCAAGTTCAATTCTTTTATGAAAACTTTTTATGCCACGTTTGGCTTGCAAAATAGAATGAGGTAGGAATAGAATTGCAGTTCTTAAGGAATTGAAGAGAGAGGTAATAGTTATTCTTATAAAGGAATTGCAATTTTTTTATTTCTCAGCAATAACAAATCCGTGAAGTAGCAATTTTGCGGTTTACAGAAAATAAAAAATCGTTTAATTACTCCCTTATAAAGAAAACCATAAGTGTTATTAAGGCCTTTTTTTTTTTTTTTTTTTTTGAGGAATTCTAATATTGGCGTATAATTATCTGACATTACATCCAAAAAGACATTGATGTGTAGCCAAGTTAAAGTATAAGTAATAGGCTTTTTTATCCACTTGGTCAAAAGTTTGCTATCACTTTTGCCTGACAATCCACATGGCACGTACGGTTTCTACTCAAATTTCGGTTTCCACTTTCAAGGGCTTGGGGTCTCACATATTAGCCTTGGCCACCCTTGACCCACCACCGATTGAAGTGTTGGGTCTTTTGTTGTCTAAGTGTTTAACTGACTGATCAGGACAAGCTTGGTTATTCTCAATGAACCATAGGACTTGATCTTGATATGCTTGCAATTTCTACTGATTTTTAACAGTTTGTACTATTGTTTAGATTTATATAAAAAAAGGTGTAGTTATAAAAGATGAAAATGGTTCGTAGGCTTTAGATCGAAACACAAACTAGTGGAGGCTTTCTTGGTTTCTATAGGTTGTAGTTGAAGTTTCAATTTCAAATCAGCTTCAAACTGAACTATACTATGGCAGTAAGGCATTCGTTAGAGCGTTTGTGATTGTATTTACTCAATTAGTATTCTTAAGTTTTAAACATGTTTTTGTATGGAACCTTAAGATTTTAAATCAATTGTCTGTAGCCTGATCATATTTTATAGGTATAAAATTGGTGGCAATAATCAATTCAAGAGAGCCAAATATAATCACAGAATTCATCCTGATCCTGCATAGATTCTTTGTCATCCCTTCTCCTATTGGCCTTAGAATATGCAATTCCATCTTTCTCATTTTGAAGCATCGAAGAAACTGTCAATAATGGGACTAATGAGGCCCATAATTCTGTAAAATAGCAAGCTAGTTCTTATTCATGGGCCATTAACCTTGTTGAAGTGGATGTATACATGTATATTCTCTGTTTAAGTGCTTGAGTTGGCTTCAAGTAGTAGGATTGCAGGAGAATGTGCTTGATTCTTGAGCATTGCAAGATTCATGATTTTTGTACCATTCTATACTTTGCAAATTGTCAAAAATCAGGAAGATCTGAATAACCAAGCAGGAATTTCTCGTCGGTTTGTTTTGGATGGATAAATTATTCATTGAAACTCATTCGTCAGCCGTTGGAATAGGAAGACTCATAGTGGGTTTTTTGTGCTTCAGTTGATGGCATGTTGCTCTTAACAATAGAAATTAAGATTGGATGCGGTACCTTTTTAGTTCAATATTTTCTTTTGTATCTTGTCTTCTTTGTTTGTTATTAATCAATCACTGGATAAGTAATACAGAACTCCTACTTTCTTAAGCAAGGATATTGTTCAGTTATCTTTGAAGGGAAATATATGAACAACTACTGTGTCTTGAAATAATAGTAATATGTATGATTTCATCTTTAGTACTTATGCTTTACTCATTCATAATTTTGGAGATTGCTGCTATTTGACTTCTTTTTTTTTTTTTGTTTATATATTTATATACGTATATTATTGTTAATTGGAGCTAAGTTCACCGTTGTGAATTGGATTGACAAACATTATCATTGAAATCTTGCACGGCCCTTGTTGGGTTTTGTCAAATCATTCTTATTTATCTCAAGATCCATGTGCATTATTGATGTGTGGGTAGGTCCAGTTGAGATTGCATGCATTGGTTGAGATTTTATGTTCTTCGTGTATGACATTCTACCTATTCCTCATTCTTTTGATGTCATTCTAGTTGGTTGGAAGTTCAGTAGTATTGTTACTATGAGTATACATATTTTCCTTGCATTCTGCTCTGTATTCAACATTCTAAGCCATTGGTAAGCTAATGGACACAGCTAATTGATTTGGCAATTCATTTACAAAGTAAATTTGCATATCCCTTCTTGACACGGCTGCTCTGCCCCTTTATATTAACTACCTCCGACTTTCAGGTTTCATACAAGTGGTTAAGTCGCAACTTTTTGATTCCATCAAATATTTCAAAGAGATGAGAATTAAAATCTTTAATTAAAAAATTTAACCTTGATGCTTGTTCAAGTAACAAAGTTATAAAGTTGAACATGCAGGTTGTTGCAAGAATTTATTGAAAGACATGGGCATGAAGATGGATTGCAAGTATTGTATTCTTTATATGGATGGACAAAGAATGATCCTTCCAGTTACCATATAAAACTTGATTCTGGACCCAAGCTCCAAGGTCACATTTAAATTGTTTATGGACGGCTAGTTATATCCCTGATGATTTTCCCCCGCACCACCCCCCTCCCCGAAAAAAAAAAAAAAGCATGTTATGCAATCTGTGACTTCATTCTTATATATGATGTACCATTTCTTTACCAATGTTTTATACTTGAGCATTGTTTCTTACTGAGGCAGTTTGGGACATGCTTTGTCTGCACATAGTTCAAGTCCAGCTTGTCTATCACACTCTATTTTTTGTCCTATTTCCTATCTTTCCTATATTATTCTGTGATCATTATCTTTCATTCAGCCAGTGAGCATCAATTCCTAAGCTTTCCTATTATTTTGTCCTTCTAATAAGTAATGGCCTTTGAAGTGAGAGTATTGTTGGAAAACAAATGAACAAATTTTGCTAGTTTTCTTCTAGCTTTTTCTTTATTAAATATGGTGTGCATGGACTTGAAGATATCATCTGAATTTCTGTCGACGAAGCATGCTGATATCTTCGTTGTATGGCCACTGATGTTTAGGAATGATTCTACCCAACAAGTTGAATATTTGCTAAAGGATAAAAATTGGAACCGGAGCTCAAAATGTTATTCTTAATTTTCAGTTTTATTGTGAAATTCCATTAAAATGTTCGTGGATATTCCCTGTCAAAGACTACTATTAAACAATGTTGTCAGAACCGGACTAAGGTTTAACTCGGACAAGCTAGGGGGTCAGGGTTGAGAGGTCGAATCAGGATCTCAAACAAGTAAAAACATAAGAGATAATTTAATTATAAAAGACTAATATATATGACATTACTCAATTAAATCTATATTTGAATCAAATTCATCAATTAATTATTAGATAAACATGATATAATTATTATATTTTATAAATTTATCACAAAGTATGAATAAATATTTAAATTTTTTATTTTTTATTTTTTTGGCTCGGGTCGATCAATTCAACCTGGTTCAAATTCAGTTCAACTGCCCAGGTCGATCGGGTCAATTTGGATCTCATCGGTTCGATGCAAAAACAGGTCTTTAGCGAGACTTGGGTCGACATTAGTGCCTGTTCCGATCGAAAAGGGTTGTACCGGTAGTCCGAGTCAGTTTTGATAACAATGCTATTAATTAAGCGAGTTTTTAACCAATTTTGGATTTAAAAAACCTTATATAAGTTTGTAAATAACATCGGATTATCTCTCAATAATACATTAGAAACTTCACAATATGAATATTAAACACTCAGATTAATAATTAAATAATATTCAATGCATCTAAATGTCCATCCCATGTAGTACCTCACCAACATTCAACCCACAGCCTAAAGAGTCACAACATCCATATCAAAATTATCATCATCACTTGAAAAAGAAAGAATGAGCTGAATCCCAATACATTAGCAACATAAGCACACATAATATGATCAAATGTAGTTATACAAATGCACATGCAACAACCATCAATTTAGATATTTAATTTTGGTGAAGCAAATCAATAGTGGAGCATTCACACTTTGATAATACATTGTGGGAAGAATAGCAGCAATTGTTTAAGGGATTAATACAAATAGCCCGAGTTCCTATACCTCATAGAATAAAGTCTAAGTAAAAGTCTCGTCTAAGGGTCACAATCGTTACTATGGGTGTTCACGGATTAGTTAATCGGTTCGTGGACTTATTTTTTAAACCTAACCATAATGTTTGTTTTTTAATATCCAATCCTTAACCGGTCCATTATAAACGGTTAACCGCATTAATGGTTAATTGTTTTATTCGGTTAATTTATTCGGTTTTCAGTTTTTAACCACTTAACGTAATGGTTTCAATAAATCAAATTGATAATTCAACAAACCTTATTTTTTAGCCTTTATCATAAAGTTTTTTTTTAATTATTATATATATTACAAGAGCTAAAAAAAGAAAAGAAATCAAGTTAAAAAAAAGGAAAAACAAACCTTTGGATGTATTATCATCAATAAAATCAAACTAAATCAGTTACTGCATTAACTCTCACCAAACATAGGACAATAATATTTTAATCAAAATCCAAGGAATATGAACATAGGTAAATTATATGTATATGTAAATTATATATATAATATATTTATAAATATTGAAATAATTAACCATTAACCATTGGTTTTTTTTTTATTACTAACTGAAACCGAAACTGAAAGCCCAAAAAAATAAAAACCATAATCCTAAACTGAAACCAATGGACTAATTAACCATATTTTTATATTGGTTTTACGATTTCATTTGGTTTTTTAGTCTCATCAGTTTTTTTGCACACCCTAATCGTTACTCATCTTTATCCATACCAATCCATTATGAATAAGTAGTGTGATAAATCCCCTTTATGAGACCACTTATTACAATATATATCCGATATGAACAAACATTGCCTCAATACTATTTGCCCCATCAACTACTTACCAAGCCACCACTGGTGGCTTAAGCACCTAACTACCGTGCTGACATCGCTAGATAAGGCTATTGCTACCTATCGAATTAAATGACACAAGTAATCAATTAGGTCGTCTTTAAGTCTTAATTCATTTTAGGATATCTATCTTAACATGCAACATATAAGTCATTGTGTACCTGAACTCAAGTATGAATCCTACCTCAAAACAAATGATAGGAAATCTCAAAAACAAAATCTATATAAAAAAATTATCTCAAATAAGATTTAATCTACCAATTCACCCATTCATTCACAATAGATTAATTATCAATGGAGATAATGTCGCAAATAATATCTAAATTTTGATAAATATGTAACGGGTGCCTAAACTTTAAAATCGATCAATTTAATATTTGAAAATTTTAAAATTAATTAATCTAGTATCTAAAAGAACTTAATAAAGTTACTGTTGGCATACACAAAAAGTTCTATAGATACTAAATTGATCAATTTCAAAGTTCAGATATTAAATTGATCATTTCAACGTTTAGGTACCTAATTATATATTTTGTTGAAGTTCAGGTACTATTCGTGACATTAACCTGTTATCAATTAAATTTAAGTTATATGTACATTACCTATTCTTAATGAGGTTTTACTTAATTCCTTTTTAAATATTAATCCATAAATTTAATATCAAGTTCAAAAGTAAATTTAGATATTAAATTACTTATCATTCATTTGAGTTCATATTATACTTAATCTAACCACCAAGCCCATCATACAATAACTAGATCTTTTAAGTGACATTCTTAGTAACATAACTTATAATTAAAATAATAAACTTTTATTAAGCAAACTAACTCATTTGTGGTGTAATTAGTCCATTTGTATCCTTAGTAATATAATTTTACCTAAAAGGTGTACTAAGAAACTTAAACTAGCTCCTAGGTTGGTTTATGTCATATTATAATGCATTATTTTATACCTATTGTATTAAAATAAATTCCTAAAATCAGATTAATTAATTATTCAAAATAAAATTCATATTTTAACATGAAATATATTATTTACATTCATCTCTTATTTATTTAATTATAATAAAATTCTTTTTAATTCAGTTATTTCATTTGCTATTAAAACTAGCGTGCACCCTATCTTTATTGGACGTTCATCTTCTTTTGGATCTGTTCTTAAGTTCAAACTTTTACGTAGACTTCTTGACTCATTCATTTACATGTTTTTTAATTTTTTCAACCCAATTGAATTAGTTTAATATGGTTTAAAAATAAAAATTTCAAATCTAGTCAAAACGAGGAAACAACACCATCAATCAATCGATTCAAGCAAAATTGAGGCATAAACTGACCGATTCTTGATCGTTTATTTACACCTTCTTAAAATAGACTTTTAATATTTCTAATCATTATACTCTCACTCTAGAAGGAGAATAAAACTGGATCAGTTGACCCTTGTACATTAACGCCACCCTATTGTCCAAGACCAAAATTTTCCTTTTTGCACTCTTTTATATTTTAATTTTTAAAAATAGTAAATGTATTTCAAAAATTGAAATTTCCAATTTAAACATAGGTACAGTAAATACTATTCCTAAAAATTTCATCCAAAAATAAATTCATTTTATATTATATTTAAATTTTACATCTCAATGATTTTCATGATTTCTAGCCTATGTTCATAACAACAAATGATAATTATTCATCATTTAATTATCATTTCATAGATCTAAGTGTAACCTACCATCTTATGATTAAATCTTATTGCTACATCATTAATCACATAATCATAACAAAAATAAAAATTAGATTACTTACTAGAAAAAAGAACACAACAAGCACAAACAACTAATCTACAAAATGTAAGATTGTAGGAGAAGTTTCTCACACTCCCTCTAATCCTCCTTGATCCTTGTTTATTTCTATAATGAATTATTGCATTAGAATAGTAGATTTAAGGATTAGAGCATTTAGGATGTGATTTTAAGCTTTTTTTTCTTCTTTGAGTCTTGTTGAAGAAGTTTGTTAATGCCTAGGTAGGAGAGAGGATAAGAGTTTTCTTTCTAAAGAAGTTTTTTTTAGTACGTAAGAGAGAATTGACTTCTTCAAGAAGTCTTGAAATATGAAAATGAGAGGAGAGAGAAAAGTTAAAGCTCATATATGAGCGAGTAGAGCTTTAAACGTAACTTAAGCATTTGCAAGTTTAAATGACCTCATTGCACTACCTTACCCTCTTATAAGCTTATAGCTATGTAATTTGGTTATTATCCTTATTTTTATTTTATTTGTTTGTTCTTGTAATTTAATCAAATTATTACTTTTTTGTTATTTTATTTTTTCTAAATAATTCCACATTGTTTTTAATTTAATTTAATTTTTTATTATTATTCATTTATATTATCACTATTATTATAATTATCATAATATTATTAATTTGTAACATTATTTTGGGATATTTTAGTTTTGAAGCAACTTGATATAAAAAGCTAGGAAGCTTCTACAATTCCATCGACGGGATCGTCCAGTTAATTATCTAACTGTTAAAATAAATATAGTAATTGAATATTAACTATTTTAATAATTTGATCACAGTTGAGTATAGAATGAGCCATTGGATGGTGACACGATCGAATCCCATCAAAATTAATGATGGGACTATAGAATTTTGAAAATACTATTCAAGCGACATTAAAATATTCTTTTTTCTCTCTTTGTTTTTACTTTTGTTTTGATTTTCCCTTCACTATCTTTGATGGTTTTGCTTTGATATGCCCATCATTTTCCACAAATCCCGATTATGGTTTCTTAACTTTATCTATAATCTCTTTTCATAAAGATAGTATGAACATATTTTTCATCTATTACAAAAAAAAAAAAAAAAAAATCCAATGAGTATATATGTGATGCTTTTAAGGTCATGTCACTTCAAAATTAACGAAAAAATCAATATGGAAAGAATAAGTCTACACGAAATTAAGGCCTATAATTTGGGAAGAATTTTTTTTTTCTATTTTCATTTTTTTGTTAGTTTGCAAAATACTCTTATAAGTGGAAAACTTTCTCATTATAAGGGAAAACATTTTCTATTTCAAGCAAAGACTTTGTATTTTGTAGGAAAAATGACTTGATCTCTTTAAAATTGAAAGTCATTTTCCAAAGGACTCTTATAATTAATAATAATTTAGCTTTTGTTAAATTATGTTTTACATGAAATTTTATGTTAGACATAAAAAAAAAAAAAAGCTCTAACAAATTTTCACAGACACAACCAAATGCACAAACACATGTCATTTCAAGAAATATTTCTTTTTTGTAGACATTTTCTATTAACAATAGAATTTTGTTAAACAAACTTGTTCTAAATTGCAAAATTTGTTACCAAAGCTTTCTCACGATCATTAATCTTTTTTGGTGCAAATTATCTTCTCTATCCCCTTGTCTTAAAAAAATTACTATACTAATACACCACATATTTGGATTAGTAGTGAGTACGTACTAATGTATTTTAGACAAAAAAAAAAATGGCAACAATAAATAGTTTAAAACTATTTACATAGCAAAATTTTATCATATACATCTTCATCACTACACTTTGCATATTAGCACAATAACGCCTTTGTCTCCCTCTCATTTCATCTATGGAATATCGGCTAGATTTAGTGATGACATGTCTTAGTCTAGGACTTATTATCAATGCCTTGTCATTGATGTCTTTATTTTCATGTCCTTGTCAGGCTGCTCAAAATAAACCAAGAGTTAAGAGCGCTCTTCTTATGAGAAATTCTTTATCTATGTTCCATATAATGTTACCAACCTTCCATAAAGGGAAAAAAAAAGGCTAAAACCATATAGTAACGTGGATTATATTGAAAATGATTCGTTATAAGGAAAGAATCAAATGCTACTTCTTAAATGGCACTCAAATCAAACTGGAAAGCAATCAGTTCAACAAGGAAACCAACAACAATCAAGGAAAGAGCTTCATAAATAACATGAATACATGTCATATCAAGACATTGTAAAGAAAGCAATAATACTAGATGCATGGCAGCAACACTTATTCTAAGACTTTGAACAAGAAAATGTGGAAGAGGAAGAAGAAACAACGGCAAAAACAATCGCAATAGAACATATATTGCTTAATAAAAACTCCAGTATGATTGGAACCATATCCTTTACAAAGGATGAGGAAAAAAATTACACAATAACTAGAAAACTACTATCATAGTCAAAACCTTTGGCATATCCACAAACTATAAGTTATTGTATCATAGGCTTAAAGCCTTATGAAAATCTGCAGCTAACTTACTATGATTGGAAATGGAAATGGTTATTTTACTATAAATTTTCAATCAAAAGAACACCTACACCAATAATTAAAGATGGTCCATGGTTTATTAATGGCTATTTCTTAGTTATAAGAAGATAAGAACCAACTTTCAGAGCGTCAATATCAAATTTTGTTTTGTAGTAGTACGAACAAGAATCTAAGAATTACCTCTAGAATATTATGATATCAAATCTTTGATTGAAATAGGCTTAGCAATTGGCCTTATATTAAGAATCGACACATATACCTTCACAACCGAGAGGGCAAAATTTGCAAGGATATGTGTGCAGGGTAATTTTAATCAACCACTAATCCACACTCTACACCATTCAAATTGATGGAAGTAACTATTAAATCTAGTATGAGGGCATACAAAAATTATGCATTACATGCGGCCGCATAGACCATGTGAAGGAATCTTGTCCCAATAAAGGAAAATAAAGTATAATAAACAAGACCTATAATGAGCCAATGGAAAAATCCAAAGAAAATGATTGAACAAAAGATCCGAATCTCCTTAAAGATAATACTGGGTGCCAAAAAACCATTAGAAAACACGAATTTAGATGAACAAGGACCCCAGATTCTAGTCACCATGCCAAAGCAAAAAAATAGTAGAATTAAAAAAAATAGAGAAAACCGAGAAAGTAAATGCAAGAGTTAATGAAAAAGATTTCCTAAATTGGAAATCTAATGATCATATCCAAATAGCAATCGAACAAGTGGAAGTAAGAAGCACCTTAATGTTAATGACGCAAATAGCTAAAGTAGGAGGAAATTTATAAGCCTAAAAGTAGCAAGGAAATTCATCATGAGAAGATCCAAATAATGGATACACCACATTTAGTAGAGCATAAAAGCCTAGAGGAAACAAACCTTTACATAAAGAAGGAAGAACCAATAAAGAGAAGGTTTACATCAAAATGATAGGTAGGGGCCAATCATCTATAATGGCAATGGATACCCAAGATATGGGAAAGGAAGGCACACAACATAACAAATAGCTTCTATTTAAAGCACAAGCAACATGACCACAACAACATAAACAAGATTGAAAAAAAAAAACTAGCAAGACATGCAACCAATAGACAGAAAGCACTACTTTTGATCAAACTCAAAATATGGCATCCAAATTCAAACTTGCCACTGATGAATGAGGAGCAAAGGCTATTGCACATACCAGGGGAACGATTGGACAAGAGCCCGAATCAATAGAACCCAACTAGTGGATTATGACCTCATGCCCCTACTCTAAGTGTCGAATATCCAACTGATAGATTTCAAGGTACACAATTAGATAACACAAGCAAGGATGGATACTTATTTTGAAATTATAATGGACTACAACCAAATGATACCAACCACAATTTACAACATTTTGACACAAGGACCACTACTGATGGACTAATAGAAAGCTACCTGCAAGAATGTGCTGGAGACAATACTACAACAACCTTAAATGCCGACTCCACTGCCTCCTCATCCAACAGCTTATCCAAGGTGGTATTGTTCACCATGATGGTACAAATACCTTGAGTTATAGAATGACAGTTAAACAAATGGACCTTAAGATGGCTCTTTTTTAGAATGCTCAACTTACAAAGGTCTTGGCATGGATTGTTAAAGGAGCAAAGTTATCATTAAGGATAAATGAAATTAAGGACATGACAAATTTATACCAGTCAGGCATCCTTTTCCTAATAGCGACAAAAATAGACATTATTATAAGCCATGCCCAATATCATCAACTTCCTTATGATGGTGTTTTATTGTGGAAGATGATGGACAAAGGGGAGGAATGTTATTATTATGGAATACAAACACCATGGATGTGACTCTTATAAAGAAGGATGCTCAAAACATTCATGTTATGGCTCAAGTAAACAACATAACTTTCAATGGTTTCTTACATGTTTATATGGTAGTCCTTTACATGAACTCAGGTGAAACTTATGGCAAACCTTGAGAGAGCAAGCCACAACAATGGAACATAAGCCATATTGTCATAGTGGACTTTAATGACATCCTCAATTCTAAGCAAAAATGGGAAGGAAAAAGCGCAGTAAGAATAGGATGGAAAGATTTAGACATACAATAATCGATTGCAATCTAATAGACGTATGGTTTGTAAGAAAAAAATATACCTGGTCAAACCTAAGAAGGTTGTCACACTCGATCCAATCAAGACTAGATAAGGCTTTAAGCAACACGAAATGACACCACCTTTTTATACGCACTGGAGCTTTTTTGTTATGTAGAAAAACTTTAAACCACTGCTCAATACTATTGAAAACACATGTTGATCCTCCCTCCTCAAATCTACCAAAACCTTTTCGCTATCAAAACATGTCGGAGACACGTGAAACCTTTAAAGAGCTAATCAGTTTAACATGGCAAAACAAAGATCCGATATACTTAGAAGCCCAGCTACAATTGCAGGAGTAAGCCATAATCTAGAAGATGAAAATCTTCAAATCGGTAGAAAATGAAAAAGAAAACACAACTAACCAAAAAACCATACCAAAAAGAGTAAGAGAAAAGTCCAAAAATTCTTAACAAGAAGAACTCCTGTAAAAAATGAAATTGAGAGAAAAAATGGATAAAGGAAGGTGAAAGAAACACTAGATACTACCATGCCATAACCACTAAGAAAGGAAAAACAATATTCAAGAATTAAAAAATAGGGTAATTAAATGGTAAAAGAACCATTAGCACTAGCTAAACAAATTACTAGTTTCTTTACCAATATCCATACCACAATAAAGTAGGCAACCTAATATACAAACTACCTACCAATAGAGCTAAAAGGAGGATTAATTGAGATAAAAGTAGAAATCTTGCGTAAACTAGTGATGAATGAGGAGATATTTCAGAGCCTACAAAGCACAAGTTGATGGAAGACACCTAGAAAGGATGGATTACACGCTTAATTCTTCAAAAAGCATTAGGATGTTATGGGGCCGAAAGTCCTTAAATAATTAAGAAAATGTTTAGTGAATCAAGAGTAGACCCATCCATAAACACCATCCTAATAGTGTTAATACCAAAAACCATTAGAGCAAATGAGATTACATAATATAGACTAGTATTGCTTTGCACTACAATGTACAAAATCATGACTAAACCGATGGTTAGGAGATTAAGACCAATGCTAGATGGCCTTTTATACCTTGCCAAACAAGCTTTATTTCAAATAGAAAAGGACTAGATGGCATTATAATCCTCAATGAACTACTACATATTAATAGAAAATTGAAAGCAAAAGAAGGTAGATGTTTGTAAAATTGATATAGATAAGGTGTTTGACACTATAGTATGAGATTTTATTAGAAATACTTTATAACATCTTGGATTCCTAGAAACCTTAATAAGACCGATTGTGTTATGTATCAACTTCACAAACCCAAGTTCTCCTAAATGGAACACCTCTGGATTCCTTTGAACCAACTAAAGGTATATGACAAGGTGTTCCTTTATCCCCCTACATATCCATTATGAGTATGGAAATGCTAAGCAGAATGATTGAACTAAGAGTCCAAAAAAAAGGATGGGAGCTAGTATAGATCAAAGGAGGAAATGCAACTTTATGCACTTATTCTTTGCTAATGATGTAATATTGATGGTAAAAACTACTAAGCACTCTTCTTGAGCAATAATGGAAGTGATGGATGAAAAGGCACTAAAAACGGTGAGTGTGGGGAGGGGGTGGGGGTGATTGAGTATTAGCCCTAAAAGCTTAGATAATTAATTTTAATTTAACAGATGAAAAATCAATATGATTTGCAATGGACAAACAATCAGCAATATAATGTGTAAATTAAAAGAGATAAGGATAAGAAAGTCAAGCCAATTTTAACGTAAAGTTCGATCATCTTCTTGCTCTTCAGGATCTACCAATGCCCCGATCGAGGTCTTCACCACCAATTTTATTTATTTGAAAAATTCGCTCAGATGAGAACTACAACACTTTAAGAAATAAAATATGTCCTTTTTCACTAAATGCTCTTACATTGTAGTGGATATAAGAACAGAGCACTAAAGTGTATTTCTCACTTTTTGATTTGCAAATTTATATATAAGAGAACAAGAAAATTAATGTTTTGTTTGATCACAATAAAGAGCACGTTGAAAACTTTGGCACTTCATTTTGCTTTGTTGATCTCCTAAGGACTTAGTATATATAGCCTTTAAAATTCAAAAGTCTGTTAAAGACAACATCTTTAAGCTGTCAAGCATTTAATGCGCTTCAACGGTTCTTTTTCTTTCCGCATCATCTCCAATATTTCAACCATCATGCCTTAAAGACTCATCGTGCCTCAAGTGCTGCTCCTCAAGTTTGCCCTCAATAGACCTTTCCTTATGCGCACTTCTTCGAGCTTTTAAATTCAAATTGTCACGCCCTAAATCTTGATATGTTGAGGCCTTAACGTGACCTTCGACTAATACTATGTTATTTTTTAGCTTTGTCAAGTCTCAGTTTGGAGCTGGTCACGCTCTAACTTTTTAGTACATCGAGCCTCGACATAACCTGCAGCAAGTTTGTTCATTCCTTTAACTTGTTGCCCTTTAGACATGAACTTGTTGTGCCTTGAACACTTGAATTATCTAGCCCTTGATTGACTCCTTGACTAATGATTCAACATATTTTTGAACTTGTCAAGCTTTGGCCTGGACTTTGTCGCGTCTTAAACACTTGGCTTGTCTTGGACTCGACCAATACTATTCCTGCTAAAAAAACCTACAGATACTCCACGAAACATGTAACATACACATATATAAACTTAACTAATTAAGTGTAGTTTATAATAATTGAATAACTAATTGTGCATTACGTTGTCTCATCAAAGTTATATTGAATATAAAAGGTTAACAATCTCTCTATTTTTTATGAGGATAATTATGCATGATTAACTCATTCTCAATTCAACATGCTTTCCTTCAATTAAGATCTAGATTTCAAAGAAATTTTCTTAAGTTTAATTTAGATACCAAACGATGCTTAATTCTAGTGAAATTCAATCTACACTTAATATGTCATTTTCTCCCCCTTGGTATGTATCAAAATAGATTACATGCATGCTATTAATTGTGCATCTTACACTTCTTTCCCTTTGTACTCATAAAAAAAAGGGCAAACTTAATATATTGCAAGTAAGGAGAGATACACAATAACATACAAGATTCAACTCAAAACAATTGTCTCAACAATAAAGGACTTTACATTCTTACCTACACCCATGTAAGACTTCACCACACTTGCTTTCGCATAGGTAGGACTTCACTCATTTGCCTGTACACTTGTAGGACTTTACATCACTTGTAGGACTTCACACTACCTGCCTACACACTTGTAAAACTTCACCACAGGTGCCTCAGTAGAGGACTTCACATGCCTACACACCGGTAGGACTTCACCACAGGTGCCTCAATTCATGAGGAATTCACAGAACCATAAGCATACATAACAGATTTTGCAAATACAACTAATCACCATCATCATAGAAGCAAATATGCAGCATCCAAAAAAAGATCAATTCAAACACATATCAAATTTATAAGCATGTATTATATTTAACAGCTTGTTTAGCTCAGAAACAAGTTCTAGACCAACTTGACTCAATAATATTTAGTACTCATCTTGCTTGAGCATGCCCAATTCTCTTTGTAAAGTGCAAAAAAAATCTTCACTTAAGGGTTTTGTGAAAATATTAGTAATCTGATTGTTTGTGTCAACAAATTATAAGTTGATACCTTTATTTAGAATATCTCTTTAATGAAATGATGTCTAATTTTGATATGCTTGGTCCTTTAGTGCTAGAACGATTTTTTGTGAAATTTATAGTGCGTATATTATCACAAAGAATCAAACATTTTCAATATTTAAATCATCATCAAGCAGGGTTTGTTTCATCTATAGAATTTGCGCACAACAACTACTAGCTACTATATGCTCATCTTCAATAGTTAAAAATGCAACAGGATTTTGATTCTTTAAGTGCTAAGATATTAAAAAAATTCCAAAAAATGGTATGTGCCACTTGTGCTTTTCTGATCTACTTTGTATCTAGCAAAGTCAAAATCGGAGTATCTAATTAGATCAAAAGATGCAAATTTCAAATACCATAAATCGATTTCAATCGTGCCTGCAAGATACTTGAAAATGCGTTTTACTACATTCGAGTGTGATTCTTTTAGGCAAGATTGAAATTGTACACATACACATTCAGTGAACATTATGTCAAGTCTAAAAGCTGTTAAATATAATAAACTTCCTATCATGTATCTATAAAGCTTTGCACACACATTTTTGTCATTTTCATCCTTATCAAGCTTTATACTTGCACTCATAGGTGTAGGTTTAGATTTGCAATTATCCATTTTAAAACTTTTTAGTGGTTCTCTTATATATTTTGATTGATTGATAAATGTTCCATTTTCAGATCGTTTGATTTGAAGACCCAGAAAAATAATTAAGTTCTCCCATCATGCTCATTTCAAACTCATTCTTTATGGACTCGACAAATTTATTTATAAGACTCATATTAGTAGCTCCAAACACAATGTTATCTACATAGATTTGCACAATCAATGTATCTTATCTGACATATGACTTTTAATAAACAAGGTTATATCAATTTTTCCTCTTTAAAAAATCATTGGTTAAAAGGAAGCTACTAAGTCTTTCATACCAAGCTCCAGGAGCTTATTTTAGTCCATAAAGAGCTTTATTTGATTTGAAAACAAGATCGAGGAATTCATTATTTTTTAAACCTAGTGGTTGCTCTATATGTACTTCTTCTTTTATGAAACCATTTAAGAATACACTTTTAACATCCATTTGAAAAAGAGTGAAATTTTTAAAAGCATCAAATGTCAAAAGCATTCTTATAGACTCAAGTTTAGCAACCAGGGCAAAGGTCTCATCAAAATCTATTTCTTCTTCTTAGCAACCAACCTAGTTTGTTTCTTGTTATTATACCAGATTTATCAAGTTTGTTTCTATAAACTTATTTAGTTCAATAATCATTCTATTTTTAGGTTTCGAAACTAAATTCAAAACTTCATTTCTTGTGAACTGGTTTGATTCTCCTTGCATATCACTTATCCAAAATTCATATTTTAAGGCTTCTTTAATATTTTTAGGTTTGATTTGAGATAGAAAAACAAGACTAGTCATATTCCCTAAAGGTGATCTTGTTTGCACTTTATTAGATGGTTCTCTAATAATTAGATCTTTTGGATGTGCTTTTGCATATTTCCATTCTTTAGGTAGATCACAATTATTAGATTCATGCATAACATCCATTTCATGTTTTTTAACATCTCTATTATTATTTTCAAAGGTAAATCTATTAAAATTAGCACAAACAATATCCATATCATCATTTGAACATAAATTAGGCAATGAATCATCGAAAACAACGTATATGGACTCTTCAACAACTAATGTTCTTTTATTAAAAACTATATACTTTACTTGTTAATGAATAGCCTAAAATGATTCTTTGATTACTCTTAGAATCAAATTTAGCCAAATGTTATTTTCCATTATTTAGAATGTAACATTTAGTACCAAATGGATGAAAATAAGATATATCAGTTCTCTTGCCTTTCCAAAGTTTATAAGGGCTTTTCTTTAGAATTTGTCTTATAAAAACTCTATTTGAAATATAGCAAGCAGTATTTATAGCCTCAGCCCAAAAATATTTTGGCAAATTATTTTCATACAACATGGTTCTAGCAATTTCAATTAAAGTTCTGTTTTCCCTTTCAGTTACACCATTTTGTTGTTTTAGGTGCTGAAAAGTGTGTTCAATACCATAATTACTGCAAAAATTTTCCATTTCATAATTTTCAAATTCTCCCCCATAATCGCTTCGAATTGTCACAATAGTAAGATCTTTTTTATTTTCTACTTTCTTGCAATATCTAAAAGAAGATATGATTTGTTTCGTTTTTAGATGTAAGGAAGAATGTCCATAAATATCTAGTGAAATCATCAACAATAACCGAGGTATATTTTTTGCCTCCCAAACTTAAAGTTTTGATAGGACTAAATAAATCAATGTGCAATAGTTCTAATGGCTTAGAAGTGGAAACAACATCCTTAGACTTGAAAGAAGTCTTAGTTTGTTTTTCTTGTTGACATGCTTGACAAATCTTATCCTTTTAAAATTTTATCTTTGGTAAACTTTTGACAAGATTCTTTTTAACATGTTTGGAAATAATTTCCATACTAACATGTCCCAATTTTTTATGCCATAACCAACTTTTGTCATTTTAAGAATATAAACAAGTTTCATATAATGATTTAAAATTATCTAAATTAATTATGTAAATATTTTTTGTCTATATCCTTCAAAATAGACTTGTTTATTGTCAATTCTTTCAATAAAGCACTTTTGGGAAAAAAAAGTTAATTTAAAATCATTGTCACATAATTGGCTAACACTTAGCAGATTATGTTTTAGATTATCTACAAGCAACACATTTTTTATAACTAAAACTTTGTTTATGAGAATGTTACCTTCACCAAGAATGGTTAATTTTTTGTTATCTCCAAAGGTAACACTTCCTTAATCCTTAAAATCTAGAGCTGTAAACTTGGATGCATCTCCAGTCATGTACCCAAGTAGCTGCTGTCCAAGTACCATTTGTTGCTTCTACTTGAAGATCCCTACAAAACATATCATTATTTGTTTGGCACCCATTTTAGTTTGGGTCCTCTTCAGTTAGGGGGAACAAGTACCTCTTTCTTTGGAATCCAAACTAACTTACTTCGATGATTCAAATATTTTGATTTTCTTATTGCATAATTATGTGATATATGACCAAATTTTCTACAATAATTGCAAGTCCCATAGGTGGCTTTCACAAAACGAGTTTCGTGGGACTGATAATTACTTTCTCTACTATAGCAAATTCCAAATTTATTTTGAATCACACCTTTGATTTCTAATAAGCATGTTCAAATTCTTCTTGCCATTTGTAAATTTGGCTATAGTAGCCTTTGAATTATCCAAGCTATTTTTTAACATTTCATTTTCATTTTTCAAAACTTCTGGATTTTTAAGGATATTATCACTGCAACTATCAGCACAAACAACATTATTATTCTTTTAACTTTAATATCCAACAAATCATTTTCGATTGTTAATTTTTCATTTATTTCTTTCAACTCATTATTTTTGTTTTTCAACTTTTTACACTTATAATTTATCTTTTCATTTTCTAATTTCAGAAAATTATCATCATTTTTCATTCTCAAATTTAATTTCTTCATATCTGATTTGAAAAATTTCTAGCTCTTCTCCTACTTTAGTCATTAAAGATTTTAGCATGTTATAATTTTTTCTCTGCTTTAGTTAATTTATAGCATACTTTTTCATACATTGCATGCAACTCAGCATATCAAGGAGAAGAGGGAGATGTTATCATATTGTCTAGAGCCATGAAGCACACATTTTCATCATCTAAGTTAGATGTGTCTTCATTACTCAATATTGTCATGCATGTTCTTTTCTTTTCCTCCTTTGATTTCTTTTTTATTAGTAAACAGTACTATTATATGTGTCCTAGCTTTTAACAATTAAAGCATGTTATCACATCCTTTCCTTTTGTGTCTGAATGAGCTGTTGTCATCCTCCATCTTCTTTGACTTATGGTTAGGATGCATAAACTTCTTAGTCATCAAGATAAGTTCCTTGTTTTCATCTTCATCTTTCTCATCACTAGACTCCTGTCTTGTGGCTTTTAAGGCAATAGCCTTCTTGTTGATTTTCTCTCCTTGTTTCTTGATGAGCTCATAGGTTTTGAGCGCTCCAAGGATTTCTTCCTTGCACAAAGCACCTTAGGTCACATGATCTTTCTATTGCCGTTCTCTTTGCTTCCCAATCCTTGGGAAGTGACATGAGAAGTTTAAATTAATTTCTATATTAGTGAAGTTCTTCTCTGGTACACTTAAAGAATTTATAATGTTAATAAATCTATTATACATCTCATTAATAGATTCATTTGGAAGCATTTTGAAATTTTCAAATTAACCACATAAAAGACTTATTTTATTATCTTTAACTCTAGAGGTTCCTTCTTAAGTCTTTTCAAGTTCATCCCATGTTTCTTTAGCGGTTGTACATGTACATATTATATTAAAATCACTTTCTTTTAAACCACAATGAAAAATATTCATGGCAATTTAATTTAAATCTAATTCTTCTAATCTTCTTCAACATAATCTACTTCTCCTTTTCTTTCAATTTTTAATGGCCATTTTCTATGACATTCCAGATTGATATATTTTGGGCTTTAAGAAAAATTTTCATCCTATACTTTCAGTAAAGGTAATTACCCCCATATAAAAGCTGAGGTCTGTTAATTACTTGCCCCTAGAAACCTTGGTGCATTAGAAGCCATGATGTTTACTCTATTAGGGGATTAAACAAAAAAAAAAAAATAAATAAAAAATAAAAAATAAAAACAGAGATGTGCTCTAATACCAAATGCAAAGGCACTAAGAATACTTAAGAGGAAGGGGGTGAATTGAGTATTAGCCTTAAAAACCCATATAATTAATTTTAATGCAACAGATAAAAATCAATATGATTTATAGTGGACAAACAATCAACAGATATAATGCATAAGTTAAAAGAGATAAGGATAGAGAAAGTCAAGCCAATTTTAACGTGGAGTTTGGCCCTCTTCCTACTTTCCACAGATTTACCAATGCCTCAACGAAGGTCTTCACCACCAATTTTATTTATCTTAGAAATTCGCTTAAGATGAGCAAGTACAACACTTCAGGAAATAAAATATTTCCTCTTTCACTAAATGCTCTTAAATGTGCAGTAGATATAAGAATAGAGCACTAGATTGTATTTTCTCTCTCTTTTTTATTTGCAATTTTATATGCAAGAGAACAAGAAAATAAATGTTTTGTTTGATCACAATAAAGAGCACATTGAAAACTTTGGCACCGTATTCTACTTTGTTGATCTTTCAAGGACTGAGTATATATATCAACACCAATATTTTAATCATCATGCCCTTAAGACTCGTTACGCCTTAAGTTTGCCTTCGACAGACCTTTCCTCACGCGTACTTCTTCAAGCCTTAAAATTCAAACTGTCATGCCATAAATCTTGACATGTCAAGGCCTCAACGTGACTCTTGACCAATACGTGTTATTTTTAGCTTTGTCA
This sequence comes from Combretum micranthum, assembly GCA_024138025.1. NCBI lineage: Eukaryota > Viridiplantae > Streptophyta > Magnoliopsida > Myrtales > Combretaceae > Combretum > Combretum micranthum. The sequence goes on from JAMXBD010000461.1 coordinate 155,437, forward strand.
AGTCTCAGTTTAGAGCTGGTCACGCCCTAACTTTTCAATATGTCGAGCCCTCGACGTGACTTGTGACAAGTATGTTCATTACTTTGACTTGTTGAGCTTCAAACATGAACTTACCATTGAACATGTGACTCATCTAGCCCTCGACCGACTCCTCGACCACTGATTCAGCATGTTTTTGAACTTGTCGAGCTTTAGCCTAGACTTTGTCATGCCTTGAACACTTGGCTTGTCTTACACTCAATCAATACTGTTCTTACTAAAAAACCGACAGAAAACTCCACAAAACACATAACATACATATACAAACTTGACTAACGAAGTGTAGTTTACAATAATTGAATAGTTAATTGTGCATTATATTGTTTCATCAAAATCACATTGAACATACAAGTTCAACAATGGAAACCTTTATCAAATGGTTTGGGCTTAGAGTAACTACATCAAAATCAAGAATTACTTAAAAATGTTAAAGAAGCCAAAAAACAATTGATACAAGACTTGCTCAACCTTAAAAGTAAGAAGGAACTAGGAAAGTACTTGGGCATTCCAATAAGAATTAGAGGAAAACCGAAAGTGACTCATTTCATATATTTAATTAACAAAAAACAAAATAAACTAGCACAATAGAAAGTAAGACTACTAAGTATGATTGGTTGAGCCAAATCGGTTATCCAATCAATTCCAAGCTATTATCAACAAGTTGTTGCCCTACAAACACAGATAATCAAACAAATTAATTATTACAAGGCAATTTATAAGGGGTGAAGATAAAAATGAGAGTAAAATATATTGGATTAACTGACAAAAGATTACGTTGCCTAAAGAACTAAGGGGACTAGGGTTAGATGATATCAAAGTCAAAGACCTAGCTTAGGAGCATAAGAGATTATCGGAACTACAACATAGGAACAATGTGGATATACTTGAAGAAAGACAAATACGATAATAAAAAATTGGGGGATGTCTATAAACAGCTACAGAATTCAAAAGGAAATCTAAATACTAACTTAGAATGGATATGGAAAGGAGGCTATAGTCCTAAAGCCAAGATGATGTTATGGAAAATAATGACCAATACCATACTAGTAGCAACCAAGGTCAGTGCCATTATAAATGCTATAACAAATTCATGCCCTAGATGTCAAAGTTAAGTAGAGTATAGAGATCATGCATTAAGAACATGCCTAAAGATTACTGAAATATGGAAGAATCTGAACATTGATATATCAAATCAAGGTGCAAGCCTAGATAGATTATGCAGAATGAAAAAATTAAAAGAATGAGCTAAAAGAAGAAGCAATACTAAAAAGCATAAATTCATACAAGCCCTTCTTCACATATGGAAGGATCGAAATGAAAAAACAAGATGCACTTTAAATGTAGATGCTTCTAACATACAAGAAGAATTCATAAGAGAGGCAGTCTAAGAGATGAAAAGGGAGAATGGATAATGGGTTTTATTAAAAAAGCCCAAGCAAACCATGTATTAGAAGCAAGTTGTGGGCACCATATTGCGACCTGAACTACTGTCGTAAAATTGAGTTGCTTCACCTGAATGTACAGATGGACTCAATGAGTCCAGTCCATATGGTCTCTAAGGACACCATCAACATCAACAAATATTATCATATTTGTTTTCTTTGTCGGAAAAGCTGCTAATGGTTTAAGGAGATTAATCTTCTTGCAGTGCCGAGGAAGGCAAATTAGATTGTAGAAATTTTGGCAAATAATGGAAGCATTTTGGAAGAAGGAGACGCAGCAGTTCTTTAGTTCTTTTTGTGTCTTCGTTGTACTTGACGCAGAGAGGCTTTTGCGCCTAATTTTGTTTAATCATGTAGGATGGGATGAGAGAAAGGTAGTAAATGTAATCAGCTAGCCGGACAAGGACATGGCAAAAAATGCCACGACTCATGTACCCTGACTATTATAAAAAATAATTGCCTTTACTTATTAAAAAAAAAAAAAAAAGCTAGTTCAATGCGTGTGGTGATGGTGATGTGATGGTGATGTTTTATTATTATCCCTTTTTGTGGCTGAAAAATAGTTAGGAAAATGCATGGTGATAAAAAAGGACTTCTTATTATTATATTTGTTAAGCTTATTCGTTGTAAAGATTGAATCTCTTGTATTATTAAGATGATCTTGCTTGCTTTATACCTTGTGATGAAGTTTAGAAAAAACATGATTGAAAAATAATATTAAAAAAGAACTTGCATACTTGTGAGTAATCAATTTTTTTTTTTTTTGGTCACTAAGTAATAATCAAGTTTACAACAATTTTTTATATTTAGTATTGAATAGTTTTTATCCCTTTTCCTAATAAAAGCAACTCCAAATTATCACCCCATTGAAAATTAAAAAAAAAAAGTGATTAAAAACGTACTAATTATATGTGTATATGCTCGTTTGTACGTTATCGACATTTAATTCTTTATATTATCATGATCATATGGAGGGAAATTGAGCGGTCCATTGGCTTGCTCTTAGGATGTGTGCTAGTTAGCTTATTGTTTCCTTTTCCCTTTTAATTAAAAAAAAAAAGTATTAATTATATTTGTACTTGTCTAATTTGTTTATTATCAGCATTTAATTCTTTACATTATCAAGATCATCGTAATTGACTTTGTATTATATAAACCAAATTTCTTACAAGACATGATTAGAAGTATGAATAGGGCACTGTACACATTAAAATTTTCTCATATGTTACTTCGAAGCAATAATGAAGGAAAAAGAAAGGAAATAAAAAATCTACATGTTTATGGATAATCAAGTTTGTGCAGACTTTTCATATTCAACATTAAATGTTTTTATTCTTTAGGTTTCGATCATTAATATGAACTGATTACAAAGATATTTGATGTTAAATAATTTCTCCCTTATTTTACATCCATGCAGTGGTGATGTATGAGTAATCAAGTTCGAATGAATTTTTTCATATTTAATAATATCTACCTTATTTCATTTTACAAACCAACAATGAGTCGTTTGATATTATAATTTTGGTGAATTCTTAAGACATCGATTTGGGGTTTTTTTTTTTTTTTCATTTTTCAATGAGATACAAAACTATATCATTATTGCCCATTTGAAGTAAAGCAGGAGCAACGCAATTTGAAGCTTAAAAGATTGGAAATTATAGCTCCAGAAAAACACTGTTCATTACACACATGCTCAGATACCATTAATCATGCACCATCCTGTTATTACAGTTTGAATATATAAATGAGTTGTTATCAAGTAAAGTATACATCAACCCTAGGCATCGACAAGCATTTTCATGCTCAATGGCTTGCATATTGACCCGTCGATGCACATTTTAGCCATATATCCGTAGGTAGCTTGAGATGGATGAACTAGATCGAATGTCACAAATTCTTCTCTTTTCGCACAGGGGGCTTCATCTGGTGCGCAAACTCCATATGTGTCGATCACACAACAAGATTTTCCGTCTTTGAATCCTTAAACAAAAAAGAAAAAAAAAAGAAAAATTACGTGTCAATAATAATCCCAATAGATGGCATAATCAAAAGAGCAATCAAATTAAGCGGACTTTAAACAAGTTAAGCCAATTGAAGCTAAATTTTTTATGATTCAAGCTTGACTCGTTTAAAAACTATCAAGCTTATACAAATCAAGTTTTCACTAAAATTAAAAACTATCTGCTTGAGATGGATTGGTTTTAATAAACAAGTATTATTTGAGTTCAATCTCACCCTATACGAATATGAAGTTGCTTAGAATAGTTCATGAGCAAGCTGATTCATTAGCAACTTTAGGATGTGAAACAATATTAAATCCATGAAACTATATATTCAAAATAAGTAATTACATAGAATAAATAGATAGACGAATGAATAGTGAATAATACAATTTTATGTAAATGTTATTATTGTATAATATATATTATTATATATCATATATTATAAATAAACTATTTTTTTATTTTAATTAGATAATATGTATAAAATTCATGAATCTAGACAAGTTAGCTCAAGAGTCTAAATAAGAAGTCAAGTTTAGCTCATTCAAATCAAAGAGTTCCATTTTCAATTCAAGTTCTATTTGTTCCTAAATCATGATCAAATCAAGTCGAGCTTAAGCTATGGAAAAATCGAGAAGCTTATGAACACCCGACTTATTTGCAATGCAAATTTTACCGTATGCATTTTACATCTAACTTACCATATTTTGCAGCATTGGTTCTTAAGTCATCGACAAAGCCAAAATGGTACAATCTCGTGAAGATGGAGCCTGGTAATTCATTTTGTAACTTTGACATCATAGGATCGAATAAGTTGTTGAAGAGTTTAATATTTTGGGGCTTAGATTCATCACAGCTTGTGTTGCCATATCGTGATGGGGAACATCGCCATCCAACCATGTCGGTTAGCAGAATTTTTCTTGCTCCCAATTGGTAGAGTTTCTGCGAAGAAAGAAACAAATCAACATGTGAGGGAAATTTCTTCGTATGGTTTTTCTTTTTTTCTTTTCTCCTTAGCATGATGTCTCTATCCTATATTTACACGAAGCAATCATTTCCATCTTAAGATTTACTTTTCATTATTATACTACAATCTTTGACGTGAAATGTATATTTTATTTTACAAGTTATCCAACCGTCTTCTCTCTTTAAAATATGTGTTGTGTATATTAATAAGAACAAGGTGCTTTTAATAATCTCTTAAGGATAAGTATCATTTTTAAATTTAATACCCCAACTTTACCGATTTTTCACAATTAACTATCTCAAATTTAGAAACACCATTTTGCTTTTTAATTTCTATATATTTTTACAATTCAATATTTGAACTTTATCCATTTCTACAATTATTTGCCTAATTATAGTTAGTTCAAATATTATAAATGATCTTGAAAAAAAAAGAGAGTAAAATTTAAGTACCAATGTGAAATTATTCACCCTCTTGTAATTGTTATGCCTAAGGGAAAGTGATACAGTAAAGTTTGAAAAAAAATTTATTAAAGATGTTGGGCATTTAAATGTTGGATTTTGAGGATAGAGGCTTGCACACACAAAAAACACGTATAGAATATGTATTTATAATTTACTCGGATATCTATAAATTACCTGCAATTTCTTTTCATACTCTGATATCAGATGTTTCGCAAAGGCTTCGGGAGTGTAACTCATAGATTCATCCAGATTCATAAAGTAATTTATCAAATAGTCATTTCCAGAAATGGCGATGAAAAAGATTGATTTGGAGAGATGGGCTTGAAGATCCTTTTCGTTTTGAAATTGAGATGGTAAGGCTTCCTTTACAGTGCTCTCAAACTGTTTTATTTGTTCTTCTAAAGGCAAATTTTGGCCCTGCAAGGACTAAGAAATGCAAGATTAACATGATAAGAGACTATCTATGAGCCTATGCTTTGTTTGGCTAAGGCCTTGCTAGATAGTTAAGCATGGTTCAAATCTTGTAAAGACCAGACAAGAATAGATAACTTCCTTAAGAATCCTTTAGGCATGCATAGATCCCACCGTCGTTGAATGTTGACTCAACAAGGACGGTTATCTATCCTCTTCTTCCATAAAGACCTCCTAAACATATTGTGATGGGAAACTTCTATGGTCCCACCAATATGAAAATTAAATGGGTTATAAAAAAATAAGTATATGGTTGTTTACAATCAAAAAAGATCTAGACCGTTTATTGATGTGACGAGATTGATCTCGTTATAATCGCCATAGGACCATAGAATTTTCCATAGTAATGAGGATAAATAATATTTACTCAACTTACAGCAATTTTTCCAGTTTCATAAAGAATTCCACTTCCACCGCATGCATAATTAACTCCCATTTTACTGATATTACTTTTCTCCTCATTCTTCAAGCTGAGAGAAGGGGGTGGCAATGGGAGGCCAAGGAATTCAGCTGCATAAAGTTAATATAATTAATTTAAATGATAATTTTTTTATCCTTATAATTGCATTTGTATGCTCACACTGATTGCATATGAAAAGCTGAGGCTTCTTATACTATTGGTCGTGTGAGAATAATATCTAAATCCATAAAACATGACTTTATGTTATAGTAACTTTTGGTATTATTATTAAACCCCCCAAAACTGTAAAAAAAGGATTATAAATATGAATAGTTCTAGGGCCTTAGCAATAATTTAGGATTTATGGACAGATTTTCAAATGTTGCAAGATGAATAATGCGCACTTAAGAAATTTAAGGTAGTATTTGATTGCAAGAACTGGACAAGATAAGGAGAACTGGATAGCACGATGCAAGAATAGTGGACAATATAATTCTCTTGTACCATGTTTGGCATTCACGGTACTTGATAGCACTGGACAAAATTTTTATTAAGAGACTTGACTTTTGTCTAGCTCCAATATTTTTGTATTATAAAATATAAAGGACAAAAATTTTGAGTTTTGTCCATTTTTATGGATAGAGTTTTGTTCGGTTCAGCTACATTTTAAATATATATATATATAATAATAACCTTTATCCAATCTAGTACCATAAAAAATCGTGCAATCAAATGCTACCTAAAGGTTTACGCACACTTGATCGAGAGTAAACTACTATAACAAAATATGAAACAAAAAGTTATTACCAAGGAAATCAGCAATTGTCTTGCCATTAGTGAATCGTCCTCTAGGCATGCCATTTAAATCTATACCATAAGGGTAAATTTTGCCTTAGCAAATGCAAAGGTGTTTAGAAACACATTATTGCCTGCATCGACCATGGAGTCACCAAAGACGTAAATTGCAGGGGCAATACTTTTTGTAGCATTCCTAGCTAAAGCTAATTTAAGAGGGATCAAAAACAAAGATAGGATGCAGAAATTGACCAGTCTTGTTTCCATTGCTGCTGATTGTAATTTAGGATGAAACAAATTGATGTGACAAAGTTTGCATCACCTTAGAGTTTATTTAATACTAGAATTGTTATACGGTTATCGACTTTTATCCAAATTGTTCCACTAATCTCACTTAACTATTGTTTTCTAATGCAATGGAGGTGAGCGTTTAACGGGGGCTTAGTAACAACACAAAAGGGTATTTTTATCGAAGGATTACTTGGACAACTTTTATAACTATGCCCCCCTTTTTTCTTTTTCCTTTTATAGATCGTTGGTTAAGTTATGGTTAAACTATTGTGTTAACTAAGTGATTACCATTGATTTGGTTTGTTTTTTCTTTGCAGTTTGTTTTTCTTTTTATGGTAACTTTGAATGTGAATGCGATTTAAGAGTCTTTTTTTTTTTTCCTTCTAAGAGGATTGATATAATTTGTTTTAACCTTTTGACTAAATAGGGCCATTACGTTACTTTATATGGCAAAATTACAACTAAATCAAAAGCTCATTTAGCAAGGTATATGTATATTATATTAACAATATATAAATAACGGCAGTTTATATCAACCATTTAACCATTACCATATATATAATTGGAATATAAACTATTTTAGTTATTCAATCACGGTTGGATGTGGCATGAGCCGTTGGTATAAATACTTTCTCAATGTAAGTTTAAGTTTTAAGACTTTTGTAGCTTAATGGTATAAATCACTCCCTTATTGAGACTGATATGTGTTTACTCCCCCTTTCCAAAATTTATAACAGATAATAATTGGTACCCATGTATGTATGTATGTATGTATGTATGTAGTATGTATGTATGTATGTAAAAGTACAGGTAATAACTACCTTAATTTTAATTTTTACTTTCTAACAAACCCAAGACTTGTACTTGTAATACTACGAATTCGACTAAGATTTAGATAGTCTAAAAATGCTATATTCTTTCCAAAGGCCAAATGTAGTATTCAACTCAATACAAAAGCTTCGCATATTGAAATGACAATTGATTGCTGCTAGAACCTGATTATTTGCCTAAAGTGAATATTAAAAGAAGAAAAGACTATTGTTTATGCATTATATGTTTTGGAAGATAGTACAACTAAATTATATTAAAAACATGGGTTTTGATGGGTTGTGTTAATCTTATTATATGGTTATTTGTAAATAACAAGACAAGACATTTTCATTTGCAATATTTATAATGCATTGTTGATATATCAAGTGAACACTTTAACATGAATTATATATTTGTCTCATAATTATTTACTCTCCTTATGTTTAAATTTGTCCATTTTAAGAATATATTTAAATTTGTGACACGTTGTGAGGATTGTTAGGTTAACAAAAACCAAATGTAAGGCTTTTAAGTTTTCCGCATTATTTTAATATGTAATGAGTTTTCTATAATCTATGTTTATGGGGATACATTAATTTTTATTAATATTTTTACTATTTTTAAAGTGATTTATTGTATCCTCTTGGTGAATTTTTCCTTTCTAAACACCCTTTTCTCAAACTATGCAGTGAATGCCTACATAATAGCAGGAGTGCTGATACATGATATAGTCATGGATAGGTTATAATAGTATATTATGTTTAAAATTAACATCATAATAAAAAACATTGTATCATGGACAATTCGTATAATCAAATTAAATTATTGATGGATACTAATAAAGAAAATAAAGTTGGATTCAACATCTAATGTAATGGTTTATCGTAATGTTTCAATGCCAAGGGAATATAAAAGTGACATGGGGACATATAGTAGCAATTAATTGAGAATCCAATGGCATTGTAACCTAATAGTATCTTTCAAGAGGTATTAGAATCCCTCCTCCTCATTATAATGGCAAAAAAAAAAAAAAAAATTAATTGAGAATAAGTGTAGCACCGTAACATAACATGGGTGCTACTAAATTACTATGTAATTTTTCACTAAAATATGAAATAATTTATTTTTATATTTAATTTTTATTACACAATTCGTCGACATTAATTTGGGAATGTAGGTTTTATTAATATCATCTTGAATATTAAAAGAATATATATATTTATATATATCTAACAAAAACTTATGATAGGTGGATGAAGTTTAATTAAACAAAATATTGAATCACACTACAATATAATTGTAATATGTGGTTGAAAGAATAGTTTTGGCAAACCAAATTCTAAAGAAACTTCTATAGTCATGTCATTATGATAATATAGAATTTTAATGTTGTTTTATCAAAACATTAGCTAATTTTTCTGTATAAAATATTGATTTCTATATATATTTATTATTTTCATTATCTATAATCTGTCTTAGAATACAAAAACCTTTATACTATTTTCATCATCATAACATCTTCTATAACCTTTTTGGTAGAACTAATGTAATGACTATTTTTTTGGATCCCATTTATTTCATTATACAGTAATATTGAATAATGAATTGAATTTAACGAAGACTTCATTATGAAAAAAAAATTGTTGGAGTACAAAGATTAAGGGTTTCGTTTGAATTTGGGTTAATTTTCTTGATGATATGCCAAGGTTTTAAAGTTAGATTTAAAAAAAATTATATGATAAATTCTTTGATTTTTTTTATCATTTTCAGAAGTTTTTACAATCCAGCAACAATACTTTTCTCAACTTGTGCATGTGAATTCTAATGTTGCCAAGTGAATCATAACTTCATTTAAAAGTACTTGCAAATTGGTAAAAAGATTAATTTAAGCGAAAATCACTTCGGAAGGATTTGATAATGATTTGAATTTTCTTACTTTCATCCTCCACAAAAACAATTATAATTTACTAACAGAATAAAACTTTAACTAATCTATTTGGAAGTTTGAACATTCATATAACACATAATAAGTTAAAATTACTTTATTTAGGCAATTATATTTATATATTTTCACCACCCCACCCCCACATAATATATGACAAGTTCAAATGAAAGAGGAAATCATTATCGTAATCAACTACATTTTTTTTTTAATTAATATCTCACAAATTCAAAATTAAATTTTCACACGCAATGCAGGTCCGTTGGTATACTATTATATATCATATAGACAGATATGTTATGCCTACATACATGTGGATCATATTAAACTTTAACAGTTGTCATATGTATATGTTACAAATACATCAATTTACTTATTATAACATGTGCATATGGATTATATATGCTTTGTGTGTATGCATTTATATATTTTTTAAAATATATAATGAATGTTATGTATTTATTATATACGTTATGTACATGTTGTCTGTTATGCGTTATGTTTATTTGATATATTAAATTTGTTAAATTGTTTAATATATATATATATAATAACATGTACATTATATCAAACTTGTTAAGTTATTATATGTATGTTATATATATAAATTAAAATAATTGTTTTATCATCTTGATATAGATTATATTTGCATTGCATATATATTTATATATGTTACATTGGTTTTATATGTGAAAATATAAAGATTATATAGTTGTTATAATCATATAATGTTGTTTATGTGGCAGTGAAAGATTTTAAGTAAAGCCACAAGATTCGATGAAAGATTAACCCAGGAATCCTCATGATATTTGATCTTGAAGAAGTGTTGAACTAATTGGTGGTAGGTTTACAAGATGAACTTCTCATGGAGCCATAAAAGTAGCAGTTGTTGGAATAATCAAATAGATTTATACATACATACATATCCGAGATCTCACGCATGGAAGTATGGCACATGAATAAAATTAAAACAAGGGTAAAAGTGTATATGAATCTATAGAGAAGACTAATTCATTGAGGGAGTTTTAGTCTTTCAGTCTATAGTAGTGCTTGGTCTCTTGGTTTTTCTCTCTAATGGAATGTGGAAAATGGCAAAATAGAAACCCCTACGCTATTTAGATTGGGGACCTCAACCTTATTTATGGCCTTTATTATTTTATTTCATTATGACTAATCATGATAGGTAAAATAAAATATATAAGTTTCTACACATTAAAGCCCATACTCAAAATCACGTAAAGATGAGTTTTAAAAATCATATCCATTAATAATCGAATGATCACTTTTATTTAAAAGGTTTATTCCCTTAATTCAATTAGAAAGTCTACGACATACAATTAATTAATATATTAGCCTATAAAATTCTAACAGTAGCATCCAAGAATTTATCATTAGTTGACTAGTGCTCCAGCAAAAGTGCATCAAACATTCTTCCTAGAAAATAGACAGAGTAAAGTGTAGTTCAAATTCTAAACACTTTGTGTATATGTGAAATCCTAGTTGTATAACAATACCATGCTACCATACTCTACGAAAACCATGATAGAATGCTCACTCGATGTCTTTCCCAAATTGTAAAGACCCAACATGTACATTTTCCAAAAGCTAAACATGCCAAGTCCCCAACCGCGTATAATATACGAAGATATTATATGTAAGGTTGTTTGAAAAGGAAAAGGTTTATGCTCATCACTTGATCAACCTATTAAGATAAAAACTATACAAAAACTACTCATTTAAAAGTAGAAATTTTTACATAAATACATATGATAGCACTATCAGCTTGGTACTTCAAGAGTTACAAAACAATACTTATAACATATATGATAGAAAACCTAGGTACTTGGTATTACAAAACATAAGCTCATGAATAAGCCTTAGTCTATACTATTACATTTCAAAAATAAACTCATGTCTGTGTCTCTTTCCAAGGAAAAACAACATAGAATAGTCTAGGAGATCTAGTTGTCCTATTCCTCAAGGAATGCTTCCCAATTTTACCATATCTCAAGTCATCATAGTACTCATCGTCGTCTTTACCTGTAGAAGAAAAAGTGAGCCAGGGACCTAATACACAACAACACAAACAAATACAAAGTGGTATACATTCCTAGGCTAATGCAATGTAAGAAGCAATAAAATTATTTATCTTATTTAGGTAAAACAAATCAATATTGGAGTATTCAAACTCTGATTACAATCCTGATGGAACTTGGGGGTCCTGAGTAGTAACCAATGCTCAGGAGGTTGGTATAAGTAGTTTGAATACTTCTATCTTTTACATAACCTTATAATTAATAATCTCATCTAGGATTCACAGTCGTTACTCAACTTTACTTAGCTTAATTCATAATATCACTTAGTTCAATCGCCCCATCAATGTGAACTAAATCATATTATTTCCTTTTAAGAATAAGGAAATGTTACACCAATACTGTTCCTCCTATTGATTACCCACTGAGCCACTTATAAGTTGTCGTTACATTATGACAAGAGTGGCCTAAGCGTGTAAACTACGCTTGACTCCAAGTAGGGTTATCGCTCACCAAACCAGATTAAATGACACGAGCACAACAAATTCAATCACTATTAAGCCAATCTTTGATTATAGTTAGTTTAAAGATGTTTATCTTATCATCCAATAACAAGTTACTGCGTACCTGGATAAAGGAATTTATCGAACAAAAAACCAGTATTCAAACTCAACTAGGTATGGGAATCTGTCAAGAAAATCATCTTATACAAAACACGTTAATCCAAAATGGAATATTAAGTCATTAGTCCTTCATCAAACTTAAGAAAAAATTATATTCATATATGTACATATATATTTCACATTCCATTATTATTATTATTATTATGATAGTACTAAGAGTTCTATCACGCCCATGATAGGAGATCACGCCCCCTATCACTGCTATGATGTAAGCCGTACTAAAGATTACACCCATGATAGCTAGCAAAGTCATATTTTATACAACTTTCATTGTGCAATTAGTGCATAATTTTTCTTCATCTTTATGAAATTGCAAGAAATAGTACTTGGATATGTTTAAATTGATGTTTCAGGTCTAAATTAAACATGGGAAGCAAAGTTATGGATTTGATGGAGTTTGAGCAAAAATTGTAAAGGAAATCAATGAACACTGGCTATGAAACAAAACTACACCGTCGACTTAGAGCAGAGGAAACACTAGCCTTAGAAATTTCAGACAAATGCCAGCAAAATCAGTATCTGCACCACCGATGTTGCGCTGGCCTTGAGGGTGAACAGAATGCTAAATATTAAAGCCGGTATAAACACAGTCGGCCTTGAAATTTTTGAAGCTACGCCGGCATAATTGACCTCTATGCTACCGGCTTTAGGGCGGCCTTGAGCATCCACAGAACCTAAAATTTAAGCACTAGCATGCCGCCAGTGTAAGAAGAAGAGATTAAACGGCTTCTACAATTCCATTTGACGTCGACAAATGGAGCAGCTACACCACCGACGTTGAGCCGGTGCTCCTTGTCTACAGAATTTAAATTATTAAAGCCAGATGTAACACAGCCAGCGCACAAAATAAGATCAATCGGCCTTCATAATTTTCATCTAACGTCGGTTCCTAAGACAAGTAAGCTGCTAGCATTGGACCAGTGTTGAAGATGATCGGAAAGCAAATTATTAAAGCTGTCCTCAATGCTGCCTGTGTAGCCTTGTTTTGAAAGCCTACGCTTCCATGAACGCTACCAATGTAGATTCTATAATCGTCTACGTACGCTTTTGTAATTGCAAAAATGATCTAAAGCAATTCAAATTCCACATGCCTTTGTTTATAAAATAAGGATGGTTCGTTGTTCTTGTATGATCATAAATATATAGAATACATTAGGTTTCAATTCTATAATAGATTTGTTGAAGAGAGAGTTGTTCTGGGATTAAATTATAGTGATTGAGAAGCTTTGTATACGCATTGGAAGGATTGATTTTGCACTTGAAGCTTTTGTTATTTGATTTGGTGATATATGATATTATTTTTATATGCAATTCATTTGTTTGATCTTATTGTTTATCATGATATCATTTGCAAAATCTGATTTGATTTGTGAATCCAGATCAATGATGTGCTAAATTTTCTTGTGGGAATTAATGAAGCCCTAAGCATGCTAATATGATAATTGAGATTGTGTTATGTGATGGTTAGAATTATGGAATATTCATATTGAATTCCTTTTACAAATCTTGTTTCTTAATGGAATTAGGGTTTATAAGAATCACAATAACTCGGAAGGGAAATTAGAGTTCATAAGGAATTCATGAATTAAGGTTAAAGAACAATTGCGGAAGCAGCGTGACTTAATCTGATTTAGAAATTATCATAGGGATTCATGTAATGTTTTAGGTTAATTTCTCACTAAGGGATTAGGGGAACTTAATTTAGGGTTTAGTCAATTATAGAATTAGAAGATTCTTAATTGTGAATTTGATTCCACTAATAATTTAATTAGTGGAAGCTATTAAGTTATTTTGTGGTTGAAAAGATATTAAAACTTCAAATCGGGTTTTAGATCTTTGATAATTTCGTACAAATATCCACAAGTCTAATTATCAATATATCACGATTGTAGTTTTGATTAGTAAGATTATGGTTGATTATGTTTTCCCACACTCAATTATTATATATCTTTCAAAAACACTATCTCTAATTTAAGTTATAATTAGAATTTAGATAATTTAGTTGGTAAAAAGAAATTTCTATTCAAAATCAATTGCTTAAAAATTAGTAGAGTTAATATCAATTTGGTAGTTAATTAATCTTTATGGGAACGATACTTGACTCGTTTATGTATTACTTGATTCGATCTAGTATACTTGTTGGTAGTATTCGTACTTATTTATATCTATTCAATTTCGGCAGATCAAGTTTTTGGCATCATTGCTAAGGATCAGATTAATATTAAACTACCTTTAGTTTTACTAGTAGTTCAGGCGCTTTTCTAAGGATTTGATTGTTTTCTTTTCTCTTTACAGGTTTTATGCAAAGGAGTAGAAGTTTTGAGCTTTTACCGATTGATCTAGAGATTAAACGAACTTTTCACCAACAAAGAAGAGAAAACAAAAGACAAGAGGAAGTGCTACAAGGAGAAGCAATGGTAGAAAATGAAGCACGAAACAATGAGAGCAACAACAATCAGATACAAGTTGCTCCTGTTAGAGCACTTCAGATTATACAGTACCCATTATCATGGGTCCTGTTGTTAGAAGGCCAGTTGTTCAGGCCAATAATTTTAAACTTAAACCAGCTTTGATTCAAATAGTTAAGTGACATCAATTTGAAGGATACCTTAATGAGACACTAGATGAACACATGGCCAAGTTCCTCCAATATAGCAACACTGTGAAACTCAATGGAGTTACTGATGAGGCCATAAGAATACAGCTTCTCCCTTTTCTCTTAGGGTTAAAGTTTTGACTTGGTTCAATTCTCAACCACCTGAATCCATCACTTCATGGGCAAATTTGACAACCAAGTTCTTGAAGAGATTTTTCCCTCTGCTAGAACTACCAGATTGAGAAATGAGATTACCAATTTCACCAAGTTTCCTAATGTATCATTGTATGAAGCTTGCGAGAGATTCAAGGAGGCAGTTAGAAAATGCCCACATCATGGACTACCTAATAATCTTCTTATTGAGAATTTCTACCTCAATTTGGATGAGACTTTGAGGTCATTAGTAGATGCTACATCAGGAGGATCACTAATGAAAATACTTACGACGAAGCAAGTGCTTTGATTGAGGAATTGGCTTCTAGTGCTCATAACTGGAGGTGTGAAAGAACAAGGTCAAAAGCGGCATCTATTCAAGACAATGAAGCCATGTCACAGCTCACTACTCAAATTTCAGCTTTAACTACACAAGTAAGTAAACTCGCATCAATTAATTCTTTGAATGCTAATCAAGTTGTTACTTATGAGTTGTGCTTAGGACCACATCCAGCTTATGATTGTCCTAATGATAACACACCATCATCAAGTGGAGAGCAGCTCAATTATGTTGGTAATTTTCAAAGGGGAAATTTAGGACCCTATGCAAAGACTGACAGTCCAGAGCAGCGCAATCATCCGAATTTCTCATATAGGAATGAGAATAATGTCTACAAATCTCCTGGATTTCAAAAGTAAGGTCCTATTAAGAATACCCTACCTACTACCTCAACAAAATCAACCTTCAAATAAAGAACTGTTGATGACCTTCATGAAAACAAATGAAACTATGTTCAATAGTCAGCGGTCTATTATCAAAGATCTTAAGAGGCAAGTCCATCAGTTCATTCAATAGATAAGTAATAGACCATATGGATCTTTACCAAGCAATACTGAGGAAAACCCCAAGAGTGTGAATGCCATAATATTGAGGAATGGCAAGGAGATTGAAAAACCTAAGGAGAAGGTTGATAAAAACGATGAGATTCCATTAAAAGACAAGAAAAGCAAAAGATGGAGGAACCAGTGCAAAAATCACTATAAAGTAAAACCTTATGTTCCTCCCATTCCCTTTCCAGGAAGACTAAAGCAGCAAAGATTCGATGAGCAATTTGCAAAGTTTTAGATGTCTTCAAAAGCTGCAATTAACATTCCATTCTTAGAAGCAATTCAACAAATGCCATCTTATGCAAAATTCATTAAAATGTTGCTCACTAAGAAGAGGAAGATTGATGGGAGTGACCTGGTATTAACAAGAGAATGCTCAATGGTTTTGCAAAAGCATTTATCCAACCTGCCAATAAAACAAAGAGATCAGGAGAGTTTTACATATCCTTGCACTAGAAGAAACTTTCATTTTGATAAAGTTCTTATAGATTCTGGTACAAGTATTAATTTGATGCCCTTGTCTATTTTGAGGAAACTAGGACTTGGAGAATGCAAGGAAACTCATGTTACTTGCAACTTGCAGATAGAAGTGTCAAATATCCATGGGGTATTGTGGAGAACGTCCTACTAAAGGTCGACAAATTCATATTTGTTGTAGACTTCATAGTCTTGGAAATGGATGAAGATAGAGAAGTTCCAATGAATTCTTGGTAGACCATTCCTTGCAACTGGTAAAGCCCTAATTGATGTGAATAAGGTAAGCTCACTTTAAGAGTTATGGATGAACAAGTAACTTTTAATGTTTATGATGCAATGAGAAAATTTGATGATTGTCAGGCCTATTATACTA
Organism: Combretum micranthum; assembly: GCA_024138025.1. Taxonomy (NCBI): domain Eukaryota; kingdom Viridiplantae; phylum Streptophyta; class Magnoliopsida; order Myrtales; family Combretaceae; genus Combretum; species Combretum micranthum. The sequence goes on from JAMXBD010000461.1 coordinate 172,264, forward strand.
TTATTGTTGATGAGCTTATCACTAAGTCTATTGAAGAAAAAGCAGGTGTGGATATAATGGAGTCGGTCCTTGGATTTAGATGACTGGAGTGATGATGAGCAAGAGGAAGAAACGCTCGAGTAAGTTCCTCAAATCAAAACTAGATATTATGAGGAATTGAGCACCAATGAGAATAAGCTAGTACCATCATTGACACAACCACCAATTCTTGAGCTTAAACCTCTACCTAATCATTTGAAGTATGCTTTTCTTGGAACTGGAGATACTTTGCCAATAATTATTTCATCTTCTTTGACAAGTGAATAAGAGCAATAGCTGCTTGGAGTTTTAAGGGAGCATAAGGAAGCAATTGGATGGACCATCGCTGATATCAAGGGAATTGGCCTTATAATTTGCACTCATAAGGTATTGATGGAGGTTGAGTGCAAACCAATAGTTCAACCACAGAAGAGACTTAACCCAACTCTTAATGGTAATAAAGAAGGAAGTACTGGAACTGCTTGATGCAGGTATTATCTACCCCATCTCTGATAGTAAATAAGTTAATCCAGTTTGGGTAGTTCCTAAGAAAAGTGGTATGATTGTAGTTAAAAATGAGGATAATGAATTAATTCCTACTCGAACTGTGACCGGGTGGAGAGTTTGCATAAATATAGGAAACTTAATGATGCCACCAGAAAAGATCATTTCTCCCTTCCCTTCATAGATCAAATGCTTGAAAAACTTGTAGGACATGATTACTATTGCTTTTTAGATGGTTACTTTGGTTATAATCAAATTTACATATCACTGATGACCAAGAGAAAACCACTTTTACTTGTCCTATGGCACTTTTGCCTTTAGGAGAATGCCCTTTGGTCTATGTAATGCACCTGCTATTTTTCAAAGGCGCATGATGTTTATTGTTTCTGACATGTTAGAAAACTTCATTGAATATTCATGGATGACTTTTCTGTTTTTGGAAAATCATTTGATGCATGTCTAATAAACTTAGGCTGTGTTCTTAAAAGATGCAAATAGACTAATTTAATTCTAAATTTGGAAAGATGCCATTTCATGGTAAGAAAGGGGATTGTTTTGGGTCACAAAGCGTTTGAGAAAGGAATTGAAGTTGACAAGGTCAAGGTAGAAATAATAGAGAAGTTACCACCACCCATAACTATAAGAGGAGTCAAAGTTTCCTAACATGCTGACTTTTATAGGAGATTCATTAAGGACTTCTTAAAAATTTCTAAACTTCTATGTAACTTGCTTGAAAGATGTTATGTTTAATTTTGATGACAATTGCTAGTAGGCATTCAACTTATTGAAGGAGAAGCTCATATCTACTCCAGTAATTATTGCACCGGATTGAGAGCTTCCATTTGAATTGATGTGTGATGCCAGCGACTTTGCTGTAGGAGCAGTTCTTGGCTAGATAAGAGGTGAGTTGATCCATGTCATATACTATGCAAGTAGGACTTTAATGAGGCTTAAAGAAACTATGTCGCAACTGAAAAAGAGCTTTTAGCGCTTATATATGCTTGTGACAAGTTTAGGCCTTACCTGATTGGTTCTAAAGTCATAGTATACACAATCATGCTGCTCTGAAATACTTGCTCACTAAAGCTGATGCAAAACCTAGGTTGATTAGATGGATTTTACTACTGTAAGAGTTTGATCTTGAGATTAGAGATAAAAAGGAAACTAAGAATATGATTACTGTTCTCTAGATTGGAATTTGATTGTTTATATTTTCCTATAAATGAAAAGTTCCCCAATGAACATTTGCATGCAGTAGAGATCCAGGGATTGCCTTAGTATGCTGATATTGTCAATTATTTGGTTAACAAAATCACACCTTGTGGTTTGTCATATCAACAAAGGAAAAAGTTTTTGCATGATGTGAAGTACTACTTTTGGGATGACTATATTTGTTTAAATATTGTGCTAACCAAGTGATTAGACGATTTGTGCCAGAATCTGAACAGTTTAGCATACTTAAGCATTGTCATTCAAAAGAAGCTAGAGGTCATTTCCGTCTTGAAAGAACTGCAGCTAAGATTTTGTCATGTGGTTTTTATTGGCCTAGCTTGTTCAGTGACTGCAAGAAATATATTGTGTCATGTGCTCAATGCCAGACGACTGGTAATATTTCAAGAAGATATGAATTGCCATAAAACAATATTCTAGTAATTGAACTTTTTGATGTGTGGGGAATAGACTTCATGGGTCCTTTCCCCTCATCTTTTTCAAATAAATACATACTCGTGGTAGTGGATTATGTTTCAAAATGGGTGGAAGCAGTTGCTTTACAAACAAATGACACCCGAGTAATAATAAAATTTTTAAAAAGAACATTTTTACCATATTTGGATACCTATTATGCTATTAGTGATAGAGGGTCACATTTTTGCAACAAATAGTTTGAGAAACTATTATCAAAATATGAAGTCACATAACATAAAATTGCTACCCTTATCATCCACAGACCAGTGGACAAGTTGAGGTATCCAATAGGGAGGTCAAAATAATTTTAGAAAAAACTGCCAATGCATCTAGGAAAGATTAGTCTTTAAAACTTGATGATGCATTGTAGGCTTACAGAACCACTTTAAAACCCCTATTGGAATGTCCCCATACATGATTATTTTTGGTAAATCATGTCATCTTCCTGTAGAGCTTCAGCACATAGCATATTGGGCCATTAAGTTTCTTAACTTTGATAAGGAAGTTGCAGGTGAAAAGAGATTGCTTCAGTTGAATCAACTGGCATAATGGAGAGATGAAGCATATGAGAATGTTCGCATTTACAAGGAACGAGCAAAGCGATGGCATGACAAGAACATTTTAAAAAGAGAGTTTTTTCCTAAAAAAAAAGTTTGATTGTATAACTCTCGTTTAAAATGTTCTTGGGTAAGTTAAGGTCGAGATGGTCAGGACCATTTGCGATTACTAATGTTTTCCCATGGTAAAATTGAACTAAAAGGAATGACAACCGAACTTTCAAGGTGAATGGGCATTTGCTCAAACATTTCTATGAAGGGGAAAACAATGATGGTGATATCACTATCATGAAAAAATCCATGAAAACAATTGGAAAGTCGGGATAAGCTATTGTAAACTAAGCGCTCCTTGGGAGGTAACCCATGTCTAACTTAGCAATATACTTTTGTTTTGTTTTTGCTAACCTAGTGTTTAGTGTACATACCAAAGCAAAAAGGAGATTTGAGCATTTAAAAGTCAAGGGAGATGTTCAAAAGCTGTTGGAGAAGAAGAGTTTGAGAAAAATTCAACAAAAGAGAAACAAAACATCCAAGGCCAGCAATAGAAGATCCAACACTGCCAGCTTACAAACAGTGTAAGGCATGAAGGCCTAAATTCAAAGAACACTGGCTTGAAATCATTCAACGTCGCTAGTGTTTAGATGATGTAAATATTGCTCCCGAATAATAATCAAGAAGGAGGGTTGAATTGATTATTAATAAAAATTTTGCCTTTAAAAATAATCCCTTTTGGTTTTAAAAAAGAGAACCAGATATGCGATTAAACAAATATGAACATAAATTGTGGAAATTAAAAAGATAGAGTATAGAAAATCAGGCAACGATTTATAGTGGTTTCGCTTGTGCGTTAGTCTACTCTTCCAGCTCTAAGCTGGGGACCCTGTTATCCTACAGTTTATTCCACTATATCTAACAAATTCAAATTACAAGATAGTGCAATCCACTCTGCTCGATTCTCACAGTTGTCCTCTAGCTACAACGAGCTATAGAGTTTAATCCTGTCATTGTACTACCAACTAAGAAGGCAACAACACATTCCTTCAATTACAAAAAAAAAAAAGAAGAAGAAATTTTCGAGATCAAAAAGCAAAAAGAAATATTACAAAGAGATAAGCTCGCTTCTTGAAATGTAAGAAGAAATTATGAATATTCTAGGAAAAATGAAACTCTAGGTTTTGTTCTGTATATATATTTGGTAAGAAAAAAGAGCTTCTTTTTTTGTGTGAATAGAATCAGCTTCTTTTTTTACTTCAATCTACTTCTTTTTCTCTCTATCTTCTGTATAATATATTTTCCTATTCACGCTCCAACGTTCAAACTAGATAGATAAACATTCCTAAAGATCTCGGCTCAAAAAATTTGTAGATCCTTATCTTTATTTTTAAATTTAAACTTCAACGTTCATCTCTCCAAAATATCTTTTGTTCCTTCTCTTTTTCAAATTTGAATTCTTCCAATTCTTCAATTGGGTAGAAGATAAGATGGAAGAGATATTTTCCGTTTCCCATAGATAGGCTCGCGGGTCTTGTGGTGATACATCCTTATCTTACAATTTGAAATTTGAAAATCGGATCAACATCACATGATCTTCTTCATTATCCATTTCAACAACTTTAAAGATAACATTCCTTCTTGAACTCATGGTAGAATCCCACATAATTAGGTAAGTAATTGACTAATCTTTGTCTTGAAACGTTGTACTGGAATAAGCTTGTCTGAAAGGAGAAAAATGTGTAGTAGTTAGGGCTGCAAACGAGCCGAGCTATTCGCAAGCTACTCGAGCTCGGCTCATTTTAGGCCCGGTTCGGCTCAGTTCGTTTAGCTAAACGAGTCGAGCTCGAGCTCCATCTCAGGCTTGTTTAGCTAAACGAGCCGAGCCTCAACTTGTCCTCAAGCTCGCAAGTCGGGTCGTGAACAGGTTCGTTATGAGCTCGTAAACAAAGCTCGTGAACAGGCTCGTTAAGAGCTTGCGAGCCAAACTCATGAACGAGCTTGTTTAATATTATAAATATATATTATATTATTAATATAATATTATAAATAAAATTAAAAAATAATAATATAAGCTAAACGAGCCGAGTTCAAGCTCGTTTAATAAAACGAGCCCAAGCTCGAGCTCGACTCATTTAGCTAAACGAGTCGAGCTCGAGCTTGGAAAAGCTTAACGGGCTCGGGCCTGAGCCTATATATTCCACGCTTGTTAAAAGCCCGGCTCGGCTCGAGCCTGTTAAAAAATAAACGAGCTGAGCTCGAGCTTGCAAAAGCCCGGCTCGTTTGCACCCCTAATAGTAGTTGTTCGAAGAAGTTCTGGTACTGTCCATGAAGATTTTTCTTCCATTTGTAGAGAGAGAAACTTGAGATAATATTTAAATCCCCTTTAATATTAACCAACTTAGGTAGAACAAATGAGTATATTATCCAAATAAACTCATTTACTCGGAGCTAAGCCTTCAATGTACTTAAATGTACTAAACTAGAATGATTTGTATCAAGTTGGAGAAGATAAACAATGAAGACACGTGATATAGAGCTACTGTCAAAAGTGCAATGAAAGGTTTTGTAAAAAGTTCTTGATTTCTGGAAAATTCTTTATCCTTAAAGTAACCTTCTGGAAAACATTCTAGATTTCTAATACTCTTCACCATTTTTCTTCTTTCTCTTTAATCTTGATATTACACACTTAATAAACTCATTAGTAATCATTTTTACTCTTTTGCTATCATCAATGCCTATTTTAAGAGAATCTAACAGTAAATGAATATAAGGATTTTTTTTATCACAACGAACGCCAGCCTTTAGAGTTTCAACACCACTAGGGTTGATTGCCGGCCAATAGTGTAAGTAGGTAAGCCTCCGGCCTATTTGCCTCGTCATGAATTTTACAATTGATACACCGGCAGCTACGCCGCCGATGCACTGGTATGAAATGTCGGCGTATGTCCTACAATTCAGGTTTTAAACAAGTTTCTTTTCTTCTCTCATTTCATGCCCACTCTCTCCTTATCTCTCTCTCTCGACACTCACTCACTCGGATAATTAGTGGACTGGAATCACTCTCTAAGTAAGTTTACTCTCTCTTTATTCTCTATTTCCATTTCTATTGCTCTTGCAATTTTTGAATTGGGCTGTTGTTGGTGAAATGAAGCTGTGTTGCTGCGAATTTGAAACTTTGGGAATCCAGAGTTTGGATCAAAATTGGGTTGGATTGGTTGTGCTGATGATTATTGAAGTTGGGTTTGGTTTGTTGTTACATGCATGTTGGTTGAGCTAATGTTGTGTTTGATTTGTCCCCAATTCGTGTAATGCAAGTTCCTAGGGTTGGATTCGAAAAGGAAAATTGGGCCTTTTGTGATTTTAAGACCATTGGTTGAGCAAAATTGATTCTTTATGCTACTGTGCCCTAAATTGAAGATTTTTGCAAGCTTGGTTCTTTAGCTCTTATTCGTGCGTTGATAGGGAAGTTTAGAGCTGACTTTGGTTTACTGTTTGCTGTTTGCTCTACTTTGAGATACATGTCTTCAATTTGCTGAATCCCTTTCTCGTGGATTTTAAATTGAACCTAACATTTAAGTCCAAGCTAGAAAACTACATTGCCAGCTTTGAGTCCAACATGCAAGTGTGGAAATAAAGTATTATGTATGCATTGAGGCTAACAATTTGAGATCTGATTCTATTATGGAATAGGCATATATCATAAATGCATTCAACCTAATTACTCTAGGATTATCAAGATTAGAGTTGTGTTGGAAATTACACTTGTTTGATAGGCCAAGTTACTAGCTATGTCATATTCAGGTTTTATCATTTCTTACGCTTATAGTTAAGTCCATTTCACCTCATTTGCTTTGGAAATTCTTGGATTAGAATTGTGATTGTCTTTTGAATTGATTAAAGGCCTTGCTCTTGAATGTTACGACATGATTCATTAAACTTAGGCTAGAGCTATATCACAATTCTAAAATTGATTCAATTTGAATCTGAATTCCTTTGAAGACTAATTGATTTTTTAGCAAGCATGGCACTAAGACAAAAGAGGCAAAAGACTATTGAAGCTTCTTCCTTTGGCTCATAGACTAAAAATGTCCTTTCTAGTCAGTAGTATGCAAAGGACAAAAAGAAGAAATTGATAAAGATGGACTTTATGAATAGTCAGTACCTGAGTTGGGGTTTGTTGGAAGAACATGGGATTAAAGAAACAATTCAGAATCTGATTCAAGATAGAGTTTGGGTTATAGTATTTAAGTTGAGAGAGCCAGCTTACAAGAATCTCACAACTGAATTTCTCTCAATTCTAAAACTAGATCCAAATAAGGAGGAGTTCACATTTACTTTTCAGGTATATGGGGAGATTAGGGAGATTACTTTGAAGAGATGGGTGGTAGTATACTGGTTTATATGATAATAAGTAGGAAAACTTTGGATTACCCAACTCTTAGCCAAAAGGGGATAATGAGATGGATTAAGAAACATACTGGGCTCATATACTTCATCGAGAGAAAGATTTATTCATACCATCCAAATCACTTGCCACCACTTTTCAGAAAGTAGAACATAAGCAACTTCATCACATTCTTGCATACACTATCAGTTGTAAGAAGCCTAGTCACTGACATATTTTATCCGTATAGACTCATTTTAGGCTATAGAATTGATCTAGGATTGGAAGTTGCTAACTTTATCCATAGGCAAGCTGATGACACTAGGACGAAGTTCCTATTCTATGGATGATACATCACTAAGTTACTGAAGGGGATGAATATATTTGAAGAATCTATAGGTGATGAAGTAATACAAAGTAAAAAATTTTCTTCTGCACCTTTTAGAGGCTGGGGATTACTCAAAGTCCCTAGGGGAGTTTAGCAAGTAGAAAAAATGGAGGCTAAAGAGACTCAGCCTACAGCTGCACCTACAGACAGACATCATCATCTCAGCCACCTCCTCCACCGCTACTTCTGGGTATGATATGAATTAATTGAGATCAGATATGATAGAGTTGAAAGAGCATTTCGAGAAGAGAAGAAGAAGATAATAAGAAGTTTAGGAGCATGATATTCAATGTGATGAAATCTGCTATCTCTTGTCTAAATCCATCAGCTGCTGCAGAGATGCATTACTAGACATCTCCTGATGAGACCAGTAGCACACAGTCAAAAGCTAGAGATCCTGCTAGCTTTCATTTAATTTTTATTTGCTTTTTATTTATATAATGGACTGTACTTATTAAGCACCCAATTCATTTAAGTAGACTTTTATATCCGTTTATGGTCTGAATAGTTAGATAGTATTTTCTTTTTATTTTTGATCTTTTGTTTTTCTTTGTTTCTCATTTGTAGTGATTACAAGGTTGACTAAAGCAAGGAAACTCTCTCTATTGGAATATCTTGCATAACTTTGAAACAATGAATTTAGGGAAGTACCAACTTTCTTCTTTACTGCATTTCTTTTATTTCTTTCCTCTGAATTGAGTTAAATGAGAAATAGTGAGGACATCATTTACTTTGAGTGTAGGGAAGGGATAACTGTGATGAGGAGAAAATGAAATGAAGTTATGAATACAACTTTGATGTCTGAATAGTGTTTTGATTATTTATATGACATCTGAATTGAATCGTGTACCTATAGTTTGAATTTTGTCCAAAATATATACATGGCAATTTTAGGCTATTTTTTTATAAAATAAAAAAAAAATTGATTGAAACCTTGAGATTGTGCAATAAATGTTGATTATAGCATTTGTGAATATAAAAAGTGGAAATTGACTTGCTAAGTGCCTTACTCACCTACTATTATGATTAGAGTACTTAGTTAAAATTAAGTGGCGAAATCCTTAAGTAATAAGTTTACTTATATTTAGCTTTAGAATTGGAAATTTGAGAGTAGGTCGAGTTCTTCTGTGAAAAATAAACTGATCTACTTCTAGAAAATTTTAGTCATATATACTCTTTTGAGTTATTTCTCAACTTTTTAACACTTAGTGAAAGAGGTAGATGAAGCTTTTCACTTAGTGATCTTTTATATAAAATTCAAAAGTTTGTGTTGCATTCAAAAGAAAAGAAAAAAAAAAAGCATAGCCTATACTCTAATGACTCAGATAATTGAGTTACGAGTATCCGAACTTGAATGTTCCTGGTCACTTGGGTGATGAGCCCAGAATGCACCGACTCAATGAACTTACTATAACAAGAAGGTAGGAAAGGCAAAAGTTCAATTCTTGAACTTTGAAAAACAAAAATATGGAAGCAAAAATCTCCCAAAAATAGAATAAGTGCTTGTATAAAAAGGAAAAAAAATGAAAGCTTGAGCATGAAATGAGACTTATAATAAAAAAGGAAAAATCTAGGGAAAAATAGATACTATATGCTTTCACTATGTGTTTCTAAGAGTATATGCATGCTAAAAGTCCAGTAAAATCTAAATGAGTATTTTTCCTTAATGGTTTGAGTATCTACTTTTGAATAGACGATTCTTTTATGAAACACTGGGATTAAAACTTGTTTTGTCTGGATTAGCTACTAAACTTTAATTAAAGTGATCTAGTTACATATAACCAGTTTGGCCAGAGCAGTAGGCAATGTATATGCAAGTTAAAAGAAAAGAAAAGAGGCTTGAATTGTGAAAAAGAAAGATTGTACCTTTTTTCTGATGGCTTTCAATTCATTGGTCTTAATTATTTTGCTTGAGGACAAGCAGAAGTTCAAGTATGGGAGAGTTGATAAAGTCATATTTTATATAACTTTCATTATGTAATTGGTGCATAATTTTTCTTAACCTTTATGAAATTGCAAGAAATGGTACTTAGATATGTTTAAATTGATGATTCAGGTCTAAATCAAACATGGGAAGCAAAGTTATGAATTTGATGGAGTTTGAGCAAAAATTGTAAAGGAAATCAATGAATACCGGCTATGAAACAAAGCAACACCGCCGGCTTAGAACAGAGGAAACACTAGCCTAGGAAATTTTAGACAAACACCGGTAAAATCAATATATGCATCACCGGCATTGTGCCGGCCTTGGGGATGAACAAAACGCTAAGTATTAAGGCTAGCTACACCACCGGCTTATAACAGAGGAAACACTACCCTTGGAAATTTTAGACAAACACCGGTAGAATCGGTACTGCATCGCCGGCGTTGCGTCGGCCTTGAGGATGAATAGAATGCTAAGTATTAAGGCCGGCATCAACACAATCGGCCTTGAATAAGAAATCCATCGGCCTTAAAATTTTTGAAGCTACCTAGCATGATTGACCTCTAAGCTTCCGGCTTTAGGCGGCCTTGAGCATCTACAAAACCCAAAATTTAAGCACTAGCATGAACGCCACCAAGGTAGGAAGAAGAGATTAGACGGCTTTTGCGATTCCATTTTACACCCCAAATGGAGCAGCTATGTCACCAGCATTGAGTCGGTGCTCCTTATCCACGGAATTGAAATTATTAAAGCCATATGTAACACCGCCAGCGTACAAAATAAGATCAATCAGTCTTCATAATTTTCATCCAACACCGGTTCCTGGGAATAGTAAGCCATCGGCATTTGATCAGTATTGAAGATGACTAAAAAGCAAATTATTAAAGTCGTCCTCAATGCTACCTATGTAGCTTTGTTTTGAAACCCTACGCTACCATGAACGACGCACGACATAGATTTTGTAACTGTCGGCGCATGTTTTATAACTGCAAAAATGATCTGAAGCGATTCAAATTCCATACACCTTTGTTTATAAAATAAGGATGGTTCCTTTGTTCCTATATAATCAGAAATATATAGAATACGTTAGGTTCAATTCTAGAATAGATCTATTGAAGAGAGAGTTGTTATGGGATTAAATTATAGTGATTGAGATGCTTTGTATATGCTTTGGAAGGATTGATTTTGCACTTGAAGCTTTTGTTGTTTGAATTGATGATATATGATCTTATTTTTATATGCAATTCATTTGTTTGATCTTATCGTTTATCATGATATCATTGGCAAAATCTTATTTGATTTGTGAATCTAGATCAATGATGTGCTAAATTTTCTTGTGGGAATTGATGAAGCCCTAAGCATGCTAATATGATAATTGAGATTATGTTATGTGATAGTTAGAATTATGGAATATTCATATTGAATTCCTATTATAAATCTTGTTTCTTAATGGAATTAGGGTTTATAAGAATCATAATAACTCAGAAGGGAAATTAGGGTTCACAAAGAATTCATGAATTAAGGTTAAAGAACAATTGCATGAGCAGTATGACTTAATCTTATTTAGAAATTATCATAGGATTCATGCAATATTTTAGGTTAATTTCTCACTAAGGGATTAGGGGAATTTGATTTAGGGCATTAGTCAATTATAGAATTTGAAGATTCTTAATTGTGAATTTAATTCCACTAATAATTTAATTAGTGGAAGCTATTAGGTTATTTTGTGGTTGAAAAGATATTAAAACTTCAAATTGGGTTTTAGATCTTTGATAATTTCATACGAATATCCACAAGTTTAATTGTCAATATAACATGATTGTAGTTTGATTAGTAAGATTAAGGTAGATTATGTTTTCCCACACTCAATTATTATATATCTTTCAAAAACACTCTCTCGCATTTCAGTTATAATTAGAATTTAGATAATTTAGTTGGTAAAAAAATTTCGTTCAAAATCATTACCTAAAAATTAGTAGACCTAATATCAGTTTAGTAGATAATTAATCCTTATAGGAATGATACTTGACTCATTTAGGTATTACTTGATTTGATCCAGTATACTTGCTGGTAGTATTCGCACTTATTTTAATCTATTCAATTTCAGTGGATTAATAGCCTTTTTCAAAATTTTCCAAAAAGCTTCAAGAGGATATCACACCCTATGTAACGATCGTAACGTAGGCTATATCACTTGTGAAAAAGAGGTCAGAGGAGATCACTGCTAAGTCGCGGCCGTGACCAATAGGAAAACATGATTTCAAAAAAATATAGCTTATACCATGCCCATGATGAATAGGACATTAATCCTTAGATACTTGATTCAAAATTTTCAAAGTTTTACATCACTTAAGTTGTTGCTAAGATCTTATTTTCTATGAAAACATGTCAAGATCTACTTATAAACATCATATCAAATATCATCAAGTTCTTTTACCACATATATTCATTACACTTGCATATACATAGCACTATCTCCATTTAATAATACATGTCCATCACATGTGCTTTTCAATTTGTCTAAAACACTAAGATATCTACTTCTATCCAGCATCAACATTAACTAAAACTCATATTTAAACAAAACATGGAAGAAATCAACTTTACTCACTTGTTTAACTACTAAGATCAACTAACGCTTCTCTTTCCTACTTTCTTGGCTAGATTCTTCTCGTACTCGTCTCTTAGCCTAATTCTTCACTTAAGATCTTGCGTTGTAAGGTTTAGAATAGATTTTAAGGAGTGAAATTTGAGTTTGTTGGTGTTTAAGAGGGCAATGGAGAGAAGAGAGAGAGAGAAAGTCGAGGTCTATTTTTGAGTTAATATTATTAAAAATTTTGATTGACAATTACCTAACTTTTTCAACTTTAATTTTTAGGAAAATTAGAAGAGTTTAGAAAGTGCTTGGACATGGGCTTGTGTTGTGTGTAGGCTTGGCTTGGGTATTATTTAATAAAGGTGGGCTTTAGTTGATCTGCAAAGATGGGCTTCAAAATTTCAACAAAATCTACAACAATGAGGCCTTACCAATTTTTTGCATACTAAATCGATTGCATAATAATATGATGTGTTGTTTTTCATAAAATTAGGGAGGCCTCATTGCTGAAAATTTTGTTGAAGTTTCCAAGCCCATCTTTACAAATCAACTAAAGCCAACCTTTATTAAATAAAACCCAAGCCAAGCCCACACACAACACAAGCCCATGTCCAAACACCTTCTAAACTCTTCTAATTTGCCTTAAAAGTCAAAGATGGAAAAGTTAGATAATTATTAAGCAAAAATTTTAAAAATATCAACTCCAGAACAGACTTAAGGACTGACTTTCTCTCTCTCTCTCTCTCTCTCCCCTCCCATCGCCTTCTTAAACACCAACAAACTTAAATTTCACTCCTCAAAATCTATTCTAAACCTTACCACGCAAGATCCTAAGTAAAGAATTAGGCTAAGAGACAAGTAAGAGAAGAATCTAGTCAAGAAGTAGGAAAGAGAAGTTTTGGTTAATCTTAGTAGTTAAACAAGTGAGTAAAACTGATTTCTTTCATGTTTTATTTAAATATGAGTTCTAGTTGATGCTGAATAGAAGTATAATTTTTAATGTTTTAGACAAATTGAAAAGCATGTTTGATGGACATGCGTTATTAAATGAAGACAGTGCTCTGCATATGCATATGCAATGAATATGTGTGAGTAAAGAACTTGATGATATTTGGTATTATGTTTATAAGTAGGCCTTGACATGTTTTTGCAGAAAATAAGATCTTAGTAACAACTTAAGTGATGTAAAACTTCAAAAATTTTGAATCAAGTATCTAAGGATTAATGTCCTATTCATCACGGGTGTAGTCTGGGCCATTAGTTTCTGGAAATCATGTTTCCTTGTTGATCACGACCGTAACTTGGCCTGTGATCTCCTTTGAGTGTTTTAAAACATAAAACGACCTTGATTATGGTCATTACCAAGATGGTAATCTTCTCTTACCTCTTTTTTGCAAGTGATACGGCTTAGATCACTACCGTTACATAGGGTGTGGTCTCTTCTGGAAGCTTTTTGGAAAATTTTGAAAAAGGCTATCACGAGCGTAATCTTTAGTATGATATACATCACAGACGTGATAGGGGACGTGATGGCCTATCACTGGGATGATAAGTAGTGAAATACATCATGGCCCATGATCACAACCATGATGGTGCCTATGATATCCTTCACAGCTATTGCACGGGCATGATAGAGCCCCTAGTATAGTTCATATAAAAAAATTATAATAATAAATGAATAATAATAGTTAAATGAATAATGGAATGTGGTATATATACGTATGTGTATGAATATGAATTTTTCTTAGTTTGATGAAGGTCTAATGACTTGATATTCCATTATGGATTAACATGTTTTTATATGAAATGATTTTCCTTGACAGATTCCCATACTTAGTTTGAACACTAGTCATTTGTCTGGAAATCCCTCTATCTAGGTACACAATAACTTGTTCGTTTGATGATAGGATAAGCATTTTTAAACTAACTATAGTCAAATATTGGCTTAATAATGATTTAATTGGTTGTGCTTGTGTCGTTTAATTCGATCCAAGGAGCGACAACCCTCCTTGGAGTCAAGCATGGTAGTTTAGGTACTTAGGCCACCCCTGTCATAATGCAATGACAACTTATAAGTAGCTCAATGGGTAATCGATGGGAGGAACGGTATTGGTGTAACATTTGCTTATTCGTAAGAGAAAATATGATTTAGTTTACGTTTATGGGGACGATTGAACTATGTGACATTATGATTTAAGTTAAATAAAGTTGAGTAACGGCTATGTATCCTATATGAGATTATTAATTGTAAAGTTGTGTAGGAGATATAAATATATGAGCTGCTTATATCAAAACCCTGAGCAGCTATTGTTACTCAGGACTCCTAGGTTCCCTCAAGATTGTGATTGGAGTTTGAATACTCTAATATTTTTAGCTTTACCTAAATAAAGATAAATAATTCTATTGTTTCTTGCATTGCATTAGCCTAGGAAAGTATGCCACTTTGTATTTGTTTGTGTTGATGTGTACTAAGCTCTTGGCTCACTTTTTCTTCTATAGGTAGTGATGATGGGTGCTATGATAACTTAGGATATGGTATGGATTGGGAAGCATTCCTTAAGGAATGGGACGACTAGGACTTTTCAACTATTCTATGTTGTTTTTCCTTAGAAAGAGACTTAGACAAGACCTTGTTTTTTAAATGTAATAGTATAGTTTAAGGACTTATTCATGAGCCCATGTTTTGCAATACCAAGTACCTAAGTTTTCTATCATGTATGTTACAAGTATGGATTTATAACTTTTGAAGTACTAAAATGATGGTACTATTATATATATTTATGTAAAATTATCTACTCTTAAATGAGTAGTTTTTGTAAAGTTTGTATCTTAATAGGTTTATCAAGCAATGAGCACTTCTTACTTTTCAAACAACCTTACATATAATATATTCGTATATTACACATGGTTGGGGACTTGGCGTGTTTAGCTTTTTGAAAAAGTACAAGTCGAGTTTTATAGTTTTGTGTGTGTGGAGACGTGCGAGGATGAGGGGTTGGGGATGGTTGTTGATGGTCATTTATGGAATACAAGTTGTCCAAACCATTGTGTGTTAAGGTTGACACATTGAGCCCAAGCTTCTATGCTAATTCGTTTGAAGACTTGAAGACCCTAACTCATTTTAAGCCTCTAAGATGGTTGACTCCCTTAACTCAAGGAACCAACCTCATGAATCATGTGTTAAGTGAATGCTAAGCCAGTCACTTGGCACTCTTCCCACAACAGCTACTAATTTTATTGGGGATGACGATTAAATGTAGATTAATGGCCTAATCGTAATATTTATGACAACTGCTCTCAACTTCCCACTACTCCATGACTGTATGACATGGGTAACTACCGTAGTTCATCTCCTATAAATATCTCACTTATGCATTCTCTAAGAAACAATTATGTTACTTTTATAACCCCTATAATCTTTGATCTTATACACTTTGGATGCCACTTAACTTAAGTGTCAGAGTAGTCATGTTGAATAAGCCCTTGCGTACCATTTGTTATTATCTATAAATTAAGTTTTGATGATAACAAAATAGTTAAAGAAAACTAATCAAATTATTAAGTGTGCAGTTTTAAGATGATTAAGCATCAAGTTATCCAGAGACTTTTATAGAATGTTGTTTGAGTAAAGAAAAGCAAACCAGAGGATTCTATAGAACCTTACTTGAATACTCAAAAGTTTATCTAGAAAGTTTTATAGAAGGCTCATCGGTTCATTTTTTTATCATGTTCGTTCAAAATCAGCTCAAATAAATATATTGAAGATCTAGCTTTGAGAAAAGGGTATATTTAGGTAATATACTTATTTGTTCCACTAAAGTTGGTTAATATCCACTGGATTAAATCATGATTTTTTTTATCAAGTTTTTAAAAAGAGTTTTCTGTAAAACTTTATATTAAGGTCGCTGCAATTCGTGTTATAGATCTTATACACACTTTAACTATTTAAATTATTAAAGTATAGGCAGATATGAAGTATCAAGATAAGAATTGTTTACGTTACGGAAGAAGATAAGAAGATAACTGCTCTAGATCGTCTATTCTTGCGGAATTTTTTTTATTATTTGAAATGCCATGGAAATTATTCATTTCTCCATCAGTTTTTGAAAAGAAGAAAGAAAAACATCAATGAGAGATCAATTAAGAAGCATCTCATCCAGTACACAACGTATATATTATCTTTTTAATTCAAGTCAAGATAAGAAATGAAGATATCATCCGAGACTTTTGTGGGAAGATCTTATCCAAAATCTTTGAGAAGTTGAAGATCATAATATATCCCGAAGCTCATTAAAAAAGATATAGAGAATGTGACTGTTATAGAAGAATAATTCCCTGATATATGAAAATAGAGATTAAAAAAAAAAAAGAGCACGCTGCTTCTTCAAAAATTTCTTCTGATTCGAATTTGTGCAATCATTCCTTTACTGCAATTCATACTTTTGCTTATTTTCTTTGTTTGACAGAAAGAACTTGTTATTACCTTCTAACTTGTTAGCTTGATTAGTTTACAAGATTAGTCTCCGTAGTATCGGTTATTAGCTTGAGGAAAGTTGTGAGGATCGAGCTGAGTGAATTGTACTATCTTGTAAATTGTTTTCTTCAGATATAGTGGAATAAACTCATGAGGATTACGGGGTCCCCAACTCAGAGCTAGAAGAGTGAACTAATGTATAAGGCAAAACTTCTATACATCACTGACTTTACTTTTCTTTCCCTGCTCTTTTAATTTCGTACAATTTATATTTTATTTAATTGATTGCTTAACTTGTTCTCACAGTTTAAACAAAAAGGGATTTAACTTTAAAAGCTAAAATTTCATATTTTGTTTATAATCAATTCAACCCTCATTCTTGATTATAAAAGTAGGACCAACAACATTGATGGTATTTTGTTTGACATGCCTAACATATAAACCCAAAGTCCAATCCTAATACTTAGCTTATCCTCTACTAGATTTAAACTAATGACATGTATGGATAGAAATTACTAGTAGTCCTTCACCTAATAATAGTTGGCATACTAGACACCGATTTCAAAACAAATACAAAACACATTGATATTGTGATATGAGTAGTAGATCATGGTATTAAAAACTTGAATTCTCCACAACAATGTTAAATATACATCTTACAACCTATTGTAGTTTAGATTAAAGCATAGTAAAAAAAAAATACAGGGAATATGTAACTAACATCTCTAAACTTTAACCTTAATAATATATCTTTGATATTTTAAATATCATAATTACTCATTAAATTTTAATAAAATTAGTAAATAACCCTCTAAACTTTGACGTTGACGTGAAAACACTCTTTAACTTACTCTTGTAGATTATATTTTCGTACTCTTTAAGCTGTGTTATTATATAAAGAAATTAGATATCCTTTATAATAATGAAATTCCAAAAGATACATCTATAGCTAGATCAAATATTAGGGGATTATTTACAATTTATCTAAGTTTTAATTATAAATCCACTCGTTTCACTATTGATTTTCAAATAAATAATGTGGATATTTAAGGAGTACTATAACCGTCTTTAATTTGGAAAAAAAAAATATTTTTTGGATTTTTTTATTTTTTTGTTAGACAAAAAATATTTTTTATTTAGGAGAAATTTCTAGTATTAAAAAAACTATTTATTATTTGAAGGGAATATCTAAATAACTTATATCACGTTTGATACACAGAAATGATTTGGAATAGAATGAATTGGATTGGAATGGCATGGATTGAAATAGAATGAGTTTAGGAATGACAATCCATTCCTATGTTTGGAAGATCACATGGAATGAAATAGTTAAAAGTATAATTATCGAGAATGTTTTTAGTAATAAACATAAAATTTTAATACATGATGGGAGAAAAAAGTAATTACATTCATAATTAATAAGAGTGGAATGAAATTATCATTCCGCCTTTTCAAAATAAAATCAAATTCTCCTTTAAAGCCTGAATCGTCGATTTTAAGAAATCGCGATTCCGATTTCTAAAAATGCTCCAAAACATTAAAAAAGGGAATAATAGCTAAAAATGCTATATTCCAACAAATTCTACGTAGCAAACATGTCGATATAGAATAAATGAATATTTTCTTATCTACACGTTCTTAAGCAGAAACAGAATCCTAAGGAAAAAGCAGAAACCGGGAACGGAAAATTGGCGGGAAATGGTACTTCGGAAAACGACACGAGAAGCCATAAACATTGCCGAGTGTTTCTAGGGTTTTACAATTAGAAATTTTCCCAAAATCAAACACAAATACACCACCTGAATCATTCCAAAAACATGTCGCACGTTGAAACCCTAGGCATCTTGGACGAGATCGAAGCCCTCGTCTCCGATAAACTCCAAGTGGTAAATCTCTCCCCCTCTGCTCTCGCTCTCGCTCTCGCTATGTTTTGCTGAGTGTTTTCGTTTGGAATTTTTTTTCCTTGATGACGAATTATATGGCACCGTAATTGAGATATTAGGGCAGTTAAAATTACGGGTTGCCGTAATTGATTACAGTGGTGGTTGCACGTGTACTACCGGAGGCTGTAGGTATTCGTCAATATTGATACGGGGCTAATGTTTATGCTAAATTTAAATTTTATAAGTGATTCCCATATCAAGTTCAAATATTTCATGGAAACTTTTTATGCCACGTTTGGTTTGCAAAAATGAACGAGGTAGGAATAGAATTGCAGTTCTTAAGGAATGGAAGAGAGAAGTGTTAGTTATTCTTATAGTTACTTTGAGATCGTATGAGTAGATAAGAAAATACACCGAAAATAATTAAATATCAGCTGTTACTTTGATTCTATAAAGGAATTGCAATTTTTTTTTTTAATTTCTCAGCAATAACAAATCCGTGAAATAGCAATTTTGCGGTTTGCAGAAAATAACAATTGTCCTATTACTCCCTTATAAAGACAACCATACGTGTTATTAAGGTCTGTTTTGGAGGAATTCCAACATCGGTGTATAATTATCTGATATTACATCCCAAAAAACATTAGTGTGTAGCCAAGCTAAAGTATGATTAATGGGTTTTTTATCCACTTGGACAAAAGTTTGCTATCAGTTTTACCTGACAATCCACATGGCACTTACGGTTTCTATTCAAATTTGGGTATCCACTTTCAAGGGCTTGGAGTCTCACATGTTAGCCTTGGCCACTCTTGACCCACCACCGATTGAAGTGTTGGGCATTTTGTGGCCCAAGTGTTTAACTGACTGATCAGGACAACCTTGGTTATTCTCAATGAAACATAGGACTTGATTTTGATATGCTTTTAGATTGAAACACAAACTACTGGAGGCTTTGTTGGTTTCTATAGGTCGTAGTTGAAGTTTCAATTTCAAATCAGCTTCGAAGTGAACTATACTATGGCAGTAAGGCATTCTTTAGAACTGATGGTTATCTAGCGTTCTATTTTCTTCCCGATGATTACATTTATAAATATAAATCCTCATGCTTTTACTCGAGAATTAATTCAGGCTAAACTTTACAGAATATAAGAGGGTTTATTTGTGCATGATGCATTCTACATAGTATTAACCATATATTTCTACGCTGAAGTACTTTAGTTGTAAAGCATACCTCTTTTACAATGTTTTAGATTAGCTGGTTATCGGTTCAACAAGTCCATACATTTTATCAACGAAAAGGTTTAAGTTTGATTTTCTATACCATCTTTCATCTTTCTGTTCAGAGTGTTTGTGATTGTATTTACTCAATAAGTATTCTTAAGTTTTAAACATGTTTTTGTATGGAACCTTAAGATTTTAAATCAATAGTCTGTAGCCTGATCATATTTTATAGGTATAAAATTGGTGGCAATAATCAATTCAAGAGAGCAAAATATAATCACAGAATTCATCGTGATCCTGCATAGATTCTTTGTCATCCCTTCTCCCAGCGGCCTTAGAATCTGCAATTCCATCTTTCTCATTTTGAAGCATTGAAGAAATTGTCAGTAGTGGGAAAATGAGGCCCATACTTTCTGTAAAATAACAAGCTAGTTCTTATTCATGGGCCATTTAACTTGTTGAAGTGGATGTATATGTGTATGTTCTATGTTTAAGTGCTTGAATTGGCTTCAAGCAGTAGGATTGCTGGAGAATGTGCTTGATTCTTGAACATTGCAAGATTCATGATTTTGTACCATGCTATTCTTTGCAAATTGTCAAAAATCAGGAAGATCTGAATAACCAAGCAGGAATTTCTCGTCAGTTTGTTTTGAATAGATAAATTATTCATTGAAACTCACTCGTAAGCAGTTGGAATAGGAAGACTCATATTGGGCTTTTTTATGCTTCAGTTGATGGTATATTGCTCTTAACAGTAAAAATTAAGAGCAGCTGCAGTGCCTTGTTAGTGCAATATTTTCTTTTGCATCTTGTCTTCTTTGTTTGTGATTAAGCAATCACTGGATAAGTAATATGGAACTCCTACTTTCTTAAGCAAGGACGTTCTTCAGTTATCTTCAAAGGGAAATATATGAACAATTATTGTGTCTTGAAATAATAGTGATATGTATGATTTCATTTTTAGTGCTTATGCTTTATTCATTCATAATTTTGGAGATTGCTACTATTTTATTTTATTTTTTTTTTGGGCTTATATATTTATATATGTATATTATTGTTAGTTGGAGCTAAGTTCACCGTTGTGAATTGGATTGACAAACATCATCATTGAAATCCTGCACACCCATTGTTGGGTTTTGTCAACTCATTTTTATTTATCTCAAGATCCAGGTGCATTATTGATGTGTGGGTAGGTCCAGTTGAGATTGCATGCATTGGTTGAGATTATATGTTCTTCATGTATGACATTCTACCTCGTCCTCATTCTTTTGATGTCATTCTAGTTGGCTGAAAGTTCAATAGTATTGTTTGTATGAGGATTCATATTTCCCTTGCATTCTGTTGTGTATTCAACATTCTAAGCCATTGGTAAGCCGATGGACACAGCTAATTGATTTGGTAATTCGTTGACAGAGTAAACTTACATATCCCGTCTTGAAACAGCTGCTCTGCCTCTTTCTATAACTACCTCTGACTTTCAGGTTTCATACAAGTGGTTGAGTCGCAACTTTTTGATTCCATCAAATACTTCAAAGAGGTAAGAAGTAAAATATTTAATGAACAAATTTAACCTTGATGCTTGTTCAAGTAACAAAGTTATAAAGCTGAACATGCAGGTTGTTGCAAGAATTTGTTGAAAGACGTAGGCATGAAGATGGATTGCAAGTACTGTATTCTCTATCTGGATGGTCAAAGAATGATCCTTCCAGTTTCCATATAAAACTTGCTTCTGGAGCCAAGCTCCAAGGTCACATTTAAATTGTTTCTGGACTGCTAGTTATATCTCTGCTGATTTTCCAGTCCCCTCAAAAAAAAAAAAAAAAAACATAAAAATAAATGCATGTTATGCATTCTGTGACTTCAATCTTATATATGATGTACCATTTTTTTACCAATATTTTATACTTGAGCATTGTTTCTTACTGAGGCAGTTTGGGACATGCTTTGTCTGCACATAGTCCAAGTCCAGCTTGTCTATCACGCTATTTGCTGTCCTATTTCCTATCTTTCCATCTATATTATTCTGTGATTATTATCTTTCATTCAGCCAATGAGCATCAACTCCTAACCTTTCCTATTATTTTGTCCTTCTAATAAATAATGGTCTTTGAAGTGAGAGTATTGTTGGAAAACAAATGAACAAATTTTGCTAGTTTTCTTCTAGCTTTTTCTATATTAAATATGGTGTGCATGGACTTGAAGATATCATCTGAAATTTCTGTCGATGAAGCATGCTGATATCTTCTTTATGTGGCCTCTGATGTTTAGGAATGATTCTACCCAACAAGTGGAATATTTGCTAAAGGATAAAAATTGTAACTGAAGCTCAAAATGTTATTCTTAATTTTCAGTTTTATAGTGAAATTCCATTAAAATGTCCGTGGATATTCCCTGTCCATCTACATGGAAATAAATTAAGTCAACTTGGCCTGGTTCGTATTTTTTAAGAGTTTGAAATGTGCCCCTGGTTTTCTGTAAGACTTTAGTTTTATTATGCATCAGTATGCATTAATTTGAGATGTCCATTATTGCAGAAGCCAAGGGAGAATTTGATGGAAACTGCTCCATCCATGTGTATAGCGTGCAAGCTTGTATTCCTAAAGATCCAGCAGTACTTTGGAATACAGAATTTGTTCAGGCAGAAGAGCTTTTTAACCAACCTCCCGATGTTGACAATTGCTTGAGAGACAACAGGTTTGCAGGACTTTCCTCTTAGCCATTGGATGGCTCAGTGCCTGTTAATTATTCGTCTCCTTTCATCTTCTTTTTTCCCATTAACATGCTCCAACATCTTATCTTTGATATGCCAGCAATCTTGAATGCAAACTGGACTTATGTTGGGGACCTCAACTTGACATTAGTGACTTAAATTTCAGGTTCTGTGGAATATCTAATGCATTTGTCAAGCGCCATGTTGATGGGGCATCAAATACTGTATTCTCAAAGCTTAATGGTGTGAGAACCTCAGGACCATCAACTAGTAATGCGCATCGAGATGTCGTGTCTCCAGCCTCTCGGCTGAAAACCTTCCAGCAGAGTACTACAGATGGTTGGCAGGCTAGCAAAGATACAAAAGATGTCAAAGGAGATAGTGATCGCCAATTGGAGGATCCAGCTACTAAACCTTCTATGGACAAGGACAAAGTTACCTCTGTGCCAGATTGTAAGAAGACCAGCCATAATAACAAAAGTACTAGTACGGGAGGAAGTTCTTTGGCAAATTTATGGAGCCGTGCATCAACTAAGTCAAAACCTGTGCCTGCAGAAAGTGGTAACATTTTTTATTCTACTGGCTGGTTTCTTCTCTTTCTTTCATCTGCGCTGGAATTTATATTATCAACCTGCCTCAGATTTCACTCTGTGTCCACTGTCTAACCGTTTTCCTTTTATGTCCATAACTGGACATCATAAATTCCAGAACCTCAAGCTCATGCTCGTGAAAAAGCAGGTGAAAGCAGTGATGATGATGTTCATAATATGAATTTTAAAAGAAACAATAATGGTGAGGTCAGTAGAAAAAGGAGAGTTGTGTTTGATTTCTCAGATGAAGATGATGAATTTGAAGATGCAGTCAACTTAGCATCTCCAGATTTTCCAAAAGCACAATCTCATGTGGCCTTTAAAGGAAGCACCAAGGAGTTGCCTTTAGAGGAACACAACTTAGATACCAATGAACCAAAAGACAATATCAAGAAAGTCAAGCAAGAAAAAGCCACAGATCAAGAATCAAACGAGCATTTTAAGGAAGATATATCCATTGTCAAAAGTGGCACAAAGAGCAGCACCCACTCTTCAAATAAAGGCCAAATTCATGTTGCTGAATTTGACTTGGTTAATAAAGACGAAGAGAAAAATCCTGCTCCGGCTTCTCCTAAAAGGAGAAAAGTTTTGAAGACTAGGATAGATGAGCGAGGGAGAGAAGGTACTAGGATTCAAGGAACCTTGTCTCTTTAGATTTCAACCTATGTGTTCTTGGTTGCTTTTCGAATTGATCTTACCCATTAAAGTTTACTTGTTCCTGTAGGCCTGTAGTTTCTCCACAGAGATTTTACCTTCATAGAGTCATTTAGGATTCTTTGTGCTTTGCTGTAAAGGCACGTGGACCATAAACTACTTTCTGTCCGTCATCTTACACTTGGGATACTTTTGCAGTAACAGAGGTTGTCTGGGAGGGTGAGGAGACAGAAACTAAGAGAGCTGACAGTACTGTCACAAAGAAAGCTCACAATGATTCATCCATTAAAACAATGAACAGGTTCTTTCTTCACTTTATTCCCTTTTGAGATTTGGCATCCTATTTTTTTATAAATGACAAATTATGCTAGTTTGGACAAACTTTTAGCTCAAAACTATTCGCAAATCCATTAATCCTTTTGGTTTTGTGGTTACTCCACTGCTTATTTTTGCTCTGCTTTCATTCTTATGTTCTGCTTATAATTCTTGTTATTATTATCCATGCGGTTTTCAACTATGGCCTTGGATTCGGGCATGACCAAAATTTTCTTCTTGATTTTCAATTTTATTTATGAAATGAATAGGAAAAAGAAACTGAAACCTTGACTAGCATATTAATGTAAATTTTGAATGTGCAATGGAGTTTGGCATCATTTTTTGTCCTACTTTCCATGGATTAGCAATTGTATGAGGCTAGCCACATCGTCTTCATTTTATAGCAAGCTACCTGAGAGCATCTTGAAGTTTTCTTGTGGGTTAATATTGCGGATAGTACTCAAATATTTGCGAAATGTGTAATTAACTACTTAAAGTCTAAATTAGTCAATTGACAACCTAATTAAAGTTTTTGTGCATACCAACACTACCTGACATAACTCCGCTCGCTCCATTTTTATTAGCTGGCATGGGAAGCCAATACTTGATTAACGTTTATGTAGTTCCTAAAAATTGACCATGTCATGTAGGTTATCATGATATATCTAAGGAAAAAAACTAGAAACATAGAGAAAAATAAAAAGAAAAAAAATTAAGTTATTTTGGGTTAAAAGTGTTATATAATAAATATAATAGCTCATGCCATATTTACAAGTTTAAGTTTTTAGGTTAGATGGTTGTGGTACTAATTTTATCAGAGCAGGAGGTCATGAGTTCGAATCCTGCATACTCATTACAACCTCATTAAATTAAGTTGTTCACTTGATGAATCTTAATCAAAGTAAAGTCCAGACCCATAAGTAAAGGAAAGCGTTGTGTAATAAATATAATAACTCACACCATATTTACAAGTTTAAGCTTTTAGATTAGATGGTTATGATACTAATCTTAAAAAGAAGTTAAAAGCAGGAAGCGAGAGAGTGAGACATGATTAAAAGCAGAAGAGTAATGAGAGAGTATGTGCATGAATGAAACCCTAAGAAGTCAAACCACTAGTCAAGCAATTCCACAAATAAAACCTTAACCTCTTAGGCGCACCTTTAGTAGCAGCAACACCCTATAATTTGATTCCGTAACTGTGGAAGCATAACCTCATTAGTAGCAAAACCCTAAGACCTGAAACCTTGAAATCGAAACCCAAAGTGGCGCTTATGACACCCAAAACTGAGTGAAGCCCTTACTCATGTGACAAAGTTTGAAACCTTTTTGAACTTTTAGGGTTTCCTAGATTAACTTTGGCCTTCTATGCAAGTATTGGAGATAAGGGTTTGCTAGGTTAGAATTGAGATCTTGGTGATTAGGGTTCATGTATCCTTTTCCCTCATTTCGATCGGGCTTCATCTTTCACTGTTCTTTCAATGCTTTTACATTTCAATTTACTCTTCCTTTCACTCAACCAGAGTTAGTGCCTTGCTCTCTCCTTATTTCCTAAATTCACTTCTCTTCTTTTTTTTTTTTTTCCCTTTTACAATTTTTGCTCTTTTACCTGGCCTATTTTACATTTATTGACATTTCATGGTCATTTAAATAAACCGAACACGTGTTGCTTGGCTAGTGGCTTGTTATGCTAGCAAATCAATGGAGCAAATGGAGTTATGTCAAGTAGTGTTTGCATGTGTAAAGACTATTGACTAATTCAAACTTTAGGTAATTTATTGTGCATTTCACAAAAGTTTAGATACCATCTGTGACATTAATTCTCTTCTTGTCTCATCACATTTTAGTGGGTTTGTGTCAAAATATTGCAAAACTTGCTTAGAGGTTGATTGATCCTCAATGGCAGTCATTATGAGCTTTAATTGGTTTACAAAGCCTTTATTGGAAATATGAAACTATAGTGGTCTGATTTGTTGAATCCAGGCCACCTGCGACGAAGAAGTCACCAGCTGGTGGAGATGCACTCCAGTCCAATGTAGCAAACAAAATGGGGAACAAGAAAGCTGCTGGTGCTAAAGATCCTAAACAAGGCAATATTCTATCATTCTTCAAGAAGGCTTGAGAAGTTATATTGTATTCAAGGACCACTTTGCTTAGCTAAATGATTCTATTTTCTAATGGCCGTGTTAAGGTTAGGTCTTGTGTAATAAATATAGCTTTAGGATCTCTGTTGGTGTTGACATGGGGTGGTTTTTGTGTAGTTATAACTTGAGGAAAGATATGTTTTCCCTCTCAATATATCTTGGTTTTTTGGGTTTAACTTTTTCTGCCAACAAATGCAAATGTTACAGCCAGGAAGCTTTATTGATGGCGTGCCTTCTTAAGCCACAATGCCACTAATAATCCTAGCCTTTTAATCATCCTCCTGTGCATTGGAACCATCAGTAATTGCACTTTGCCTCTATTCCGTGTGCATTTTGCTAAGATGTCACCCATATATCCCCATTTTGGTTTTATCTTTTAGGATGCCGATCTTCGGAGTGAACGTGCAGACTCTGCAGATGCTGCAGAAAATGATCCATGAGCTATTACTTTAAATGTATTTTGAGCAGAATGAAATACCATCCAGCCAAAAGAAAGAAAAAAGGATCTGTAGCAAAGAACCCATTCTTATGCTGAACTTGTTGATAGAAAAATAGCGAAGAATCCATTCTGATGCTGAACATGTTGATAGAGAATCCATTATCGATACTGTTCAGTCTAGTAAGTTTTAGGCTGTATGCTATATGTTATCTGATATGATTTGATTTTAAAATTTTAGAACCTGTTTTTATAGGATAAACTGATAAAGCATGTTGTAGTCTCTTATACATCTTAAAAACCTCTTACCTTTTATAATTCGGTCAGGGCATAGATTATTAAATTTTTTCCATATATGTCTGAGTCTTATATTCTATGTGTACATTTTACTCGGTCTAAGTACCTTGATGGATCTAAAGGATGCCAAGTAGACTATGATTTCAAGTTTCTCAAACCTATGCTAGTACACATCATAATTCATAAGTGGTTGGTCTAGAGGTTGAGGTCAATCTCATGGCAATATCCTGTTCACCGTGTGCTTTGTCATTTCTAATTCTTTTTGTAAAGAAATAACAAAATGAATTACAGCAACTTTTGTGATACGATTCATCTCTTGTAT
This sequence comes from Combretum micranthum, assembly GCA_024138025.1. Taxonomy (NCBI): domain Eukaryota; kingdom Viridiplantae; phylum Streptophyta; class Magnoliopsida; order Myrtales; family Combretaceae; genus Combretum; species Combretum micranthum. Next base: position 199,358 of record JAMXBD010000461.1, read on the forward strand.
ACATATTGGGAGTGAAAAGGATCCACAAAAAATATACCCCATGATGATCTTAATATATCTCATCTTAAATCTTCCAAATTCTCCAAATTAATATACTATCACATTATAAATTTTGAAACAAGGATGAGAATGGGCTTTTATTAATGATAGGGGTGACATATTATGTGTTGTCATTTTATCTTTATAATATAAGGATTGAATTTTTATTTCATAATGTGTTTCCTCTGTCTATTTAAAAAAAAAAAATCACTCTCTTTTTATATATATCTACATTTTTTCAAACATTCTAGTTTAATTTTTTGGTATGCTTTAATTCATTCCTTCAAATCAAATAGTAAACAATTTTCTGGACTTTTTTGCCAACTACTGGAAAGAACTCATAATTACTAAATCTATAAGCAGATCACTAAGGAGGAGCGTAAAAAATATTCTTGCTAAAAGTAAAAAAACCAGAAGGATCATAAGAGATAAAACTCTTATAGTGTCAAAATTTTAACCTCTTTTGAAAGTTATATTCTTATAAAGCATGATAAAAATAATTTTATTTCTACCTTTCTTTTAAATAAATTGGAAAAAAAAAAAGATTGAGTGCCCTTTCGGATTAGAACTTAAGATTGTTTACGACTTTACACTACTATGTTATTCGGTACAACCCGAAGTGAGTTTAACCAAAATAAATAAATAATAAATAATAGTGACAATTTTTGGGGAAAAAGATGTTTTCTTATGTATTATAACTTTTTTAACTCAAGCCTTTTAAATTAGAGAAGGCAGCACTTCAATAGCTTTCCTAGGTGCTAATAATAATAATAATAATCATTTTTTCTTGATTTCATATGTTCTAATGATCCATTAGCTTATTTTAAACAAAGATAAAAAAAAAAAAAAAAAAAAGGCAAGTATGGATGCATTCATTTAAGTATTTTATATATATCTATGCATGTTGAGGAAATCCGAATCTAAAGGGAAAAAAAATCTAAATGGTATATAATTTATTTCAATCCTACCAACTAAGCCAAAGGGTGAAACTCAAATGATATTAGATAGCATATTTTAATATCTACAGTAATTAATGGACAAAAAAAATCTACATTAATTAATAGATGAAGACCATTGAGTGATAAGAATTTATTGAATATTCAGCTGGAGGATGAAAAGAATTTGCAAATTATGATAGGTAACAACTTGGCTAGCCGAAAACCAAGCCCCAACAAGACCCCAGTCCAGCATCCGATCCGAACATTTCCAATTCCCCAAGCCTGGAGGGGACAGACCTGTGAAAGCCTTTCTCCAGGACCTTACCTTCTTCATTCATGACCAAGTAAGACGCTGGAAATAGACATCGCCTAATTCCTTTTCATTACATCCAACCTTTGCTACTCGCTTGCCCCGCATTATGTTAACAGATTATTAACATGTTACTTATTTTGACTTGTATAAAACTATTTCCTAATTTAAGGAAAGGATAACGATATAAATGATACATAAATTTTGACAAAATATATAGTTAGATATATTAATTTTAAAATTAATTAATTTACTATCTAAACTTTGAAAGTGGTCCATTTAATACCTGAAAAATTTTAAAAGTGATTAATTTAGTACCTAAAAAACTTTAAAATTAATCAATCTAATACTTGAACAAACTTGATAAAGGTATTGTTAGTATACATGATAATTTTTTTCAGATACTAAATTGATCGGTTTCAAAATTCAAGTATTAAATTGATCATGATGAAAAAAAAAATACTAAATTGATCAATCTTAAAGTTCATGCACCATTTGTGACATTAATCCCTTAAAAAAATACCAACTTCTTTTCTTACCGTTTTGAACTAATACGAACGAAAACTAGGATTGATAGCCAACCTTCATCGGTTAAACCAGACAATGGAATTTATATATCTTGTAAGAGTATTTCTCATGTAATTACTACCTTATCTCTAATGTTATAAAGAAAAAAATATTGTTGTCAAATTACTAAGGAAGTTGGCCAAATTTTCCATTATGGAGCTAAATAGTTGATAAATCAAAATTAGTAATTAATCCCAATCTTTTAATGGTGAATTTTCAGATTGAGGAATAAAAGAATTAGCATATTATTAACAAATTACAAGGGTGATTGTAATTCCCTAAAATTAAGGACATTTACAACTCTCCATGTGTCCATATTAAAAAAGGACATGCAAAGACTCATGACTTGCTAAGAAACCATAATTTACTCCATAAATAAGTCAAAAATCACTTATATATTAATAAATTTAATTATGTCAGCTTAAATGTTTGTTATCATATACAATCATATAAGTCTCATTTCATAGTGTATATAAATTCCATGGGACAATGTTGCAGTCTATACTTCAACTTTACGTCATTTTGTAATTATACATTTGATGTTTTAAATTGTCAATTATATATATAATCAAATGTTTCATTGTCACCATTTATGACTCGTCTCTTTCCATCGACTATCGTTTCATGGTTCATAATGCGACACCTATAATATTTTATATTATATTAAATACCGATACCAAGTCATTTGCTATGTGGAAGAAAATTTACGCCATCAATATAAAGTAAAACAAAATAGAACATGGTTAAAAAGCTAATTTTAGGGAAAAAAAATATTAATGTGTTAACACAAATAGGAATGAAAAAATTGATGTTGGCGATCTTAAAGCCAAACATGTATTTATTTTATTTAATTATTGTTTTTTCTTCTAAGTTAGGACTATAACCTTTTTTTTTTTAACTGTATTAATAGCAATGGTTAATTTTTTCATCAACCTTGTATTTTATTCCTGAAATTTACTTTTTAACTATGTGTTTTGGATTGCTTTACTTTGTATTGATAAAGTGGATTTTTCTTATACCTGACAAATGACTTGGCATCAACATTTAACATAATATAAGATATTACAAGTATCGTGTTGTAATTAACTACTTGTGATGATATAGATAACGACACTCAACGTATAGAGACAATGTATAAATGGTGACAACTGAACATTTAATTAGATGTATAATTTGATAATTTAAAACATCAGGTGTATAATTGCAAAATGAGATAAAGTTGAGGTGTAAATCATAACATTGTTCCTAAATTCCATTGATAGATGGCTTGGAGAGCTTATCTTAACAATTTTACAAGATTTACACATTATAATAAGAATATCACTCTCTTGTAAACACTAAACACCTACCACCATTCATATTAATTACTATAGTCTTTGTGTTTCATAAAATATCGCATGTCCTCTATTCCTCATTAGAAAAATCTTCAATGCTAATATTCTCCAACCACACTTGCAATACAAAAGTTTATACATTTACCATTTATACCTTAAAAAAGATGAAAGAATAAGTCAAAGCTCAATGCACATATACCACAAGTACATGTGCATGGATAGGCAATTAATTAATCACACGCATATGCGTATGTCTATTGCAATAGAAATTCAATTCATTATATTTAAATTTTAAGCTGAACAAATATCAAAGAGATAATCCAGTATCCATCATATGTAAATACAATAATACATATATATGATGTTGGGTACTCTCCAAAGTCCATGAGTCTATATGATGTTGAGTACTCCCCAACGACCATGGGTCTAAAATCCTTAAATATATCTGTAAACATTTCTAGGTGTGACTCTACGCAAAAATGTCACAGAAAGATTATTGAGGTGCCATATTAGCATCATCAATAGTCTCAGTCTAGTAACTACAATAAAGCACGTATAACTAACAAACTTTATTGTCAACTCCTCAATTAGTCAATATAAGATTCTAAACTAATAAGCACAAAACAATGTTATGCGTACCTGGAAGATTGATTCGTCCTAAGTATTGGAATTTTCTAACTTGAATTACATAATCATTAAATTAATTGAAATCATGTATATTTCTAAACTTACCTATAGTCTACTTTTTTATAATTCTTTCCCTTTACCCTAGTTAAATTTAGGTTTTCAAGAGCTTAGAATATACTTTAATCTTAGAAGGAGTTAAATTGATTTGCATGGTGTTTAAGTGAGACAAAAATGAAGTATAGGATGTTACAATATACACAGGCTAGTGTAAGGTCATAGACGGGCTCTTGTATCGCTTAAGTAAAACAAACCAGGCACAGAAAAGTTGTATAGTAAAGTGCATAGGCACTGCAAGGGATTATACACTTGGTTATGCACTTTCAAACATAAAATTTAAAGTCGCAGATTAGTGCACGGTTTAATGCATGAGTTAGTGCATAGGTCGTGTATTTCTAGGGTCCTTGTTGCGTCAAAATACAGAGAAATGCATGACTAGATGCATGAGCTCATGCACTTCCAATTTGAGTCTCCAAGAGGTATACAGCCTAGTGCACAGGCCGTGCATAGGTGGTATACTTTCAGAAAACCACTATTCATGAAATTCCTTCCTGTTTTCTTTCTGATACATCTCTAAACCCTTAATGCTATCAATCCACATCCCAACACAAAGTTACACACGAATTTATCCATTCTATTCTAACAAAACCAATATTTACAATATTAAACTTATATAAAATTCACATTACCTTCTTGTGACTTCTGATTTTTCCTTCTCGAATTTTCTAAATTCCAATATCTCAAGACTCTTCAAGAAAACTCTTAAAGACTTGTTATTTCTCTGTAAAGTGTCGTTGTTAGTGACGAAACATCAAGTTTTCCATTACCTAAGAGTTTATCTTTTTGGAAATGATTAAAAAAAAAAACAAAAAGGAACATCATTACTGTGGAGCTTTTGTTATGATTATTTGACCATTGAGAGTTTTTTTTTTTTTTTATTTAGGGAAAGAATAAACTATGGAACATAGGAAAAAGGAGGTAAAAAGGCAATTATTTCCAGGATAATTTAAATATGTCGTTTCAATTGTATCATTTAAAGTTTTATGGTGAGACAAAATTGTCCTTACTTTACCATTAAATTTATATTTTTATTCCTCTTTATAATTATATATATATTTATATATATTGCTATTTTAGTAATATAATTAATTCAACAACTCTAACCATTAACCACCAACAAGACTGGTAAGTAATAGCTGCAAGGATAATAGTAAAGAGGAGGAAAAGCAGTAGCAACATCATCAACACCAGTAGTAGAAATATTAATTATAATATACACATTAGTTAACCAATAATTAATAAGGTACTCACTTTGACAAATATAAAACGAATCACTGATTTAAAAATGTACCATAACTTTTTTTTTTTTTTTTTTTTTGCTAAGACTTATATAAATTATAAACCATAAGGCAGAATGGCTATGTAATCGGAGCTCTCTTTCCTTAGTTCAAATAATGAAATTTATATTTCTTGTAACATTGATTTTTCTCATGTAATTGTAATCTCCATTGTGAGAGTTTTGAGCTCATATGAGCGATTGCTTTATGTTGTTGTGATGATTTTTGTTGAGGGTTTGATAGTTTATTTGTAAATTTAATAAGTTTATGAGCCTTTCAATGGGCATATGAGAGGATTATTGTGTCTCGAGTCATGGGTTGTGATATAATAAATCCTTAGATTGTTTAATTTAAATTATCAATTATCCTCAATGATTATTTTGTAGTTGAGAATAATATAATCCATATAAGAACTAAAAAAGAAAATAATAGTTACAAGTTTTTGAGGGGGGGAAAGCCTCTTTTCTTCTCATTTATCATAAATTTTTTCCTAATTCAACTAGTAATTTGATAAGATGATACATTATTTGCTTTTCTGATTAGGTAATAAATAATCATTTATTTTTTCTTTTTTTTTCTCTTAATAAATTCTAATGATTATCCATTAGCTTATTTAAAGAAAGGGTAATGCGAAAAATGAAAAGACAAATATGGATAAATAAAAAAAAATTTGGGGTCCTGCCCCATAGTTAAAACATGAAAAGGAAAACAAAGACATATGATCCTAGAGATTAGCAACCTAATCTGATATAGTTGCACAGGACCCATAGGGTTCTCATGTGGAGAATATGCTAATGTGTCATGTGCATTTATTTGACATGTGTCCTTTTATCAGTCGTCCACCTATATATATATATATATATATATATATATATATGGTTGGTTCTATTTAGTCAATTAGTTATTGAACTCAATCCATTGTATATAAGCTTTTGATTTCTTCTTGCTTAGTAACGAACTTATTTTACTTCATTTCTTCATTCTAATACATGAGAGTCATTATCTCAAACTTGATTCTTCAATTCGTAAGTCTTCTTTTGGTTCATGGATTCACATGGTATCAGAGCAATTTTAATAAGATCCTTCCATAATTCGCTTTTCTCGAGTGTTAGTTGTCTGATTCATCATCATGGATAATACTGCATATTTGAATTGAAATCGACAACTTGATTCTGTAAATAGAGATCTTTTGCATATTTCCCCATCTGATAATCCTAATATGATAATCGGAAACATTCGTTTCAATGGAACTAATTACTTAACATGGAGTAGGTCGATTAAAATTGGATTGGCAGCAAAATTAAATTTACGTATTATAGAGGGAACTATTGTTTAACCTACGCAGAATTCTATTGATTTCATGTGTTGGAATCGGAATGATAGTATGGTGCATGCTTAGATTTTGAATTCAATGCAGAGTGAGTTCTCTCAAAATTATCTTTATGCTCGTTCTGCCTATGAGTTATGGAATGAAATTACTGAACCAATTAGACAAGGGAATGGGCCTTTAGTTTTTCAATTGCAATGTGAATTGAGTAATGTTAGACAAATGAATTAGTTCGTTGGACTTTATTACATAAACTGAAAGGGATTTGGGATGAGTTGCAAGCTTTGCATGCTTATCATTCATGTGATTGTGGAAGAATTGAGTTTTGTACTTGTAATTCTTAAAGATAGAATTTAAGAATATGAAATTGCAAATAGATTGATTCATTTCCTTATAGGGTTAAATGAAGGATATGAATCAGTACGAAATCAGTTGTTGTCTATGGATTCTCTTCCTAATTGTTAATAAGGCTTATTATCCTGTTCAACAAGTTGAAAGACAAAAGTGATCACTTTACATAATTCCACTAATTTGGATGTTTCTGCTTATTTAGCTAACAAATCTGAAAGGGGAAGAAGTCAAATTGAGAAGAGAGTTTTGAGGAATCAACAAAGATAGTTTTGCAAACATTGTAGCACATAGGGTCACTCTATTGAAAGTTGCTTCCAACTAATTGGATATCCTGATAAGTATAAAAGAAAAAAGGTAGCTATAAGGCAATCTAGGCAGGAGGCTAATTGTTTTGTTGATGATCCTTTTGAATGTAGCACTAGTCGTTCTTCTATACCCTTTGAATTACTTCATATTGACATTTAGGGTCCTTTCACTGTTGCTTCTATTTGTGGTGCTACTTACTTTCTTACTATTCTTGATGACTATTCTTGCTGTACCTGGACCTTTTTTTCCCATTACCTAGACCTTTTTGATTCGTGATAAATCTCAGACTCTTTCTTGTCTTACATGATTCTTTAAAATGATTCTTACACAATTCTCGACTAAGCCTAAGGTGATTCAATCTAATAATGGAGCACAATTTTTTTCACATGCTTGTCAAGCTTTATTTCATGATTTGGGCATCATACATCAACGTTCCATGACATATACTCCACGAAAAAATGGAGGGGTAGAAAGAAAACATCGTCGATTGCTTAATACAACTAAAGCCTTGCGAATTCATGCCAATTTACCCAAAAAAAAATTTGGGCGAATGCATTTTGATAGCAACTCATCTTATCAACCATATGCTGACGTCCATTTTGAAATGGAAGACCCCATTTGAGGTTTTATTTCATAAGAAGCCAGAGTATGGCCATCTTAAGGTCATGGGTTGCTTATGCTATACTGCTAATCATTTGCCTAGAAAGGATAAGTTTGATCCTCGTGGATTTAAGTGTGTTTTCTTGGGATACTTATATGGTTAGAAAAGTTGCAAGGTCTATGATATAGACAGAAGGGAAGTGGTTACAAGCTGAGATATTGTGTTTTATGAACATCTATTCCATTTTCGTGCTTCTATTCCTAATGCTTATACATGAACTCCTGAACACGTTGTTATACGCCATCCACATATTATTCTATCTTTTAATGATCGCGTTTTCGTTAGTCCATATGTTTCTTTCAATCATACTGAACAGTGTCTTCTAATTCCGATGATGCACAGATCATTTCTTCAGAATGTTCTAGTGGTTTTGATCCTTATGTCTGGAGAAGGTCCAATAGAGAACATCATCCTCTATCTTGGTTAACAGATTATATACATTCCGTGCATGGTGGTTCATCTATACCTCATTTTTCATCTACATCATATCCATTTATTTCCTATTCTCCAAAAACTACTTCTAATGATTTTCTCTCTTCCTTAGCACATGTATTATTTGTTCAAGAACCTTATTCTTATGAGCAGGCAGCTAAGAATAAAGATTGGATAGATGCTATGGGAAAAGAACTTATAGCACTTAAGTTGAATGATAGTTGGGAGTTAATGGCATTAACTTTGGATAAAAAACCAATGGGTTGCAAATAGGTTTATAAGATCAAATATAAGGCCGATGGTTTGATTAAGAGCTACAAAGCTAGCTAGTAATAAAAGGTTTCACGCAGGTGGAAGGAATTGACTATCATGATACCTTTAGCTTGGTTGCTAAGCTAGCTACTATCCGTATTTTGCTTACTATTACTATTGCTAGATGTTGACCAATTTTTCAAATTGACATTAACAATGCTTTTTTGTATGGTCATTTAATGAGGAGATCTATACGATTTCTCCTCCTGGTTATTCTAAGGCTACAGCAGGTGAAGTATGTTGTCTCAAGTGCTCTTTATCTGGGCTTAAATAAGCTTTTGGGTAGTAGAAGCATGAAATATCCTAATTCTTACTTGGTCGTGGTTTTAATCAATCAACAAGTGATAATTTTTTGTTCACTTCATCTATTTTGGTGATTTTATTTGTTTGTTTGTATGTTGATGACATGCTTATTATAGGCAATAATGAAGCCATGATATCTTACTTGAAGTACGATCTTGATGCCACTTTTACAATGAAATATCTAGGCCATGCTCATTTTTTTCTTAAGTTAAAACTTTGTTAGACAAATGATGGTCTCTTTGTTCATCAAAGGAATTTCCTATTTGATTTGTTGACAAAAGCAGGTCTATCTAGTTGTAAGCCAGTTGCTCTGCCAATACCATATAATGTAGCACTTGTTAAATCTTCTAAGGATGTTTTGGAAGATCCTTCTCCTTATAGAAGGTTGATTGGTCGTCTTTTATTCTTAACACTTATGCATCCTGACATTTATTTTTTTGTGAACAAGCTGAGCTAGTTTTTGTCTTAGCTAACTACACTACATTACATAACTGCTTTACATCTTCTTCGTTACCGTAAAGGTTCTGCTCATTTAGGTTTATTCTATCCGATTAATAATTCCTTACAGCTTCATACTTTTTGTGATGCTGATTGAGGAGATCATCCACTTTTGATCGAAAGTCCCTTATAGGTTTTTGTGTATTGCTTGGGGATAGTTTAATTTCTTAGAAGTCCAAGAAATAATACACAGTGAGCATTTCTACTATTGAGGTTGAGTATAAGAGCATGGGATCTAATAATACAGAGCTTCTTTGGACTTCCTGTATTTTATGCGATTTACAAGTCTTCATTACTTTTCCAATTAGCTTGTTCTATGATAATAAATATGCTATACAAGTAGCTCGTAATCCTTGTCTTCATAGACGCACCAAACATATTGATATCGATGCTCATTTCCTTCGTGATCATGTGTCTAGTGACTTTCTTTCTCCTGAGTTTATCCCGTGTTTTTCTTAGTTGGTAGACTGTTTTACTAAGATATGTTTAGTTGATCAACATCAGCGTTGTTGTTTCAAGTTGGGCCTTCAGGAAACTCCAACTTGAGGGGAGGCTGTGGAGAATATGCTGATGTGTCATGTGTATTTATTTAACATGTGTCCTTTTATCATCCGTCCACACACACACATATATATTTGTTATGTTTAGTCAATTAGTTAGTGAACTCAATCAGTTGTATATAAGCTTTTGTTTTCTTCTTGCTTAGTAGTGAGCTGATTTTACTTCATTTCTTCATTCTAATATACGAGAGTCGTGATCTCAAACTTGCTTCTTTAGTTTGTGATTCTTCTTTTGGTTTACAAAGTTCACATCTCACTGAACCAAGGCAAGTCTAGATGATAAATGCCTTATGGATTTTGATTCAATTGAAAACTTATGATGTGTTTGACAAACTCTTAAAAGGTAAAAAAATGTGGAAAACTTTAAAAAGTTCAAACAAGAATAAATTATTATATTTATTTGGATATAAAAATTGAAAATAGAAAGAAATAAATGAAAACAAATAATAAAATGACTTAGATCTCGAATAATGATTTTGTTTGCTTCTCCTTCTAAGGGTATTTTAGTAATTTCAAGAGGTTTTTTTTTTTATATATCCTTTTCCCTTACTTTCATTCTAATTTTGGAAAGAAAGATAAGGGACACATGTTTCCTTCTATTTTCATTAGATTCGTCACATTTTATAGATGACTCGTCACATTTTCACCTCAACAAAAATACCCAAACACAAGCATCCATCCCATTTTCCTTACTTTCTTTTGATTTCATTGGATCTCTATCGTTCCCATACATAGTGATAAGGTTTTATAGATCTAGGGGTTTTGATTAAAGGGATATTTTGGGATTTTTATACGTTTAAGTTTGAAGTAAAATTAATGATATAAACGAAATTAATAAATTGATAATATTCACCATTAATAAAGTCAAACTAGTTTGCCATCCATGTTGCAAATCACAAATTATAAAACTATCTCAGTTGTTACAAGAATTTGTTATTCAATTAATGCATTACCACAAACCATAATAAAAATTGATAAGAACATGATAACTGACAAAGGAAAAACCAAAATTCACTCAAGAACTTATTGAAGATAGATTTAGTCATAGCCAATTTAGGGTGAATCTTGCATGGGTGGGCTTTGAACTTTTCTTATTTATATTTTTCACCCATGTACTCATACATTAAGAACTACTAAGACAGGTAAATTTGGCCTTATTTTTTATTTCACCTTCATCAGTTCATTATATTGGATTGTAAACTTAAAATAGCAGTCCCATCGACTAAGCTAGCCCTCAGATGACTGACTTAATTTCCAACTATTGCCCAATCAGTTAAAGATAAGATTAAACCTAATAGGCCTATTTCGAACTTAAGTGTGAATCAAATTACACCTATAAGGCTCTACATAAATTTAAGATGTAAATTCCACTACAAGTCATTGTATATTGAACATATGCCATAAGAAGTTTTATTGGGACCATCTTTACCATTTAGAATATGGCAACCAAATATCTATATAGCTCTTATGATTTATTTTTTTCTCTAATTAAAATGTCTATGTATCATCTTACATGTAATTGTTCCTTTCTCTTTAGGAATCCAAATTTTGTTAAAAAGAAAAAATATTTGGCGACAAAACATTTATAATTAAGAAATTTTAATTGATTTTCATGAAACCTGTTGTCTCCTTAATTCCGCTAGCAGACAGCGTTAGTGGGACCATAGATTGTTTACCAACCACTCCCACAATCAATATAGTATCATATAGGATATAATGGATAAACAAAGGAGCAAAATTTTTGTTAAGATGTTTCAACTTACAATGGATTATGAATGACACTTTAAGGGGTATTTATAGTAGAATAGTGATTGGTGGTCACTAAAGGTGAATCCATGCCTATGGAATGTGTGGTAGTTATCGAAGGAGTGGGTATCAAGCCACTAAGCTACCTTCCAAGATTGTTAGGAGGATGGTGAAATAGTCTAAACCAAGTGACTATATATCGAGTAAGATAATTGTGTTTGAGCAAATAAAGTACTCTTTGGTGTACTCGACCTTATCATGAATGATCATCTTTGACTTAGAGGTCGGCTTATGGACTAATGGATTTATCCAAGTCTCACTCAGGTTGGACAAGACTTGAGGAGCCCCAAATCTAAAATTGTCCACACTAAGAGGCAAAAAAGAAAAATTTTGCAATGCAAATCTACCATAGTATTGCATGATATAATACTAGTTACCATATGATAAGAAAATTATCAAAATAGTATAATTAAAGTATTTAAAAAAACCAAGTGGTAGTCAAAATAAAAATTCAATAATAATTATGCTATTCTATGAAAATACGATGGTGTCCCGTGGCTTTTACCTTAAATTTAAGTTATATATCTATATTATGCAAAGGACATATTGATTTGACGTAACATTTATATTTGCCGAAGCCCCTTGTCCTATAGAGACAAACACTAACATTAGCTAGTTATTTTTTTTTCTTGTTATTCTATTTATTCTTTAATTATTTATCCGTTTTGTTTTTCAAAGCCATTGAATTATAAATATATATGTTCTTGTTATTCTATTAATGATTTTACATATAATTACTTTCACATCTTCATAAAAAATGCATCTTCATTTTTTTTTAAAGATCTTCTAAATAATCCTCTTTAAACTTCTATGAATTTATCTATTAAAATTTGTCAATAGATGGGATTATAACAAAAATAATAATGTTATAATGATCTCATATTATTTTAAGAATTTAAATAATCTTGATTGTTAATTTATAGATGGTAGAAAATTGGGATAATAAAAGATCCAAACTATAGATCCAATATAGATGTAATATTTATCTTTATAATGATGTCGTATAATATTTTGAAAATTTAGCTATCTCAATGCATTAATAATTGAGGGAACTTTAGATCATAAATTGTTGGAAATCTAAATCTTGTATACTTATATAAAGGAAATAGTTTGTTTACCATTCCGCTAGAAGATTATTTACATAAATACAAATTATATTATATAAAAAATTACTAAAGTACTGATGTAAAATCACATTTATTTTCTATGAATGACGCATGTTTTGCATTTTTTTTATGATTTTTCCAAAATTATTGAAACTTTCCATTTTATAGTAAAATGTATGTTAAATATGCAATTTGACTTTCCATTTATAGTGTAATAAAAGTTTCAAAGTCACATGATAAACATGTAATTTCTTTATTAAGACAAAAATTGCATGTCTTAGATGTAATTTTACATTGGTATTTTAGTAATTAAAATTACGGATTTGTATTTAGGTAATTTTCTTTTGTAAGATTGGTAGACATATCATACGGGAAAATTATCGGTATACCGATCCATCAAAAAATGATTTATAAATATATCAATTACATAAAAATAATACTAAAATTATGTATAAGTTGTGATTTTACTTTTCAATAAATTTAGCATGTCTTATATGCAATTTTTTGTTATTTTTGCGGAATTAGTGAAATTTTTATTTATAGTGAATTGCATTTAACTATGCAATTTCACTTTCAATTTATGATAAATTACTGTCATAAATATGATTTTGAAATGCATTAAAGCTTCAAAATCGTACGTTAAACATATGATCTCTTTGTTAAAACAATGTGTTGGTAGTTTGGTGATTAAAATTATGTGATTTGTAAATAGATTTTTTTTTTTTTTTGATAGGATTAGTAGACATGTGTTACACTACACTTATATACATATTAGCTTGATAGTGAGTGAGTCCAAATTTAAGAAAGATCAAATAAGATTGTAATAATACAAACATATATGGTTACAAAAATTACATATTTTTCATATCAAAACCTAATACATTAGGAGTGAATCCAAATTGAAGAAAGATTTAGATAAGATTGTAATAATATGTATATGTATATAATTATAAAAATGATAGCTATTTCATATGCAATTCCAATATATAGGAAGTGGGTACAAATAGACGACGTCCGAACCAGTAGTTTCTAGTTCCAAAATTGGTGGAATTGTGACTTGTTCCAATTTTTTTCTTTTTAAAGCGCAAATGTAAAAAAACACACACACACAAATATAAAAAAATCACTTCGATAGCTTTTGCTTTATATATATATATAGTATGTATGTATATAACCAAGTTGATCTTTTGAAAGGAAAAAAAAAAGATTTCCTTCTTTGAAAAAAAAAAAAAAAAAGACAAATGCATTATAGAACCCAATCTCTCATCATTTCTCGATCAGCCAAACAACCATGTTCATAAAAACATAAAATATCACACTTTGTAGGCAATCAAACGAAATTAAAACCAAATATCTATGAGCCCTTTTGTCAACACATCCCTTTGTCTAGACATCAAGTGTGCATTTTCTTTGTCCATATATCATGTGTACTTTCTCCCTTTCTCTTCATCACGTTAGGTATGTTATTCTTGTGGAAATAAGAGGACATTGGTTTTTGTCCTCGTCCACATTCCATTTCCTAAAGTCTCACTTTGGCATGTGAATACGTTTGCTTTGTGAATATGTGTATTGACAATACACTTTGCAATCACTTCTCCTAAACATTCAACAACTTCTACGGTTTTTACGTTGTTTCTTCTTTTTTTCTTCTTTTGAGTTTTGAACTGAATTGATGGGTTCATAGTCGGTTCCGATATTAGCAGTTCCAACCCACCTAACCCGGTGGTTTCCAACAATGAACTCATGGACCCACTAAAATAGACGGGTCACTAGGCGGTTCTCACCCATTTTATCTAGACTAGTTTCTCGTTTGGTTCGGTTCTCATTTTGGAGGTTCAATTTTTAAGAAAGATTTAAATATAACTATAATAGTAGTAACTACAATAATTATTATGAAACTACATTCCGTTTTTCATTTGTCTTTTGGTTTGTCGTTTTGACATTTTATTTATTTTTTTGTTTTTAAATAGATTGTTTGTTAAAAACAAATATAAATAAAAAAAAACAAATATTTGCACTTAAAAATATATCAAACAGACGAATATAAATAAGATACGGATGAAAATAGGATAATTCAAACTAATAAATGTTTATTAGTGGATTCCTTCACCAAGTATAGTCGAAATAGAGTCTTATGTCACTAAGTAATGACACGTGCAGTTTTATACATCGTGGGCAAAAATACCCATAAGAGCAACGTTATCAGCATTGTAATGAGGTGGAGATAGTGACGAACATATGCCTAGAGAAGTGAGACAGAATATGTACCTAGAGAAGTGGGACAAGAACTAGTCTGCTATTGTTGGGTGATCTGAATACCCTATCTTGAAGGAAATGAGCTAACTCGAGAAAAACAGTACCTTTGGTACTGAGCTATGCTGCATTTTGGCCAAATTCCTTTCTTTAGGGTCTCAAAAGCATAGTTTTTATATTTTATGGAGGTTTTATTTATAACTTCTTTTAGACTTCTTTGTTTTGCATGCCATTTGTAGGGTTTTACTTGTCTTTTATGTACTTCGTTTTATGACCTTTTTAATTTTTTGTAGTTTCGGTTCTATTTATGGCAACTCTAGGGCACAAACTCTTAGTCATTATTAGAAATACGATATTTGAGCCATCATTGCTCTTTTTCTCCTCAAAATCTCGAATTTCATGTATTTCTTCGAATTTTGATAGCAAATACCTAGGAATTCTCATAATCAACTGGTATTTGAGGATCACACTCCAATATTTTGTGTGAATCAACGGTTTGTGATAAACCTAACTCTATCTCGCTATGTCACGTTGCTACATGGAAACCAAGACTAAAAATAAGGTTCGTCACCAATAAATAGAGTTTTTTCATGAAGCACTGTTACTCTGTAAAGGACTGGTGCTTAACACTATCTTTCTCTCTTTATCTCTGACAACATGTCAAATTTTTTTACCATTGTTAGATTGCCATGTATTAAAACTTTAGAAGAAAATATTAAAAAATTATATTTAAGTAACTCATGAATAAAGTAATAAGTTCTTTATAAGGGAAAGTTACTTAACAGATTGACGTAGAATATTAAGTAACTTCATAAGCAACTCATGGTTAAAGATGGCTTAAAGCACATTCAGAAAGCATTATAATATATATGAATATATATCTTTCTCCTTCTCTTTCACGTAATAATCCCTGGTAAATTCGAACCACGTATTTCTTTTTAGATCTCAAAAACCTTAGGTTGATGCTCTCTTTTCAACTTACTTTCTCAACTCCGCTCTTTAATGATGCAAATCTGTTACTAAATTGAATTTGTAATATATGTATAATCTCTAAAGCTATTTGTTGGATAATTAGATTTTCGTTGTATTTTTTCCTCAACAAAAGTATAACCAATTAGAACTATTTATTTATTTCTTGTAAAGAAAATTTCAGTGATTTTGTCATTGTTTTTTTAAGGATCAGTCCCATTGTTCCTTCAATAGCACAAATTGATATGCAATCTTAATGGACAATTGAATTAATATTTAATGTGAATGTAATCAATGGCATAAAGGGAATATATAGGATTAAGAGTAAAATATCTATATATTCCAATCATAAGAATAAATATTTATTGCATTATAGATATAAGTTTAGTGATATACAGTTTCCAACATAGATGTAATTACGTAAAAATAGATAAAATAAACCATTGAATAACATAGATATAAATTATTATTTTTTATTTTGCACAATTGCAATTTATATGTAATTGCTATTTGACATTTAAAATATAATTAAACACCATTAATAACAACTTTCTATAATGGTGATTGTAAAAAAAAAAAGTGTGACCTCTAATATTAGAGTTTGGAGTCCATCTACGAATTGAATGAGTTCAAAAGTGAAATATGCTAACTACTATTGCTTAATTTATTTATATGTATGTATTGATTTTTTTTTTTTTTTAGTATATGAATTGGTTATGAGAGTTTAGTCAATAGAATTTCACACGTTAATATGATTAGGGATTAAAACATAATTAAATTTTGTTCATCCCATATAGTTTATTTAATTATCTAGTTGCACATGCTTAACTACATTTTTAGTTAAGCTTTGAGCTAATTTATTTTCTTAATTTACAAAGGAAATTTTTTGGCAATTTATGAAACTCTAGCCTAAAATGCAAAAACAAGCCTATGAGCTAAGCCTTTTCTTTACCTTATCATGCACAAAATACACCTTACGACTTTTGTAAAATGTCACCAAAGTCAAAGTTACTTTACTAAAAATTTGAGGAAAATTAACTTGTGTAGCTTTAGGAAAAAATCAACTTCAAAACAGGCCATGAACCGACACATTTAGGAGAATAGGGCAAGGCACAAATTTTCATAAATTTTTCTATAAACAATTCACTAAAATCTCTTCAAGACTTCATTCACAAATCAAGATCACCTAAGGTAAAGTTTTATTTGCTTTTTTGATCATTTAATCATATATTTCTTTTAAAAGAAAATTTCTATATGAATGTGTTTTTAGTGAATCAAAGATAAAATTAGTAAATCGAGTTGATCGTTAGGCTTAAACTTAGAACTTGTAAGGATAGAGCAATGAAAGTTTTTGTAGTTGTTTTAGTAGATTTGTGAGTTTGTATGGTTTATATGATGCACCAATGCTGAGGATGAAGTTGTGGATGTTGTTAAATGAAATAAATGTTAAGTTATGTATATGTGATGCTACTAAGCATGTGTAGTAAATGTAAGCTAGTTGAAGCAAAAATATGATATTTAAGTATTAAAAATTGCATGCTCTGTTTTTTGAAATAGCATATAAGGGGAACATGGGGTACCCTAATTAGTCTTGCTCCTCTCTGTTGCTTAGAACAAAATGCGAATGAAACACAAAGAGTTGTTTTATATCATGTTTCTCACACGAAGAAACAAAGGAAACACAACTAGTGTATATGCTCATGCTCTCTTAAAAAAAATAAAATAAATGAAGGATGAGTTATATAAATATATGTTTAATGTATTAAGCCATGTTTTGACAAGAGGTTTATTGAACCTTAATAATTGTTTGAGGATTTAATATTTGTTTGTAGTTTATGTTAAACCTTATATGAATTGATTTTTTTTTTTAAATAGATTCCCCTACTCAGTTGTGTTTGTCTACTGGTCCTTTGCTAGAAATATCAACTCACTTAGATATGCAATGACTTGATTGTTGGTTGTTAGGATAGGCATTTCAAAATAATTATAAACAAAGATGACCTAAAAAGTGTTTAAATTACTTGTACTTGTGTTGTTTAATCCGATTCAAGGAGTGACAACCCTACTTGGAGTGAAGCGTTGTAGTTAACCACTTAAGCCACCCCCTTGTCATGATACAATGACATTCTATAAGTGGCTCAGCAAATAGTTGATAAGGGTAACAGTATCGGTATATTTATGGGACCATTTGAACTAGATGATGTTATGGATTAAGATAAATAAAGATGAGAAACGAATGTGAACACTAGATGAAACTATTATCTTTTAGATGTTCTTATAGGTGATATGACAAGTTTCAAAAAACCTTTATTTCTAGTACTTATTGGACATAATTTTGTATAGGTTTTAAGTGAATTTATCAAGAAAATGATACTCAAGTGCCTAATATGTGATTTCAAGGTTTAAAGAAGGTATTTAAAAGATTTAAGGATGATATGAGCAAAAATGAAGCAAAATTTAGCAAAGTATAGAAAATTGTGATTTTCACATGTGCACAACTTTTAACATGGCTATGCAGACACTAGTGCTGGAGGACAAAAATGACTAGAATACATCTTGAAATTATACCCCAGTTGTTGCACAAGTTATGCAAAGAGTAGTGCTGAAGGAGGAAACTAGACCAGACAAGAAATGAAGGAATTCCAAAGTGCACAACCTCTAGCATGGCCGTGCAGATCACCAATGTTTCTCAAACTATAAAAACTCGCATTATTTCGTGATTTAGGAATCCCATCATCCGTATTCTATTCCAAAAACCCTAAAAGACATATCTTGAAGAGCTTTTCAAGAGGAAATTTGTGGCTCAACATTGAAATTCATAAACAACATCATTATAAGGGTTTTATCATCATGATCTCTCCATTCTCTTCCTTTATGATTATTGTTATTAAATTTTTCATGGAAGAGTAATTTTTTTATGTCCTAAGTTTTGACAAACCCTAGCTTTATATATAGAATTGTTTTTGATTAAATAAAGTTTTAGTCTTGAATTTACTTCATGATTTATTTTGTTGTTTGTGATGGTTTTAGGTCTAAATCATTATAAACTTGATATCTATTAATTATAAACACTATTTCAATTAATGGAATAGATCTATCATGAGTAAAGAAGATGCATAATTTACCTATAAATAAGGCTTTTCCAATTTTTTTCCACTAAAGATTAGTTTTCTTAAATGAGGAAGAAATTTCCACTTCTTCAATTTGGACTAGGAGTTAAGTGGCTTGAAGAGGGTAATTAATTTAACCAAGTAACCCAACATTCATGACTAAAGAAATATTCAATCGAGTTTACATATTAAGGATAAAAGGGCTAGGGTGGATCAAAGTTATGGACATAGTTTGTGAATTAGTTAAACTTGAGAAAAGCAATCGCATCATTAATTTAGGGCTGTTGGAACTAATTTCAGTTAGAATTAGCATTTACAATTAGTACACAATTTGTGATAGATTCAACTAGATAATAGCAAAAGGATTATTACTAATAGCTGCATATAGATCATTGTGATGATATCTAATTTAATTTATACACTACACGATAGGTGTGCTACTTTGTATGGATCTAGGATTAATAGAATTATAAATTTTAAGCTTAGTAATCACACACATCATGATATAAGTATTCGAGCTATTCATATCAACTCCCTGAGTAGATCTATTACTTAGGACCCCTAGCTTCTAATTGTTTGTTATCGGAGTTTAAATACTCCAATGTTGACTTGTTACACGTAATTATTAAAATATAACCTAATGGTTGTTGCATTGCATTAGATTAAGAGTGTATGCCACTTGTATTTATTTGTGTTCTTGTGTATTGGGCTCGGCCTCACATTTTTTTGTTATAGGCATTAATGAAGATGACTTTTATGACCAAATGTAGTATGTCATGGATTTTGAAGAGTTTTTTAATGGATGGAACCATTAGGAAACATAACCTTGTGATGTTTGTTTTTGAAAAGATTTTGTCAAAACTTTTTAAGTTTGATGTAATTTTTGTTAAAGGCTTACTTATAAGCCTATGGTTTGTAATATAAAGTATTAACTTACTTTTATGTTTTCAGAAAACATGAACTTCGTAATCAAGTTTGATGTACCAACCTGGTGGTACTATTAATGAAATCTATGTACAAATGATCTACTCTTAATGAGTAGCTTTTGAAAATGTTTTATGGTATGTTTAAAGCAAAATAGTCAACATAAAATGTTGTTTTTAATGGATAACCTTCCGTGCAATGCTTAAGTATTACACATGGTGGGGTTGAGTATGCCTAGATTTAGGTTTGGGTCGTAACAATATGCTTTTGCAATAGTTCGTACAGTAAGATTATTATATTTTAAAATCATGGGGCATTATATATACTAGTGGATGTGGCACCAGCCATGCATGTGCAAATTTAATAATATAAAGGTTAATTATAAAAAATTAACTAAAAAAGCCTTACATATTTTTAATCATAAAATAGAAAAATATTTTAGTATAAAAAAAATTACGTAGGTTTTGAAATATAAATTATTTAATATATGATATGTGATGGCAAAATATATATGATATGTTTTTCTTAATATTTTAATTTAATCATAATGTGAATTTTTAAAGAGAAAAGCAAATAATAAATCTCTCTCTCCTCTTTAAGAAAATGAAATATAAGTATGTTGGAGGGAGTGATTTAATTTTTAGAAAGTGATTAGTTGGTTTTTAGGATGAGGTAGTTACTAAAAGATAAACATAAAAAAGTGATCAAGTTAAAGATAAATATATATAAAAAAAAAAAGGAATAAGATATCGTAAGTAATTGTTGTACTTTAGGTTTTGATTTTTTGGCATCAATGAAAATGATTTGCTTAATAATAGGACTAGTAAACACGCACATCTACTCTACATGTGCAAAAAATAAAAATAGTAATAATAGTAAGGTGGTTAAATGAAATATAAAACAGTTATTAAATAGTTACATGGAAGTGAAATATGAGAAAAGAAAAATCTATAAAAAAAAATGTGTATGGTGAGGTTGCTGCTGTTGGTTGATCATGTGTGATAAGTGTGCCGGTCGACCTAAGAGGAGTTCTGAACTGATGACATGTGTAAGATGTCGTAGAGAGAGGCATGGGAGGAGAAATAGGCAAATCCGGTTTCTTGAGTGCACAAGTGTGACAAAAGATCAAATCAAATAGATTCGACCGTTCTGAACGCGATTTTTGCGAAGTAGATGCTTTGACCTTTCTCTGCAGCTACTTCAATAGAGCTTCCACACTGCTTTCAAATCTTAACAATACGTAGAAATCTCCCCAATGAAAAAAGAAGTTGTTTCTTATTTATAGATGTTGAAAATTGATGCTAGTCTTTAGATCATTCATAAGGATCAAACAATTGAGATTGAAGCCTTCTCTTTTTGAGTAACAGGCTAGGCTTGAAAATAGTCTATGACCTTTTATAATATAAAATAAGCCCATTAATCTTTTTTTAAACGGTCTATTTTCAAATATAAAAGGGTTTTAAGGCTTATTTTAGTCAAATAAAATCCAAATTAACCTAAAAAAATATTTTTGAAGTCTACTTTTTATATACTAGAAAATCGAATTAGATGAGCATAGAATTCTTTCTTTATCTATATACAATCTAAAGCTAATAATTCTTTCTCTCATTATATTAATAGGTACACATGGAGTTCTTTCTCTGTCTGTGTATAATCCAAGGTTAATAATGATATATAAATAATATTGCAATTAAAAAAAATGCCACCATTAGATATATTTCATTAGTGATTCCAAATTTTAGAAAATTTGAAATAATATACATATAATGAATCCAATTTTTAGAAAGGTTTTAATATGAGGATAATAATAAGTATAATAACTACGAAACAAACGGTTCTTTTTTTTTTTGGTTAATATCGATATCTTAGATTTAAATTGCAACAATAATAATTATATAACAGTAATAAAAATACAGTTCTTATCTTTTTTTCTCATTGCATCTAAATCTAGACAGTTAGGATTTTTCACAAAATACAATTCCAAACAGAGTCCTTATGTCACTAGGTAACTCCACCTGTCTTAATATGATTGGTAATAATATCGTAGACAAGATACACGTCAAGCCTATCCAAAAAAAAAAAAAAAAAAACCTGCTATATAAATAAAACGAAAAGAAAATAAAAAAATCCCAATTTGTTTTCTTTATCTTCTCTCAAGCACTTCTTCAGATCCCATCTACCTGCTCTTTCTAACCACTTCTCTCTCTTCCCCTCTCTCTCCCTCTCTCTCCCTAGATCTCGAAACCCTAAGGTCAGTCTCTTCACTTTCTTTCAATTTCACACATTAATATTTACAGATCTGTTAGCTGAATAAGAATTACACATGTGAATAATCTCTAGTGCGCTTGTTCGATAATCGGAGTTTCGTAGTTTTCGTAGATCTTCGATTCATGTTTGTAGGTTCAAATCGATGCTTATCGTGTTATTGATTTAAGTTTTCTGTGCGTTTTCGTGTGAGTTTCATCGTATTAGGTCAAATGGTTCGTAGGATTGTTTAGATCTTTATGCACGTGACCTAGTCAATATGTAATTGCCTCAAGATCGTGTTTTCCGCATCGGAATCATGCGGAAGATGTGGAAAACGAATCAGAACGAAAACTTTTGTGAAATTTCGTATTTGTGGTGCGATGCTGTGTTGGAAAAGAATGGTTTTGATAGGTTTTGATGAGTTCTGTTGCGTGTATAAGAATTTTATTTGATAGCTGAGGTTGCCGCTCTGACTGTGGCCGTATAATTTGCTTTTATGTGTTGCATGTAATAGCATCTGGCATGTGTAAGATTTTGTTTTGTCTGCTTAAATTGCATGATGTCTGCTTAAATTGCATGATGTCTCTATTTTGACTGGTGCATAAATTTAATCGTAAGTTGATTCGTGTTGCAAATGTATGGAAACTATTTAAAAACTGAGCTGACGGGTCTAATAAGGGCCGAGTGTATTGTTCACTTTAATGTGCTGCATGTAATAGCCTCTGGTTTCCATGATGTCTGTTTTATTTGCACCATGGACATAGTTTGAGCTAGCGATAGCTGTTGCATGGTTCTTTCACAAGATTCGAGTCCTGAAGGTTCCACTGTAGTTGTAGAAAGAAAAAATTATTGCTAATGATGATTGCGTGTCAGTGTTCTTCACTTATAAGTTATAAGGTGCCTGTTGGCTTATGATTGAGAATGGCTTTTATTGTAGGTTGTGATAAGTTGAAGTTTTAAGCCATGGGGGGAGGTTTCCGTGTTCTCCATCTTGTTCGTCCCTTTTTATCATTCTTGCCTGAAGTACAAAGTGCTGATAGGAAAGTTCCATTCAGAGAGAAAGTTATCTACACTGTGATTGCGCTTTTCATTTTCCTGGTGTGCAGTCAGCTTCCTCTCTATGGCATACATTCCACCACGGGTGCTGATCCTTTCTACTGGATGAGGGTCATTCTTGCTTCGAACCGTGGAACTGTGATGGAGCTTGGTATCACCCCTATTGTTACGTCTGGATTGGTGATGCAGCTTCTGGCTGGGTCAAAGATCATTGAGGTGGACAACAATGTCCGCGAGGATCGTGCCCTTCTGTGAGTATCCACATTGATGGAATAATTGTTTGTTCTATTAAAGTGCTATGTTTTTTTCTGATTTGCCTTCAAGCATGTCACTTGTTCGTGTTTTTCTGAATGTTTAGTATTATAGTGAACAGATGCCCTAGTAGTGCTCCTCTGGAATTTATAGCTGCTTTTGATTTTAAGTTTTATCATTTTCTATAAAATTGTACGTACTAAACAAATAGAAAGGTCCAAAAAGTTAGGTGGTTGCCTGAACAGTTTGGTGCATAAGGTTATATGACATATTTCATGAGGCCATGGATTCAAATTTCATTAATGAGACCCCCTGGGCAGCCTATATAGTGCAAGCTGTCAACCCATGCATGGATCTTGTAGTTTGGTTTATGTGTCAGTAACCAGTCTTGTAATCTTTGTCCTCTAATTTGAAAAAATAACACCCTTTTACTGCATTATTTCTTTTATTGTGGAGACTAGCTGTTTGTATACTTTGTCATCTTGGTAAATCTATAGCCCTTCTATCCTGTTGAATGACTTCTTGTCTCTCTATGGTGTAATTGATTTATCAAACTGAATTCCACCAATCATGCATGTCAATTAAACTAAATTTCGTTCATGCTTGACAAAATGATCTTTATTCCTTGTAGGAATGGAGCACAGAAGTTGCTGGGCATTCTTATTGCCATTGGTGAGGCTGTTGCCTATGTCCTTTCAGGAATGTATGGCAGTGTCAGCCAACTTGGTGTTGGAAATGCAATCCTCATCATCATTCAGCTTTGCTTTGCTGGGATCATTGTGATATGTTTGGATGAACTTCTCCAGAAAGGATATGGTCTTGGTTCTGGAATTTCTCTTTTCATTGCAACCAATATCTGGTAAGATATATTTTCAGTTGACGCTCATAATTTCTCTTTCAACGTCAAATTCACTGTTATCATCTGCCTTTCTTCATATCAAATATATTTCTTATATTCCTGTGCAGTGAAAACATCATCTGGAAAGCATTTAGCCCAACCACCATCAACAGTGGTCGTGGAGCTGAATTTGAAGGAGCTGTCATTGCTCTATTTCATCTCCTCATCACCCGTACAGATAAAGTCCGGGCGCTTCGAGAAGCTTTCTACCGGCAGAATCTCCCAAATGTGACAAATCTGCTCGCACGGTCCTGATATTCCTTATTGTCATCTACTTCCAAGGATTCCGTGTGGTTTTGCCTGTGAGGTCAAAGAATGCCCGTGGGCAGCAGGGTTCATATCCCATCAAGTTGTTCTACACCTCTAATATGCCCATCATTCTGCAATCTGCACTTGTATCCAACATATATTTTATTTCTCAGGTATTGTGTTTTTCATTCAATGTGTGGAACTGCTGTTTGAATCTTCATTTAAAATTGTCAGTTAGTGAATCTTGTCTCTTGGTGGGGATGCAGTTGCTCTACAGGAAGTACAGTGGAAACTTCTTGGTGAACCTATTGGGTACATGGAAGGAATCAGAGTACTCAGGGGGCCAGTCTGTTCCAGTTGGCGGTCTTGCATATTATATCACCGCACCATCAAGGTAAATTGAAGTCCTTTTTTACATTTATTTATTTTTCTGGTTGGTGGTCTAGCGGTCTTGCTGTGTTGGCCATTCACCTGCCTGCTTTGTTTGTCAGTTTTTAATTGAAGTCCCTCTTTTATTCTTGCAGCTTGGCAGATATGGCTGCCAACCCTTTCCATGCACTTTTCTACCTTGTGTTCATGCTCGGTGCATGTGCCCTGTTTTCAAAAACATGGATTGAGGTTTCTGGATCTTCTGCTAAGGATGTTGCAAAGCAGCTTAAGGTACAAATTATTTTCGGTTGTATTTGTTTCCTTTTCAGTTCTGTTCTGTTGCATTTCTATCTAAACTATTGGCATTTACACTTGGCCTGTTTTCCTTTTTGCAGGAACAACAAATGGTGATGCCTGGTCATCGGGAGTCCAACTTGCAGAAAGAACTTAACCGCTATATCCCCACAGCTGCTGCATTTGGAGGCATGTGCATTGGTGCGCTGACTGTGTTGGCTGATTTCATGGGAGCAATTGGTTCTGGGACTGGAATTCTTCTTGCAGTCACAATCATTTACCAGTACTTCGAGACTTTCGAGAAGGAAAAAGCTAGTGAGCTTGGCTTCTTCGGTTTCTAAATTTGTTCTAGTTCGGCTCGGATGCTTGACCTTATTTGATGAATTTTAGAGAGACAGAGATAGTTCCTTTAATATATAATTAAGGGGTTCGAACGTGATCTCTTCACATTGTCAATCGTCATGGGATCTATGCAAAAGCTGAAGCCTTCTGACTTAGGGAATGGAGCTGAAAAAGGCTTGCAGGAGACATGTAAAAAAAGGGAACCCACATTTTTGCTTTTCAATTTTTTGTGCTGTTTTTTTCTTAGCGACAATGACCATGAAGGTTCCATTGTTACAATTTACGGTTAGCATGTTCCATTTAGACTTCTACAGCCCTCGCCCTCTGGCATCATTACCTGATTTATACATTGTTCTAACTTTTGCAGATGGATTTCATTTGTTAACAATTTTTTTCTCTTGTAAACGATAATTATCTTGTAATCGATTAATCCTGGAATAAAAAGAATAAATAGGTACTCAATCCGATGTCTTCTGCATTGACGAGATTCCCCGCATTAATGTGGTGGAAAATTATCCTTCCATCTATATGTAGTTTTGGAACCGAATCGCATGAGATCCATTACCATTAGTTTCAGGTCTTGAAAATGAGGATTCGAAATTGGAAACGTCTTTTACTGGACCGGAACCATTGGTTTGGCTTTTGAAAATGAGGATCCGAAATTGGAATTGCTTCCTACTGAATTGGAATCACTGGTTTCAAATCTTAGGACGTGAAATCGTAACTGTACCATGCTGGTTCTCACATAGGTTCAAGTCCAGTTTTTCCGGTTTCAAATCTTTAAAATGAGAATGTGAAATCGAAACCGTTTCCCATCCTGGTTCCCATATAGGTTCAAGTCCAGTTTCTTTCCCATGCAGGTTCCCGCATAGGTTCGAGTCCAGTATTTTTTGGAAATTATGGAATCGTTTTTTCTAAAGTAAAAATAAAAAATAAATTAATGAGTTTTATTTTTAATAACATAAATTGTAAACTTAAAATAATTATTTGTCAAGTCCAAATATGTTAAATTATTTAATCAAAATTTTTTTTAAATTTGTTTAGGTTATACATTGATTTATATACAAATATAATCAATATTATCTAATTAATAATATGAGATTGTAAATACCTTAAAGAATAAAAAAAAATTATAATATAAAAAAATTAATAATGAATTTTATTTTAGAAAAAGTTTATATAAGTTAAATTATATATGATTTTCACTTATATTTATTTATATTATTGATAATAATATATTAAATATTTATAAATAGGTAATAAATTTTATTATTCATATGAAATGATGTAAACACTAATAATTATATATTTAATATATATTTTAAATTTTTCTTTAAAGTTTTTCTCAATAAAATCGGTTCTAAAACCGTCTATTCTACTTGTTTTAGGTCGTAGAACCTTTAGAAACCGAAAAATCAATTGCTTTTTGACCGATTATGAAACTAGCTAACCAGATCGATTCTAATTATAAAACCATAGTTGCGATTTTGATTCGATTTTTTATTCGAAATCGAACCGTGTTCATGCCCACGTATCCTGTTCTCTCATTGGAAAACTAAATCAGATTGTTTTGTTTTATCCTGATCATTCACATGCCATTAAAAATTACTCTTCTATTTGTCGCAACTCTCATGGATATGTCATATGTTATTCAGTATGTGCGTTTTAATTTGCACAAATGATTAAATATCTGATTCGTTTGGCTTTTGTATTTTTATTTGAAAATCTGTCCCGACATTGATTGTCTAGCCGCCGTACCAGATTCGAAAAATCGGTCAGGCACGCCTCCCATAAAAGAGAGGGTAAATTATCGGTTTGGCACGCCTCTTATAAAAAGGGTAAATTGCTCATAACTTTTTTGAAAGCTTTAAAAATTATATACATCCTTAGGTTTTTTTTAAATTCTGCATTTATACATTTTAAAAATAAGTTAATTGTACGGAATTTTTCTAAAAATTTTTAAAATTGCATAGATTCTCATTTTATCAAATGTAACATCTACGTCCTTAAAAAAATGACATGATAGTAATATGTAAATTTTACTTAATTGATACTAACATATTATTATATATATAATATGTTTCATAAAAATATTTATATTTATTTTAGATTTTATAGAATTAGTTTTCTTAGAAAAAGAAAAAAAAAGTATTGTTGTTTTTCTTCTTCTAAAATTATACTTTAGCATGAAACAAATATATTAGAAAATTTTTTTAATATATTAAAAAACACATTGTGATACTGTTTTTTACTAAAAAAATGTTTTTTATTAGAATTATACTTTACTAAACAAATATATTTAAACTTTTAAATATTTTCTAAAACTTTTATTAATTAAATATATTATATATAATAACACGTTAAAAGCAAATAAACAAAATTTACATATTATCACCAATCAATTTTTAGGAGTGTATATATTGACTCATGAAAAAAACTAGGGATTCACGTAATTTTTAAAGTTTTCAGATAGGAGACGTGCAATTTACTTATTTTTAAGGGAAAGCAAGTGCTAACTTTTAAAGAGCTAAAGGATCATAAAATATTTAAAGTTTTTAGGTGCATGAGTTCACCTTAAAAGAGATGCACATTTTAAGATGACCATTCGAATCCAATTTTGAAATTGAAGTTCTCTTTCAATAGCTCTAGGCCAATTCTAGATTCACTTGAGCTGAATTTTTCCAAGCATGGGAATCCATCATCAAATCAAGTCAATTATATTTTTAGTTTATCTTTTTCCTTTGATAGGAAAAATAAAAATCTCTCTATCATCTTACACCAGATTTGCATTAGAGCTATTTCTTTAGGGTCTTGCATCTCGCATACAGTCAGTGTTCTTGCTAGAGCTTTCCTGGAGCTACGACTACGTGCTAATTGTTAAGATAATAAGCAAAAGATTACATCTTTTTAAAAATAATCTGAAGATCATATTCATGACCCCAATAACTGTTTGCAATTGTCGCTAACCTATAAGAGCTCGCAGAGTTTCAATTTTCCTAGGAAACACAAGGACCCCATATCTTGAATTTTATATTTTACAAACAAATAAGCACCTCAACTTCCTAAAATGATGACAATAAGCACCGTATTGAAAGAAATTATTAACCATGATATTTGATAGTTCTCACCTCTAGGTATAAAATTTAACAAATGAACGGTGGGAGCTTCTATGATCTTATCGACGGAATCATTTAATTAATTATCAAATTATTAAAATAAATATAATAAGTAAGATATTGATTATTTTAATAATTCGATTACGATTGAGTATAATATGAAACTGACGAGACTAGTATTGTTATAGTCAAGAATTAGAATGAAAAAAATAATAATAATAAAACCCTTAAATATATACTTTGCAGTTTTGATATCATTCTATAATAAATTACCTATAATAAATTACCTAAGTAGAGTTATAGGTTCATCATAACATTTGCCTCTGTAATAATTGCTAATTGAGACTAGAAACAGTTACTTATTTAAATTTTAAATTGCATTATTGACACGACCGAAAAAACAAAAAATTGCATTATTGACAACTTAAGGATTTAATTGCATTTACTCCACAGTTGAAGATATATGAACGCCAATCCGCTAGGCCGGTTCAAAACCGGCCATGGTATGTCTCATCATTTAATATTTTAATCTCAGCGTCAAGTTGCAGGTGTTATTGCTGGGCTGGGCCTCAGCACCGTCATGACATGCACCAGAAATTCTAGGGTGCGCTAGGATTATTTTATTTTAATTTATATTTTATCTGTATTTAATTTATTTACGAATAAAAAATATATATTTTTTATATTTTCCTGAAAAACATATATTTAAAAATAATAAAAATAAAATATCCCTTAATCTTTCACTTGTTTCTTTTTCTAATCCCCCGTAAATTACAACACACACACACACTCTCTTGAAACCACTAAAATTACAAAATGATTTTCTGCATCACCTTTATACTCTTCGAAAAATGTTAATATCTGAATATTTTTCTTCCGGTTAATTACAAAGTACAACTTATTTTTTAATTACTGTATGATCAAAATTATATTTTATATTCGATTATTACTCATTTAACCTGTGTTGATATGTGGGATATCAACCTAAGTTATGAAAGCGATAAAATGAAAAATGAATCAATCTGGAAAACTACTATAAGTATATCTCTATGTGAAAGACCTTAACAATTTTTAAGAATTTTAGATGAAGTGTGTTAGCCTTAGATTATTATTGGTAAAGGATTGAGCTATAAAGCTTGAGACCAATAGTTAGATGTCTGCCAAAAAGAGGAAATTAAGAAGAACAGACAAAGAGTTGTTCGTGTGACCACTCCATGCCTAATTCAAAAGTATATTTTGTATAATAGAGAAGTGGAGTAAGGACTAGAATGTGTAAATAAATGAGATTCGATGATTCATGCTACTGACTTCCACGCTCTATTTATAGAAAGGAGTTGATCATAACATGGCAAGTGGATGTCTTTAGTAAGGAAGTATTTATGATATTAGAGCATTCATATCTGTAAATTCTTTCATAAGGTCCTTAAGGTGTCATATCAGCACTTTAAGAAACTCTCTTCCTCAAGACTTTCACAACTTTATATGTAAGATTCTTTATGTAAGTTCTTTCAATTCTCTTTATACTTTTATGAGTCTCATTTACTTTTAAAGATACCAATACTTTAAATAATAACAACAATATATTATGAAGAAACGCACTTAGTATCTCAAATAATTAAACAAACTTTCTATATTCGTAAATATCTTAAAAAGTGAGGTATTTCATTTAGGAACTCCCGTTAAAGACCTCATATGTAGATGCTCTTATAAAGTGGTGTAACTTCCCACTAGGACATTGTTCAACTTAGCTTTTTCAGCAATAGACGATTGCTAGAAATCTTTATTAAAATACCTACAAGTAAAGAGAAACTTTGGTGAGCCTAACTATGCCTAATATAGTCAATATAATGCTTAGGTTTGTAAAAGGTTTGAAAAAAAAATAGTAAAAAGCGAGCTTAAAGAGTGCAAGATGGTTTTGCCAAAGTCCTTTGGGAGTTATTTATAGAGTAGAGTTGGAATGGTTATTAAGTGTTATTGCCTCAAGTTATGACAGTTACTATAGACAATTATCTTAGACATTGGTGGTTGTTGTGGGAGATTGTCTTGATTGAGACAATCATTTCCAAAAATGTCGAAGGATAGAACTCCCCATCATACACTTTTTAAGAATGCCAGTAGTGTTGAAAGCAGTTACTAGGTTAGTTTTTCCATTTTGCAAATGGCTAAGAGACGTCGAACAAGTTAGAATATAGTCCATGTAAAATGTTTCGAGCTCTTCCCATTGTTTCTAAGAGATCGAACATGAGCCTTAGTTCTACCCATATAAGGCTAGCGAGCATGGGAAGACTATTGCCAAAATTGCTTATCAACATACACGTTTCAAGATCTTCGATGGTGTATTGGAGGCAATGAGTAGGTTGACTCAATCGTATAGTTTAAGGATGAATTGTGGAGTTAGATTAGAGATTGGTAGAAAATTATTGAGCTACTACCCATCAAAGCAATTCAATTTACCTTTCTTAGATTTCTCTAAGGTCATTTACAAGTCGGGGTCTCAATAGATCAGCTTATGGTCTTAGGTTGGTCTAATCTCCAAAACGGTCTTCTTGAGCTTAGATGAAATAAATCCGGGGAGCTCATTTCCAAAATGGTTTATTAACGAAGTGTTTTGGAAATTTTACTTATTTTTTTATACTCTCAATGGTTATGAATAATGCCATAGTAAAAGATTTTATTATGAAAAACATTTGAATATTTAAGAGCATTTGTAATCAATCTGATGGTTTTATTGACATGAGATTTGTAGATAGAGGGTTCTTGCTGATAACGGCCATGCACGCATCGCGTGGATTTCGTGCCTAGCACTTGATTGTGGAATGCTGCTGAGCAGATGACACTTGATGACGGGATGGCTGGGAGAAAAGGACAACGGAGGAGGAACAGACAGTCTCAGTGTCTCAAATGCACAAGTGATAGACAAGGGAGCTTAAGTAGATCTTACGCGTCAACCTTAAAGTCCTTGAACAGTTGGTGTAGAAATTACTTGACTTGTCTTGCTTGATCTTCCTGAATAGAGCCTCTTATGTAAATGGTGTTTGTCCTCTCTCTCCAAAAGTTGAAAATGAGGAGGAATGACTAAGTATTTGTAGGCACTTGGCATAGATGACGATTGTTATATCACCTCAGTGATTAACGGATGAGATAGAGTAAGCCAAATTCATAGTTATCTTGAATGAATTTCTCATGAGCTAATGCCAATAGTCATCTCTTATGTACATGAGCCTGCTTGATAAAGGTTGGATGTGGTGGACTGGTTTAACGAACCCTATTCCAAGCCCACCAAGCCAAATCTCCCAAAGCCATCCCAATAATTGATCCAGACTCACTGGACCCTGTTACTTAGTCGGCGAGTTAAGCCTAAATGAAATATAAATATAAATAATAATATTTATATTTTCTTAAAGCCCCATTACAAGAGTATATATATTAATTTTTTTCCTAGTTTTATCCATCATTAACTTTCGCAAATATCATCGTAACAAATGTTTTTTCTTTTTTTCTTTTAAAGTTATTAACTCGCCTTTTTCCCTCGATTAAATATTTAGAATGCAATTATGAAGCTTTCGTCAGTTTATAAAAATATTAAATTATTGACATCAGAGATATTTTTATTAATAAAATATATTGGATGTAATTTATTATAAAGATATGCATTAATTTTTCATCTTCGTTTTCTTTAGCTTTAACCTGTTTTTCTAAAAGATAAGATACATTTGCCAAAAACATTAACCATAGAAATAATTAAAGAATCCAATTTCATAATTATGGTGTTATTTTCTTTTTAAGAGGGGAAGAATGAAAATCTTAAACATGTACCAAATAAATGTGCGGGTTTTGACACATTCCTTGCATTGCATAGCATGCTATCTCCATGTACTTCTCTGTCAATTTCTCATTTATTTGTCAGGATCGGTTTAAAAGGTAATGGAATTCAAATCCAATTAGGATATTCATCAAGAAGTAATCTTTCCTTTGTAATGTTTGAATTAATCACATTGGGATATCAAGCCAAAATATAATGCCCTAAGCATATTATTCCTTAACGTAAGGAGATCAATTTGATTGTACAATAGTACATAACTTTAGTCATAGGATACCCTAGGGCAAATTGGCAGGTAAAGTCCAATGTTTTTTTTTTTTCCTGCTTCCTGCAGGTAAAGTTTGTCTCATCACATCACTACACTTTTTTCCTTTTCCTTTCCTGCTTTTCCACCATCGATCGCATTTTCCTTCTTCAACTCATTGCTCTTTTTCTCCGTTTGGCAGTTTCTCCCCAACCCACAAAATATGAAATATACATTTTATAAAGTAATAACTAATAGCTTGTGTTTTTGGATTTGCTAGTTAAGTTGTACATCGATCACAAGTTGATTCAAACCAGTTCAATTAGAAACCAAGAACCGAACTAGGAAGGCAGGTCTGATCTAGATAGAAATCTACTGATTTTATTAGGTCTAACTGGTGCAATCCTTACAAACTATATATTTAATTGAACTGACAATTCAAATAGTTATTGTTTAACTAATTTTATTTCAAATTAAATTTTTTTTTTTCATTTTTTTACTTAAATTAACTATAATTATCTTTTTTTTTTTTAATATACGATGTTTTTAGTTTCTAAGGAAGTGAAACCGAACCATGAAAACCAACAGCCAAGAACTAAAAATGGAACCGACTCCCACAGTTTCGGTTCTAGTTTGGTTAAGGAATTGAATTAGACCGTGACAACTAACACAACATCTAAGTTAAGGTTATCGATAAAAAAGTATATAATTATTTTTTTAAAAAGAAAGTTAGTGAAATTGACCTAAGTTTGATTCCCTATCTCAAAAAAATGTAACAAATAGTAATTGGCAAAAAAAATTGTGTCTCGTTTTTTATTAACATTAATATTAATAAAGGACACGTATTAGTTTTTTTATTGGTACACAATAGTTAACCTAATAAAATAATGTTGTGAAATAAACTAAAATAATTGATATAACAAAATCTAGAGAATATTTAAAAAATGAAAATTAGAGAAAAAACAAAACGTAAGACCTTGTGGCCTTAGGAAAATAAATACGAAATGATTCAGGGTTTGGATCAAGACGGAACTTATAAAGTGCCAAATAGTAATACAATGATATGCTTAGAATTACAACATCTAAGGTTTGACTTAAATGCCATCCGATATTCAATATTTATAGAGCCGAATAATAAGTGTGTGTATATACATATATATATATATATATATATGATGTTGTTCCTTGGGTGTTTAGTATCGTTATTTTTTGTTCTATTTGAGTCAAGAAGCATTTTTTCTAGTATAAAATATAATGAGTGTAAAATACATCTTATCCCTATATATAATATAGAAATAAAAGAAAAAAAATATATAATTTTTATCATCAATGTTTGAGCACTCTATTTTTATAAAAAGGGCATTGTAACCAAAATCCTCGATTTTGTATTTAACAAAGTTGAGATATCTAATGGTGTAAAATTTGCAAGTGGCTAGCTAGAATTGATTCAAGTACTGATTTAAAAGTATATGAAATCGAAAAAGATAATTAAAACCCTAACCTTTCTTTTGTTATTTCTGGACCTAAAACAATGAAGAACTAGAGTGAGAGATGGAGAGTGTAAAAAAAGAAAGGCGTACCTCCTATTAGCTTATCAATGATGTGAGAGAAAAAAATTCATTAAGCATGATAAAAAGTGTCTAAATACTAATAAATTTTTAAAAATTTCAAAAAAATCCGTATAATTTACTTATTTTTTTTATGGATGTAGGTATTAATTTTTTTAAAACCAGAAATTCATGTAACTTTTAAAGTTTAAAAAAAAAACCCGTGTAATTTACTTTTTTTTTTCCATGCGGTCAATTTTATAAAAATTATGCATTGTTTTTATATTTAAAACATATTAATATTTACCTATGGCGTATAAAACCTCTGAGATATCGCACTCATGGAATTTGTTTTCATTCTAACTTTAGATTCTGATCCATATGTAATGCTCTATGCTCGTGATAATCTTCCCCATGGTGTGGAAAAGGACCATATTCCATTCGACAAAACTAATATCATCACGTACTAAAAAGGATGACAAATGCTATTGGACGAGACAGAAAGGGAACACCAGCGCGGATAAAAAGGGGTTTTATTCTTTCAGTTCATCATTTGTTTAAAAGCTTGCAAGTTTGAGTTAGCATCGACGTATAATTCTGGCTACAAATCATTTGGACATGCCAAACTTCATGAATATAATTTAATGATAAAATTAAATCTTTTAAGATCGAGTTCAACTTTTCCTTTTTTTTTTTTTTTTAATTTGCATCATTTTGTATTATAGTTCAAAATTTGAGAAATGAGTTCCTCGTTCCTACCCAAGGGGATTTCTTTCTTCTTCTTTTCTTTTTTTTTTTTTTTTCCTTTGTTTATTTTTCTTCTCGAAAGCGTTTTCACTTGTACTCTTATTTCTTGTGAAGTTCTCGTGTTTTGTTTGTGAATTGAATCCAATTGTTTGTTTACTATCCATACATAACACATCCCTATCATTTTACAACAAGTCATGAGAGCCATATAAGTATATATAGTGTCAGCTCAAACTCTTCTTGTTCTCGTTCAAAGGATACATGGATGTGAGGACAGATGACATGCAATTGTAGTTTTGCATATCATGGGGATGAATCAATATTTGATGGTAAATTTATTTAAAGTATAGATGTTTTAAATGATAAACTAAGAAATTAATATTTTGTAAAATGAATCAAATAGGAAAAATTATTTAAAACATTTATACATTAAATGAATTTACTTTAAACTATGTACCATACCCGCAATTATTTGTCATCAATATGTAATATCCTGTATTTATAAAACATGTTAGATATTCCACACAAATTTCATATAAGTTGTTAATTATCTATAAGACCATAACCATATTAAGTTTGAAATAGGGCATATTGGAATACCCAACTTGCCCAATTGGATAATTATCCTATAGGGTTTTGGAAATTTTTGCAAAACCATAAGATGGGGTTAGAGATATGAAGATGTATGTATAACCCTATAATTGAATATTAATGCTTGGATCTTCTATCATAGTAAAATTATTGAAAATATTAAAGATATTCTTTTATTACTATTCGAAGGTAAAAATGATTATACAGATACAGAAAGTAACTCTTTTTGGATGGAAGAAGAAAAAGAAAAAAAAAAGGATGTTTTATAAGAAGATTTGATTCTCTAAATTAGTACAAATTTCATACTTGTTACTATTTAGGTACATTAGAAGATATCAATATTTGAGAGTAATGTTATTTAAGTTACAAATATTTTAAGTAGATAAAATGAGGAATTGGCATTTCGTAAAGTGAGGTAAATAAGATAAAAGACTTAAAACATTAACACCTTAAATGAATTTACTTAAACGTTGACGTATCATACCCACAACTATTTGTTATCAATATGTAATATCTTACATTCATAAAACCTGTTAGATACTCTACATAAATTACATACAATTTGTTAATTATGTATAAGAACACAACAATATAAGAAATATAACCAGGTGGTTTTTTATATGATATTCAACTTGTCTAATTTGATAATTATTCTATAGAGTTTGGGATGTGTTTTGGAATTTTTTGCAAAACCATAAGCTAAGATTATGGTGCAACAAAGCGATTTAGGGTTTATGGTAAGACGTTAATTCATGCACGAATACCTCATTTGTGATCTTCAATACCTATTGATTCTAAGAGTTCCTAGATTGTTGGCTGAAAACTTAAAACTTTATGCAAGAATTCAAAATTTTACGAAAAGAAAGCAATGCCGGCTTTGAAACTTCTATTGAAAAATATGATAAGCGACTGTTATGTGCCCTAGAGCAATTTATAGGTTAGCTTAAAAGCTACAAAAAATGCTAAAATTAATAAGGGCCCTAAAACAAGGTATGTATAAAAACAAGTAAAATGACACAGATGCGTACAAAACCGATAAGTGTATAAAGAGTTCGAAGCAATAGAACTTTCCAAAAATAACAAAAATGTCCATTTAAGGTGCTAAACGAAGGAATTTAACAAAAAATTGGCGCAATAACTTCTTCAAGCTAGCTCGTTTCCTTCAAGATAGGGTCTTTAGATCACCCAACGATAACCAATCAGTTTCCGTCCCATTTTTTTAGGTACCTATTGCCACTATCTCCACTTCATTAGGTCATATTAGATATATGGTGTAATATATAAATAAATAATTTATATTGAAGGGTAAAGATGTCATTTTATATAAAATAAGAGGGTTTATAGTCAACCTTAATGGTTAATTAATTTTTATCTGTTTTTATTTTGTCGGTTATCAGATGCGTAAATAAAGATGAAAATACATCATTAAAAATAAAGAGACATTATTAAAGATGAAGATACGTCATTATTAAAAATAAAGAGACGTCATCAAAAATAGAGAGACGTCATTATTAAAGATGAAGAGACGTTACTAAAGATGTAGAGGCATTATTAAACAATTATTCATTGTCTTCTATATAAATTAGGCTTCCCCCTTCTCCAAAATCACTCACAAACCTAGAAAATCCTCTCTACAAGTCTGCTAATGTCCATTAGAGTTAGAGGAGATCAAAGATTTTGGATCGGGTAAGCAAATCTAAACAAAATCCATTAAGATTATAAGAATTGATGATCGTTTTCCTCATATCTCTTTTCGTTTTGAAGGAGTTTTTGTTGGAGCAAACCCTAGTTCTGTGAAAAATCTGATCTTTTGGTTATTAGTAAGGGGTTTAAGGATCTAATCATGGTAAGTTTATCTTCATAAACCTAGGTTTATCATAAGATGTAATTTTGATGATACATGTCCATTTTTGCTGATTTGCAAAATTAGGGTTTTTGGGGGTAATATATGTTTTATTGGAATTTTAAGAAAATTGATCAAGGAAGAAGATGCTATTTTAGAGTTTCCTTAAAAGGCTAGGATTTTGGAGAAATTGGATATGTTAGTTTTTGTTTTCATGTTGAAGTTTTTAATTGTTTCTGTTCATATTATATTATCAAGAGGTTTGGAGATTGTAGGTTTTTGTTAAGGGAAATTGTAGTTTTGGAGATTTGTTCTTAAAATTAAAAGGGCACGACCATTCCTTGTTTATTGTATGTGC
Source organism: Combretum micranthum (assembly GCA_024138025.1). Lineage (NCBI taxonomy): Eukaryota > Viridiplantae > Streptophyta > Magnoliopsida > Myrtales > Combretaceae > Combretum > Combretum micranthum. Next base: position 237,458 of record JAMXBD010000461.1, read on the forward strand.
TTACAGGTTTAGTATTATGTTTGTTGTGTTGTAGGAACAGATTAATAATCAATGTAAATCTATTTGGCTTAATTAGTTTGTCTGCTATGTGTGTTTTTCTATGACCAGTAAAGACCTGGCAGACGGTGATACTGGTGTGGCAACTTGATGATCCTTGTGTGTTGTTGTCTAGTAGAGTTGCACTTGGAGATGAATCCGGTAGATTTAGATGATTTAGCAGTATGGCTGTAGGTGTTTAGGGAGTAACCATTCACCAATATATGTATATAGTTACTTATTTTCAAGAGTTGGTTGATTTCTCAAGTGTATAAGTTACTCAAGTTTAAGACTAGGGATTCATAGTTCTGAATTATGTTGTTTTGCTGATTTAATAAAAATAATAATCTGATTGTTTTATATTAGATTAAGTTGCATTTGATATATATATATATATATATATGTTGTGTGTGCATATGCATTTGTTTGGTGGATTGACGTACTAGGCATTCGCTCATTCCTTTCATTTTTCAGGTACAGGTAAAGATGACATAGTATATGATATATCTAGATATGATTCGTACATAGATCAAGGGGATATCGATAGTGGTCCAAACTATCATGTTGAGGAATAGATTCAGATACAGGGTTTAGAGAAAAGAATTTTTAGATCTTTTGCAGAATTTAGAATAGCATTAAAGATTTTATATTTTCTAAAAGACTTTGGATTTTTATGTTTTTAAATATTTTTTAAGGATCTGAAGGACTATTAGGTAATAAGTGGAGTTAGAATTATCTTGAATTTGGTTGGCTTAGGTTTATGGCAACTTTGTTATGTTAAATAGGATCTTTTGAAGGATTTTTATTTATATGTGATACAGATTTTGAACCTTCTGATGTACCTTTAAGAAAATTTATGAAGATTATATAATGTGTTTTTATATTGTGGATTAGATTATTATAACCTTTGCGTGTCCTACAAAGAGAAAATACGTGGTGGGTTGTAATTGCCAACAGGTGAGGGTATTGCATATGGATATATATGAACCTATGACTGGATATTGATGGTTGGATCTTCTTTTCGTAATAAAGTTATCGAGAATATATTCCAGATATTTCTTCTATTACTATTCAAAGTTTTTTTTTCACCATTACAATGGGGAGAGGGGACTGAAACCTGATGCCCCTCACTTGAAAGATTATGGGAGATGCCACTAGACTACAAGATTATTGGGTAGTATTCAAAGGTTAAAGTGATTATTTGGATACAAAAAATATCTCTATTTTAATGGAAGAAGAAAAAGAAAAAGAAAAAGAAAAGAAGGAATCTTTTTTAAGAAGCTTTGCTTCTCTAAATTAGCACAAATTTCATACGTGTTACTATTTGGGTATATTAGAATGAATCGATATCTGATGATAAGATTATTTAAGGTATGAATATTTTGAGTGGATAAAACGATGAATTAATATTTAGTAAAGTGAGTCAAATAAGACAAACTACTTAAAACATTGATATTTTAAATTAATTTACTTAAATGCTGATACATCATGCCCACAGCTATTTGTTATTAGTATGTAATATCCTGCATTTAGAAAACCTGTTAATTATTCCACATAAATTTCATACAAGTTGTTAATTATGTACAATGACCATCTAAATTTGGCTAACTCTCCGTTAAGCGTGTACCAAATAAGATTGTGGGACCATATGTAGTAACGTATATGGGATCGCAAGAGTCCCACAATCTTACTTGGCATACTCTTCATGAAGAGTGTAGCTAAATTTAGGTTATCCTTGGACCAATCATCTATTTTTCTTATGTATAATACCTTAGCTATATAAGAAATGCAACTTCCCAATTGGACAATTATCCTATCCTATAGGGTATGGACATGTTTTTGAATTTTTTGCAATACCAAAAGATGGGGCTATATCAGAGATATGGATATGTATGACCCCATGAGTGAAATATTGATGGTTGCATCTTCTATCATAATAAAATGATTGAAAATATATTAAAGATATTATTTTATTACTATTCAAAGGTTAAAAGGATTGCATGAATACCAAATATAACTCTATTTTGATTGGACAAAAAAAAAAAAAAAAGGAAAAGAAAAATGAAGCTTTACAGGAAGATCTGATTCTCTAAATCGGTACAAATTTCATACTAGTTACTGTTTTGGTAAAGTATCAAAATTTTAGGGTATATTTATTTAACGTATAAATGTTTTGAGTGGATAAAACAAGAAATTTCAACCCATTCACTTCACATGAATAGCTATTCATTCATTCATTGTTTTACGTTAATTTAATATTATGATGTTCATTTGAGCAGAATGATAATTTGTAATGCATTATTATTATGTAAAATGATGAATTGCAATTCATGTACCCAACCCATGAATTTCTATTCAATAATTTATTTTTCAACTTTATCATAAATACTTCTATTTTGAAAATATTACATATACGATTATCCTCTCTCTATAGTAAAGGCAAATAACATTATATATGTTTTACCTTTTACTCCAATAATTACTTGTTTTATTTTTTACATAAAGTGAATATTATAATAACTATTATAACCCTATTATATTCCTATTGAATTGAAATTTCATTCCCTATTTATTCTATATGGTGAAGTGAACGAACCATTAACAAATCATAAAATGAAAAAAAAGATAAACCATTTAAGACATTGATACCTTAAATATAAATTTATCTTATACATTAATATATCATATCCATTACTATTTGTTATCAATATGTAATATCTTGCATGCATAAAAACTTGTTGGATACTCCACACAAATTTCATATAAGTTGTCCATTACGTGTAAGATTATAACCATATTAGGAATGCAATTGGACAAATTTTTATTAGATGCCTGACTTGTCCAATTTCATAATTATCCTACAAGGTTTAGGAAATTCCAAAACCTCATGGTTTCTAGGTGAAGTCAAACCCGTTGAGAGAATATCTAACTAGATTACACATATGCCAAAGTTTTACACATGCAATCCATCTTTAAGTTCATTTATATTGAGAGGATGTTAAGCACGATTTTCATGATAATATTTATTTGTACATGTATTCACAAATTAATTAATTTGTTCAATTCTAAATGGCACAAAAGTTTATATGATGGTTAGTAAGTTGTATCAAATACAAATAGTTAGCATATTACTTTTATTTTCTTAATATGTTCATGTGGAAATCATGTTAACAAAAGTTAACATTGAAAATAGCATAATTGTATATTGTAAAGGAAAAAATAAAAAAACATATTATGTTTCAAAGAGAGTTGCATTTTAGATGGAAGTATTTGGATGGTGTGTTTTTTACTTGCATATGATCTATATTTATTTCTTATTTATATTCGGTCTGTTTGATTTTATTTATGAATAAAAATATTTATTTTTATTTACATATATTTTTTGATAAATAATATAAAAACATTCATGTGCTATCTAACCATAACCTTAATATTTTATCGGATTCGGAAAGATTCTATAGGACTTCGAGACAAATTTCAAAAGGACCGTATAATATATCTGGGCAAGTTTAAAATTTTGTAGAACTCATCATGAGTCTGCTTCCGTTCCAACCCGTACAAGCAAATGTCGCAAATTTAGGTTAGAATTCAACCTTCAACGTAATTGGTTTTTTTGGGTCCACATGCTGGCCCTACTTTTAACAGGACTTTTATTTGAAAAGCTTCCCATCACAGCCCAAGAGCCATGCTTGTTGCTTCCCAACGTTCCTTTGCATTGCCATCAAATCAGTGCAACAGGAAGATGGAAAAATGCAAAATACTATAGTTTGGTTTGTTTGTGTTTTTTTTTTTTTTAAAAGAGGTCTAGGGGCTCAGATTAACTGTGGGAAAAAGACACAAACAGTCTATGAAATAATCTAAATAAGATATATAATTAAAAAAATTAATATTTAAAATTTATGATAAATAAGTACAAAAAAATTATTTAACCGTATTATTTTTATATGACTTTTTGAAACATTGATTCTAATTCATAATTTTTATATAATGTTAATACTTTTTTTAAGTATCTAAAATCTTAATACATTATTTGAATTTATCTTAACTATTGTTATATTCTGATACAATTTATCTTTTTTTTATTAGTTGGTAGGTTGTTAAAGAAATCAAATTTTAATAAAACTATAATAAAATCATTAAAATATTTAATTATAATGATTATTTTAATAATCATATAATGAATTAAATATTTCATCCAACTACACCTAAAATCTCGGAAGCAGGAGGAAGATTTTAATAATATTAACACACTGCATGGGATTTTTAGTAATGTATTTTTTTTTGAGGTTTTTCACTGTTGTAACAAGGTCTTTCAACGTTTAGGATACTTCAAGAATGCGATTTGAAAAAATCATTTTCTTTTCTAAGATTTTGACAAATATTATGTAAATCAATAGAAAAATAAATAAATAATATTTAAACAGACTATTCATTAGAAATAAATATAAATAAAAATAAATATTTTACTCATAAACATATCAAATATAGATAAAATACATATAAAATATAAATACAAATAAAAATTAGATTATCAAAATAAATCCGGGAGAAATTACTGGTCTAAGTCTTTACTGGGAAAATTACTAGTCAAGTCTGTACTAGGGACTCGTGTGAAAGTTTCTGTTTGGATTGTCTGTTTTTCATCTGTATCTGTATCTTTTTTAAAATAATATGTATAAAATATATCCGATTTGCATCTAAATTATATATATATTTGTTCTATTTGATCTTTTGATGAGAACTGTCAACTTTTTTTTATCTATATCTATTTCTTGATAAATAATTTGTTAGAAAAAAATTTGAAAAAGTGTCTGTATCTGTCAGAAAAAAGCCAAAACAAACGGACCCTAAGATCCATTGTTAAATTTTGAGTATGAAGTAGTAAAAAAGTGGCGTTAATCCGGGAAGGTGCAACAAATTCTCTTCCTCCCTATTTCTTGGCTTCTCTCTCTCTCTCTCTCTCTCATCTCGCTCACACACAATCTCTCTTTCTCTCTATTTCTTTTCCTTTTCCAGCTTTGTCGTTTCATTTCATTGCATTATTAAATACTTAAAAAAAAAATAGAAAAAAAACTTTTCATTTTTTAAGCAGAGCTATATGTTCGGTCAGGACTTGCAGCATTGAATTGTCCCTCTCCTTCAGTCCTGAGTGACTCTTTTCTCTCACACAAATGCCAAAACCCCATTCAACCCATTCCCACTCTCTCTTTTCAAACAACATCCTTACTCTACATTAACTCCAATCCTACGTTATTAAAGGAAAGAACCAACAAGCAAGCAAAAAAAAAAAAAAAAAGTTGCATCTTTTGAGACACCTAATGAAGAAGATCGTGTAAAGGTCTCTCCTTTACTTTCTTTCATGTGTGTGCGCTTTATGATGTGTGATTGTGTGTTTCATTTTTCAGTTTTAGCTCCCTTTTTATTTTTCATTGAAATTTTCTAACTTTTGTATATTTGATCATAAATCTTGCCTTTTTAAGCACTTCTTTTAACCATTTTCGTTTTTTTTTTTTCCTTTTTCTCATTGCTGCGTATTTTTGTTTTTATATTTATTTATTTATTATTTTCAGTTTCCCGTCATGAGTATATACTTTAATGAGAATCCCAGTTTTTTATTCTGGAAATTTGTGAAATGTTAACAGTGCTTTTATACTCCTGTTGAAGTAAATTTTTATGTCATCATATAATACTTGCATTTTTATAAAAGATAAATGTAAACTTTGATATTCGAATTTTGGGGAAAAAAAAATTTACTTTGACATAGTCAAACTTTAGATTGGAAAGGAAAAGGTATAATTAATATTTAGACGAGATTTTTTTTTGTTTTTTTTTACTTCTTTGTTCATATAACTGGCATTGTGGATCCTATGTTTTATAGAAAAAGGTTTTGATCGGATTAGTGTTTTTTTTTTCCCAAATTTATTTTTATAATTTTATTATGTTTGGTTTTGCAGGATACTTTCCAAGCTTAATGTAAATGCTGCTGTCTTGTCTTGTCTTGTCTTGTTCTTGTCAAACGTTTCTCACACCGTCTTGTGACATATGGAGGTATTTTACTTTTAACTTCATTAACTTCATTTATAATTCATAATCTTATTTTTATTATTACTGAACTGTTTTTATTATTATTATTAGAGTTAACTATAAAAATATGATCAATTTTTAAAGCAAATAGTTGACCAGAGTTTCATTCAACAATGTCAATATTATCTAATCATTTTAGAATAACAAATGTTAATATTTTATTAGTTATAAAAATTAATTTTACATCTTTTTAATTTTCTCATTTAAAAGATAATAATATATTTATTTAATTTTATAGTAATATTTTTATTAAATTAATTTTTTTGACCAATAATACTCTAATATATATTCTTCTATTAGTAATTAATTATAATGATATTTTTATATGAAATTCGAATCATATATTTATAAAAAAAAAATAGACAGGTTATGTGTTTGTAAATTGATTAAAACACAGATCATATTATTATTTTTATTATTATTATTATTTTTGTGTTTTATTTATTTATGTTATGTCTTATTTCTTGACTATTATTAGGCGTGTGTCGTAGCTCAATACTTAGTAGTATTGCTGTTATTATTACAGCCACAAGTTAAGCAATGTTCTCTCTCAACTAGGATAATAGGGTGTGAGATCCATACGCAGGTTAGTTAGTTGAACCACCTAATTTTTACATGATGCAATTAAGATATGAAATAAAATATTTTCATAGAACAAGATTTCTATAATCTAGTCATGCAACAGATATTAAATTGAACAAGACGTCCCACCATGATGCTCATATTAAATTGATTATAAAAAATTAATATATAAAAAAGTATTAATTTTTCGATCATAATTAGAATGGATCTGAATAATTAAATTATAATTGAGGATTAATCTGTCCCATTGAAAAAAAAATAATAAAACAAAAGCATCCAATTGTAGAATTTTCCAATAAGTAAAACGTATATTTAATTTGTCTTATTTTGATCATTTTAATATTTTATTTTTATCATTTTTAAATAAAATAATTATTAAAGAAAAGTACAGATAAAAAATAGTTATTTTTATTCATAGATAGATAAAAGCTTTGAATATATATATATATATATTTAACTCTGAATAAGTACCACGTGGCCAATGAAGAGTCCTATACTATTATATAATATTACTGGCGTAATACAGGATTAAAATAATATTACCTATGAGATTATTATTATTATTTAAGTTTTAGCTTTTATCAATCCTTCAATGTTTGTACTGCGGATTACTTTTGCTGGGTAAGCTTTGACCATAATGCTATAACTTTCCAAGTGAGATGGATGCAACCTGTGTCTGCTCATATTCGACACGATGTGCATCCAACATGGCACGTGCCTTGCTTTTTCTGGTTTTGGAAGATCTAACCTTTGTGATTTTGTCATGGCCACCAGAAATATAATTAATCATACCACCCTTGTTGATTCTCATGATTTAGTGATATTAGTAACCTTAATTCGGTAATTAGCTACTCTTAACATAATCCATGATTTTGGTAAGCTATATGCATAATACAAAAATTATTAGGTCAAGTTGCCTACTTGTAACTTGTAGGTAAAATGCAAGATCCATAGTTGGATCTTGTATAAAAAATGCTATATTAATGTATTTGTAGTAGGTTAGTAATTTTGGACCCTAGAGGGCTAGGAAAGCCTCTATACATCATAATTTTGCGCATAAAAAGAAATGTATTTAAGATAATGTGTATTTCTAACATGGACTTCCAAAAAATATATATATAAATATAGATTTTTCTAAGTTACTTCTCTAATTTCTACTAAAATCATAAATAAATAGGTGGAATTGCTTATATTCTTAAAATATCCTATGATATTGTTACCCCTAGGAGTCACTATGGTCCAGTTTGGTCCATTGCTTTAGGGTTTAAGAAATGAGTAATCAGAACCATGTGAGCTGAGTTGATTCAATTCTCAGTTCTAAGGAATCACTGGTTTTTATAGTTTGGATTATTTTTGCCTTTAAAAAAAAGAAAAAACAAATAATTTTATTTATAAAAACAAAAAAAAAAATTACTTAATATAAGTAAAAATAATGTAAAACAATTTTTTAACGAGATATAAAATTGGATTTAAGAATAATTGTGCAACATGAGACTATAAAATATTCAAAATACAAAAATAAAAACAAGTTCCAAATTGTTGAGAATGAAGAGTTTACTTTGTTTATAAACCTATATAAATTTAACAAAACAAGTGAATGTTATAAATATGTTGAGAATGAAGAGTTTACTTTGTTTATAAACCTATATAAATTTAACAAAACAAGTGAATGTTATAAATAGGAAATAAATTTTCATTATCTTCACATGAAAATAGTTTTAAACATTTGTTTCTTATTTACATTTCTTTTTTTCCTTATAGTTTCTTTTCTTTTTTCCCCTTTTTTTTTAACCACATGGACTAGTTCTTGAACGAGCAAGTTACAATTCGATGGATCATGCATTTTTAAGAAGTTGAATTGGCTAGACCCGTTTGAACTGATGGGTCTTTCACCGAAGCTAGTTGGGACCCACTAGTGGTGGGTTGGTTTTATTCATGGTACAAAACCAATTAGTGGTGATGTATAGTTACCACCATCTTGTTTTCTTCTAATCTCAACTAGACAATGGCTAATTACATGTGATAAGAACTTTAAGAGGTTTAATTTTTATAAAATTTTAGAAAAAATAATATTAGATATTCATTTCCAACACAAGAAAGGGTAAGTCTAGTCTTTTGATCCCATGGTCTAGATCAGATCTTACCTTAATATACATTCTTACTAATAATATTCGATGATTTTTAGGTTATTATATGTTGTGTGCATAACAAAATTTGACATATGTAAGTTGTATAAATTTTATATGACATAAGTTTTTTTTAGGAATTAGCAATTACCACTGTCATCTGTCTAAATAAAATCCATACTTATATGTATACGAAAATATCTAATGGAAGATCATTAGCGAAGGCTAAATGACTTTTCAGCTCTTCCAAGGGATCTCTTAATTAGTCATAAATACTTTATTAGAATTCAGGTCCCCAACTTTAGCTTTTGTTAATTCATGAATATTCATACAGTAAATGAGACCCAAGCAGATAAAGACACTGGTGGTCCTTTTTACCATAAAAAGAAAGTGATAACCATGTCAAAGGTCATGGGTCGCACGTTGGCTTGCCAAATGAATGTATAGAATAGATGTGAAGCTGCGAGGCGTATATGAGTAATGTTATCTTTTTAATTAGCATCTGCACGACTTAGAGCTAAGAGTGCTCAGCAATGGAGTAAGGGGGTCTGCACGTTTAATTTGCGCACGGTTTATAGGCATGGTTGGCGAAATCCTACATGATTATGATTCTATTTTCTTTTTAATGTATATCAAATCGTTCGGGAGCAGACTTTAAATGAAATTATAAATTTAAAAAATTTTAATTTGCTTGTGGTTTATAAGTGTGGGTGACAAATTCATGAGTTAATTATACGATTCTATTAGTTTATGGTTTTATTTTTCTTTTAATTAAAATCGATATTATATCGTTTGGGTGCATATTTTAAATAGAATTATAAATTTAAGTGTGCAATCCAACGTTTCTCACACCGTCTTGTGACATATGGAGGTATTTTACTTTTAACTTCATTAACTTCATTTATAATTCATAATCTTATTTTTATCATTACTGAACTGTGTTTATTATTATTATTAGAGTTAACTATAAAAATATGATCAATTTTTTAAGTAAATAGATGACTAGAGTTTCATACAACAATGTTAATATTATCTAATCATTTTAGAATAACAAATGTTAATATTTTATTAGTTATAAAAATTAATTTTACATCTTTTTAATTTTCTCATTTAAAAGATAATAATATATTTATTTAATTTTATAGTAATATTTTTATTAAATTAATTTTTTAGACCAATAAAACTCTAACATATATTCTTCTATTAGTGATTAATTATAATGACACTTTCATATGAAATTCGAATCATATATTTATAAAAAAAAAAAATGAGACAGGTTATGTGTTTATAAATTAATTAAAATACAGATCATATTATTATTTTTATTATTTTTGTGTTTTATTTATTTATGTTATGTCTTATTTCTTGTCTAGTATTAGGTGTGTATCGTAGCTCAATACTTAGTAGTATTGCTGTTATTATTACAGCCACAAGTTAAGCAATGTTCTCTCTCAACTAGGATAATAGGGTGTGAGATCCATACGCAGGTTAGTTAGTTGAACCACCTAATTTTTACATGATGCAATTAAGATATGAAATAAAATATTTTCATAGAACAAGACTTCTATAATCTAGTCATGCAACAGATATTAAATTGAACAAGACGTCCCCCATAATGCTTATATTAAATTGATTATAAAAAATTAATATATAAAAAAATATTAACTTTTCGATCATAATTAAAATGGATCTAAATAATTAAATTATAATTGAGGATTAATCTGTCTCGTTGAAAAAAAAATAATAAAACAAAAGCATCCAATTGTAGAATTTTCCAATAAGTAAAACGTATATTTAATTTGTCTTATTTTGATCATTTTAATATTTTATTTTTATCATTTTTAAATAAAATATTTATTAAAGAAAAGTATAGATAAAAAACAGTTATTTTTATTCATAGATAGATAAAAGCTTTGAATATATATATATATATATATATTTAACTCTGAATAAGTACCACGTGGCCAATGAAGAGTCCTATACTATTATATAATATTACTGGCGTAATACAGGATTAAAATAATATTACCTATAAGATTATTATTATTATTATTATTATTATTTAAGTTTTAGCTTTTATCAATCCTTCAATGTTTGTGCTGCCGATTACTTTTGCTGGGTAAGCTTTGACCACAATGCTATAACTTTCCAAGTGAGATGGATGCAACCTGTGTCTGCTCATATTCGACACGATGTGCATCCAACATGGCACGTGCCTTGCTTTTTCTGGTTTTGGAAGTTCTAACCTTTGTGATTTTGTCATGGCCACCAGAAATATAATTAATCATACCACCCTTGTTGATTCTCATGATTTAGTGATATTAGTATCCTTAATTCGGTAATGAGCGATTTTGGTAAGCGATATGCATAATTTTACTTATAAAAAAAAATTTACTGAATATAAGTAAAAATAGTGTAAAACAAATTTTTAACGAGATATAAAATTGGATCTAAGAATAATTGTGAAATGTGAGACTATAAAATATTCAAAATACAAAAACACAAACAAGTTCCAAGTTGTTGAGAATGAAGAGTTTACTTTATTTATAAACCTATATAAATTTAACAATACAAGTGAATGTTATAAATAAGAAATAAATTTTCATTATCTTCACGTGAAAATAGTTTTAAACATTTGTTTCTTATTTACACTTATTTTTTTCCTTATAGTTTCTTTTCTTTTTCTCCTCTTTTTTTTTAACCACATGGACCTGTTAGTTCAACTGGTTCTCCAGTTAGTTCTTGAACAAGCAAGTTACAATTCAATGGATCATGCATTTTTAAGAAGTTGAATCGGCTAGACCCATTTGAAGTGATGGGTTTTTCACCGGTGCTAGTTGGGACCCATCAGTGGTGGGTTGGTTCTATTCATGATACAGAACCAATTAGTGGTGATGTATAGTTACCACCTTCTTGTTTTCATCTAATCTCAACTAGACAATGGCTAATTACACGTGATAAGAACTTTAAGATGTTTAATTTTTGTAAAATTTTAGAAAAAATAATATTAGATATTCATTTCCAACACAAGAAAGGGTAAGTCTAGTCTTTTGATCCCATGGTCTAGATCAGGTCTTACCTTAATATACATTCTTACTAATAATATTCGATGATTTTTAGGTTATTATATGTTGTGTGCATAACAAAATTTGACATATGTAACTTGTATAAATTTTATATGACATAATTTTTTTTTAAGGAATTAGCAATTACCACTGTCATCTGTCTAAATAAAATCCATACTTATATTATATATGTATATGAAAATATCTAATGGAAGATCATTAGCGAAGGCTAAATGACTTTTCGGCTCTTCCAAGGGATCTCTTAATTAGTCATAAATACTTGATTAGAATTCAGGTCCCCAACTTGAGCTTTTGTTAATTCATGAATATTCATACAGTAAATGAGACCCAAGCAGATAAAGACACTGGTGGGTCCTTTTTACTATAAAAAGAAAGTGATAACTATGTCAAAGGTCATGGGTAGCACGTTGGCTTGCCAAATGAATGTATAGAATAGATGTGAAGCTGCGAGGCGTATATGAGTAATGTTATCTTTTTAATTAGCATCTGCACGACTTAGAGCTAAGAGTGCTCAGCAATGGAGTAAAGGGGTCTGCACGTTTAATTTGCGGCATGGTTGGCGAAATCCTACATGATTATGATTCTATTTTCTTTTTAATGTATATCAAATCGTTCGGGAGCAGACTTTAAATGAAATTATAAATTTAAAAAATTTTAATTTGCTTGTGGTTTATAAGTGTGGGTGACAAAATCATGAGTTAATTATACGATTCTATTAGTTTATGGTTTTATTTTTCTTTTAATTAAAATCGATATCTTATCGTTTGGGTGCATATTTTAAATAGAATTATAAATTTAAGTGTGCAATCCAAGTAAAATCATGGGGAAAATAACTATCGAAGGTAGGAAAAAGTAATAACATGTTAAGTTATTGTTAAAGATATGACTCCAAATAGCGGGAGTTTCTATAGTCTCATCAATGGGATTTTTCGGTCAGCTATCTAACTGTTAAAATAAATATAATAATTAAAATATTAACTGTTTTAATGATTCAATTATGATATGATATGATGTGAGCTGTTAAATAGTGACGAGATCGGTTTTATCAAACTTAATGACGAGGGCATAGAATTTTCCACAAATAACAATGTGGATGTAGAGCCCAGCTGTGTTTGGATTGGCATAAGTAGATGTTGTCATGGTTCGATTTGAGTCTAGAACTGAACCCGAACCGCTAGTTGTTATATTAGCAATGTGACACTATAAAATATTTAAGATATAAATAATTTCCAACAACAAAAAACGAATCACACATTGGTAAGAAAGTCTACCTTGGTTAGAAGTCTACATAAATTCAATAATATATGATTTCAAATATATTCATTACTTTTGTCGTTAATAATAACACATTAAATATTGTGAATAGAAAATAAATTTTTTTATTATTTATGCGGAAGTAGTTTTAAATATTTGTTTTATAATTACAATTATTTTATAATTTTTTTTTCTTTTTTAGTTGCTTTTTCTATAATTTTTATGGTGTAGAATCGTCGGTTGTTGAACTGATGGTTCCAAAACCGTCGGGTCATGCGATTTTTAAGGATGGAATCGTAAGGGCCCGTCAGAACTCACGGGTCCTTCATCGGTTTAGACATGCCATTCCCGGACCGGTTTTCGGTTCGAAAACCATTGGTGATGGGTTAGGTCGGTTCCTGGTTCAAAACCGATTGTGATGATGTCTAGGCATAAGTCAATAGAAAGCATCGAAGGAATTGGAAATGAGCTAAAATTGTTGTGTTTGGTAACTTTTTTTGTTCTTTAAGAGAAATGGGATGATATGATGGGAAGTGGAAGGAAAATAAAAGCTATTTTATTTCTCTCTAAATTTGGATAGAAAATGGTATGTAATTACAAAATACCCTTGTAATAAATTATTTTCACTAATATTTTATATAAATAATACAAGGATAATTTTATTAATCTTTAACTTTATTTTCTTCTGTTTCTTTTATAAATTACTAAACATAATATAATATTTCTACTCATTTTCATTTTCACTCTTTTTTTTTTTTTTTTTCTTTTCATTCATTTCCATTCAACTTTCCCGCTTTGCGATTTTGCCAAACACACCAGGGAAACTAGGGACAGTGTTTTTTGGAGGTTTAAAAAGAAAACTAGGCCTATCAGAAAAGCAAGTGCATAAAAACGGTGAGCTTATTTATTTATTTAAATGGAATAGGCCTCATCACCTGGGAATATGATTTAGGCTTTATTAATTTGGACCACTTTGACATACTGGATGTTAAGGTTTTGGTATTAATTTGGTCACATAAGTATCGAATCTCATAGAAAACGGGATAAAAAGGCCTTTTCTTCTTGTGAATCCACATTTAAACGGACGCCTGTCTAAAATATAAAATATAAAAAAATAAAATAATGTTGTTTAATTAATTGTGGATCTGTGATTTACTTGGGAAGATATCATGCAAGTTTGACCATTTGGTATTGCGATTAGAAATCTATGTCTGAAATTGTTTTTACTTTTTTCAGTTGACACGCTTATCAGTGCAGGACCTATGTAGGTCACATGTTACTTTTTTTTCTTTTTTGTCTTTTATCTAGTCTTGTGGTAAAATCCACAGCAAGTTAAAATCACTTTACTTTTATTTTTTCCTTCCCTTCTTCTTTATGGCAGTTTTACTTAAAAATTAGTCAGACTGGACATTTTTTTATGCTATATTTTGTCATATTGGCTGGAGTTTTCACATGAAGATCAAAGATTTAAAACAAAAATGAAAAAAAAAAACATATTTTCATATACTTTGGTTAGCTTTCTCGCTTATTTTGCCGTATGTAATAAGATAAAAATAGAATTCTAATTCAATAGGAATGTAACAGAGGATAATGTTGACTTGGTATAAAAAAATAAAACAAGTAATAATCATTAAAGTAAAAATAAATGGTATGAATTGGAATAGAATCGGAATTTTGGTTTTCATTCTTTTTTTTAGTGTTTGAAAGCATTTTTAGAAGGTAGAATCACGATTCTTTGAAAACGATGATTCCGACTTTAAAGAGAAATTTGATTCCATTTTTAAAAAGGCGGAATCGTGATTCTTTGAAAACGATGATTCCGACTTTAAAGAGAAATTCGATTCCATTTTTAAAAAGGCGGAATCGTGATTCCTGTCCACTCTTATTAATTATATGAGTGTAATAATTTTTTTATCCTATCATTAAGCTTATCTTATTAATTAAATATCTACAATGAACTTGTCTTTATTATAAGTAATACTTTCAATATAAGGGTATTTATGATAAAAATTAAATATAAATCACTGAATAACAATTTATATATATGTATTATGAAGACATACATTGTTATTCTCCACAAGTTAATACAGTAATAGCAGTTTATAGAACAAAGAAAGCATGAATGATTACTTTTTTTAGAGTTTATAGGCAGTATGATACTTGACGAGACTATCAAATAAGCTTTCTATTCATTAAAATAAATATAAAATTTAAAATATTAACTATTTTAATAATTTAATTATAATTGAATGTGAATTGATATGTTGGATAGGTACGGTGATGATAGAATTTTCTCTATTTATTATTTTACTTTTTGTAAAGCATTATTGGACTTTGTATTTAAGATGCTTTTCATTCCACAACATCGGAATAAGAGACCTTTGAACTGCGAGCCTGTCGTCTAGGCGTGTCTTCGAATCACACCCTCAGATTTCTCCTTTCTTCACTTTTAATTTCTCTGTGCATCTTCATTTGCTTCCTTTGAATTTTAGATTCCAATTTCTCTCTCTCTCTCTCTCTCTCTCTATAAAGGACTAACAAAAATAGAAAAAAATCAAGGAAAATGGCAATAGATGATCGCGGTACACTTGTTAAGAAGGTAAATAAAGAAGAGGAAAAAGACTTTACATCTTTTCATGTATTCGTATTTTTATGAAGTGCTTGGTGTTCCAGTTTTTTTAACTTATGTTACTGGTACTTACTTTACGTGATCTAGTGGACTAAATGTCATTCTGTGAGAAGAGGGTTCGTCCTAGTTGTGATTCTCTAAAGGTTTTACTAAACCTTTCCTCAGATTGCATCATCTTATCTAAATTTCTTTATAAAAAGATCATATCATTCCTTGTCTTGTTTGTAGATGGAATCTGTTAAACGACGAGCAGTTACACCATCATCTAAGACTAAAATTTCGCGTACTTTTGCAAAAGTCCTTCATCTTCGAGCTGCAACTGGAGTTGCCCCTGTAGATGGGATTCAAAAGATCAACTCTCTGGAAAAACCGGAGCACCAGCAACCTAGAGAAGATGATGGAAATCGTGCTCTTCATCAGTCTCAAACCGATGAAAAAACTCGACCCGAGAAAAAGGAGAAGGGATCTTATAGTAAAGAAGCTCTGGAGGCTCTTCTTGCCAAGCTCTTTGTTGGGATGTCTTCTGTTAAAGCAGCTTATGCTCAGTTGCAGTATGCAGAATCCCCTTACGATCCAGACGGCATTCGGGTTGCTGACCAAATCATTGTTTCGGAACTGAAGAAGGTGTCGGAGTTGAAGAAGCTTTATCTGAAGAAGCAGTTTGAACTACTGGAATCTCCTATGCTGTTGGTCGAAAGTCAGGAGCAGAGGAGTCTCATAAAAATCTACGAAGTCACGCAGAAGAGGCTCCAGGATCAGCGGAAGCTCAAGGAATCTAAGAAATCATCTCTTAAGGAGAAGCTAGAGGACATGAAGAAGCTGAATAAGATACTCGAGAAGAAGTTGAACCAAAGCGGGCCTATGTCAGTTTTGGAAAATGTTCACCTCTCTGGTTTAAGCCATAAGCATTTTGCCGTCGTGCTTCGGCAGACCATAAAGTCTATCCGAAGCTTTGTCAGGACGATGCTTGATGAGATGAAATCCTCGGATTGGGATATCGAAGCAGCTGCATTGGCCATCGAACCTGGAGTGGTCTACGGGAAACCAGACCACAAGTGTTTCGCGTTTGAATCTTTTGTTTGGAGGGAGATGCTCGAATCGTTCCAAAACCCGAACTTCTCCCTGCCAAACGAGTCCTTGCCAGAGAGAAGCAAGTGGAATAAGCTCTTTTTCGGTAGATTCGTAGAGCTAAACTCTACCAAGTCCAAGGATTTCCTCGCTCAGCATCCTAGGTCTACATTCGCGAAGTTCTGTCGGGTGAAGTACTTGGGACTTGTTCACCCTAGGATGGAATCAGCATTTTTTGGGAACTTAAGCCAAAGAAATCTAATAAACTCTGGGCAGTTTCCAGACACTAAGTTCTTTAATGTGTTCTCTGAAATGGCAAAACATGTCTGGCTCCTACATTGCTTGGCATTTTCATTTGAGCCTAATGCATCTATCTTCCAAGTGAGCAGAGGGTGCAGATTCTCTGAGGTGTTCATGGAAACCGTCGTGGGCGAGGAATCCTTACCGCCTCATGACCACCACCACCACCACCTCACGGAGAACTATGACCCGCGAGTGGCGTTTACGATTGTTCCAGGGTTCACTATAGGTAAGACTGTTATACAGTGTCAAGTTTATCTGCTTAACTCAATATCAAACACGGATGCCCGGGATACTAGGAAAAGTTAAGAGTGTTCGTCGACCATCAAACTCCAGCAGCTCCTTCTATTCATGTTTTAACGCAGGAAAATTCATCGCATGTGGGTTTGTTTCTTCCAATAAAGTAAGTCTTGACATACCTAAATTTAGAATCACTTTCCATTCAGTTTATACGTGCTTTTACTACTAATCTGTAAAAGAGGTTAAATCTGATGTACTCCAGAAAAACTTTAAGTATTATAAGCTGAATGGAAGGTTGTGCTGAAAATAGGTATTCTTAAGACTAATTTAATGCGATTTTCTTATGAGTCAAAAACACAAAATAGATAGGAGTCGTTTGAGTTAAATGGTCCGAAGAAGTACAGAGGGTGAGCTGGAACCCAATTTACATTTTCACTCTTTTAGCTATGTTCTGTGTAATTTATGGGGACGATCAAAGAAGAAAAGTGGCTGAAAAAGCAATGGTGGTGGTATCTGAGTGTCATGTGGGGACTCCAAACAAAAATCAAATTGCCCCTTTGATCATTGGGCCATTTTGAATATTTGGGGAAAAAGAAAGAAAAGCTCAAGCAGCATGATGGAGGAAAAGGAAAATCCACCAAGAACTTTTTAGGGTTTCTTTATTAAAAAAGTAGTGATAGTAGCAGTAAATTAGGTAGGACTAGGAGTACATCTCGATCTCTTGTTTATAATTTAGGCTACCTTTTAAATGGGAAAACTATGCCCATTTTAAATTTATATATATAAAGTTTGTACTCTCTTTTTTCTATAATGTTTTGTATATAAAAAATGGAGAGTGGTGTGGTTGTATTATTGATGTATGAAGAAAAATCTAGGAACTTGGGCTGTCTGAATTCGAATAATCCAACTGGTCTAGGAAATATGTGCTTTTTTCTTGTCTTGATAAATGGGAAAACAAATTTTTAAAAAAGAAACAAATCTTTTAGCAAGTTGCATATAGCTTAGCATCGGGTTTCCAAGGCTCTAGCTGTATTATTAAAAAAAAAAAAAAAAGGCGACAGTGCAATGGAACATGTCAGTCTTCAGTCATTAATTACCTTCCTTGTCTTTGCGAAAAGTTAAATTTACTATGGGAGCCATCTTAATTTAGTCTTACAAATGTATTATTTTACTAGGAATTTTGTTGTGACGTTAGAGCTGGAATGGTTTTCCAACGTTTGGGTATATTGGTTTACATTCTAAGAAGGAAAAAAAAAATTATGATTTTTAATCTATATCTTATGAAAATAAAGAAAACTAAAATGTTTCTTTATTCAGTAAATATGCACATTAACATTTTCTAGGGAAAATTTCATCCGAGCAAAATGGATTTAAAAGTTTTTGGCATGCAAAAGCCAGGGATCTGAAAGTTTTGTCAGCAATCGAGGCGTGTAATTATTTAATTGACTGTGGTCGTGATTCTCTTTTCTACTAAGGCAAGTGGTCGAGAAGATATAGACAAAGAACCGTAACATGTTATGATAATAATATCGGTTTTTCCCGCCGATATTCGTTAATAGTTTTTTTTCTCCCCTTTTGAGTAACAAACTGTCTAATGTGATTAATGAAATAGCCTTGTATATTATATATTACGTGTAGCATACACGTGATAAGTAATTATCAATATTTTTTAACACGTGACTGTATTCATAAATCATGGTAGTCATTTTCGAAACTAGAGAAAATATCACGTTTGATACCTGAAGTTTAATAATAAAAAAAAAATGTAATTAAGTATTTGAACTTTTAAAAGTTTAATTTTATATCCGATTTGAGCTTTTCATGCACATAAAGACTAACTTGCTTAACTCCATTATATCTGTTGGCCTAGGTGGATCTATGCTCCTATTATTATTTAATACTTGTCCCTTCACTAAAAAATAAATAAACAAATCAAGCTAACTTTTGCATTCCATAATCTCTGCAAGCATCTAAATCTTTTTCTCCTAGACTCTCTCTCCTTCCTTTTCTCCTCTCTTTTACCATGATATCCCTTAATTCCAAAACCTATCTATCCAAAACCCTTAACGTCTTGCTCGAAATTGACCTAGAACCCATCTTCCATATCAATAAATGAGCAACACCCAAATCCCCCTTTTCCTTCTCATCCCATATATCACTCAATTCCTCACTAACCACATTAAGATGATGATCACTACCTCCATCATTCTCATTCTCATCCTTATCCTCTTCGTTGTCATCATCAAGCCCTAACCCTTAATCAACACTATCCCTAAACTCAGAATAAAGATCACTCTCAACACCAACATCACCTCCACTATCAAGAATCCCTTTTTGCCCCTTGGAATCCAATTCCATATCCCTAAACATTTCCTTATACTTCAAGAAATTCTCCTAATGATTGTCATGGTCATTCCAGTTGAACTCATCGTCAGAGAGCCCGATCTTTTGTTTGACTTCAAGGTACTTGTGGCACATGTTTTGAACCTTGATGGATATGTCCTGCCATGACCATTTAAAAGGGAAAGTGACTGGATACTAGAGATGGTGGAGAGAGTTCATGTGCTCTGCAATCAAAGAAGCTCGTTTTTTGTTTTAGGGTTTAAAGGAGCATCCAATTAAGGTTTCACAACGATTTCTAGGTGAGGGTCCATAGTGCACACTTAACCCTTTATTTCTATAGGAATCTCTTTAGGGTAAATATGTGGACCTCCTATCTGTCAATTGGGCTTAGATTGTTATATTGTACTCCTCTTTCTGTAGTAGATTTTGAAAAGATAATTAGGTTGGTTGATGATTTACCTGCATGTTTTGTGTTTGATCATGGCTATATTAGCTTGATTTATTTATTTTAATAAAGGAACACATGTCAGATAATAATAGAAGAGCATATCCACATGGAATAATAGATATAACGGACTTAAACGAGGTAGTCTTTATGCATACAAAAAGTTCAAATTGGGTATAAAATTGAATTTTGAAATTTTGGGTATCTAATTAGATTTTTTACCAAAGTTTGGGCACCAAATGTGGCATTTTTCCCTAGAAACTATCATTATTTATTTGAGGTATTAGAGTTTGTTTGGTTCGTTGCTTTGATAACTGGTTCAATGAGGTTTTTTTGTCAAAAATAGATACAGATAAAAAAAATTGGTATTTTTACTTGTAAATAAACCATACAGATCAAATATGAATAAGATGTAAATATAGATAAGATACAGATAAAATACAAATGAAAACAAATCATCTAAATAGACGTATAATTAGTAGTTACTTATCACGTGTATGTAGATGTGGTGTGTATAATTTCCTGATGTAAAAACGGAAGATTATACGAGATCAATTTTATAGAATGATTTCCACTATTTAGCTGTAAAGTTTTAGATATAAATTTATTAAAAGCTTAAAATGTATATAGAAGTTTGGATGTAATTATATAAACATTTTATAAAAGAAGAACTATATAGATTACATTTTACTTAATTAATTTGCTTTGAACATGCCACTGTTGTACGGCAGCAGAGATATATACATTATATATTTTTTCTCTTTTTGGGCAGGCTTCATTTCACGTGGGGGACATATGCTTTTATTTTCTGCATGAAGAATCCTGTCAAGAATCTACACTGTACATATACACACATATATATACCTTTAATTGCGATCAGAAACACCAACATCCTCCGAGCGTGTGATGTCCGAATCCAACGGACTTCAATCCCTGACTCCGACCATGTTTTATCACATGGCCAATATTTTATTTTACCTGGTGGCTTTCAGGTTTAGGATAGGGAAAGGAAGGGAAGGGACCATCTTCTCTAATCAAACTTCTTTATCTAATTTTTACCACAAGTTAATGGTGCTAGACCCATCCAAAGACCGGTGCCTGCCAAGATCTGGCACGGTCATGTGCCATTGAGAATCAAAAACTGAAACCAAACCAATCTACGAGAGTCTATTATGGTTTTATTTTACCACCAGTGATATATAGACGTGCCGTATAATATTTAGTAAATCTTTTTATCTTAGGTGTAACAACTGTTACTTATGGTTTCACTTTCAAGTAAAACCAATGAGTTTGATTGGAGATAGCTGACTTTATAGACCTATTTTATTTCCTCACAAATATTTTAGCTGATTTACTATATAAAAATATATATGGAGAGAGAGAGAAAATAAAAAAGAGAGAGATGAATCGTTACTTAAATTGATCTAAATGTAAAATAAGCTAGCCAATTTTTTTACCGAGGTAGTCATCCTAGATGTAATTTTCCCAAGTTCCAGCAATTTTATTTCAATGTTATAGGGAATAAGTATATTTCAAATATTGCTGTTATGGAGCTTTCCAACTAAAGTTGAGCATTCCCACTAAAATGACTTTTTCTTTTAAATTTTTTTACCCCTTTATCTTTATTGATATGAATTCTTTTTAATAGATTATTTAGCTTTTCCTTTTTTTCCTCTTTATTAGTGGAATATATGTATTGCTATTAGAAAGATTCATGTGAAGAGTGATAAATTAGTAAAAAAAAAAAAAACCATTGCAAGGGAGAGCATTTTTTTTTTAAATGGAAAGTCATTTTCCAAATAACTCAACTTATTGAAGAGGTTGAATCTATACTCAACTTTGATTAAACCATTAGAGAATGAGTTATATCGTCATTTACAAACTAAATTTTTAAGAAAACATTATTAGAGAAACATGAATGGATTACAAAAACTTTGAAATATAATTTCTTCATATTTTATTTTCATGCAATAATAATAATAATAATAATAATCATCATCATCATCATCATATCTAGAAGTATCAAATTTGCATTAACCCTATATTTTAAATTTGGTAAATTATATTAAAAGTTGTCAACATTTAGGGATAAGTGCATTTAAGATATCAATATTTTGAATCTGACATGTTGAAAAGATAAATCAACATTTTACAAAGTAAATCTATTATGAACTAAAATACAAGATTCCGAAAAAAGCCTCATTATTTGTCTGACTATGTAGAATAAATGAGGAATAGACAGAGGATAATACAACTCGTTTCTACACGAGCTGTACACACATCATATTGTACAGAAATTTACATGAGTTGTAACTACCAGAAAGTTTGAAATAAAAAGAAACAATAGAACGTAACACACATTAGCCTGAAATTTACCCAAATAGCTTTAAGCAAGGAGCCCTTTGGAAACTTAAATTCCAACCTTTGATAAAGCCTATGCTTCATTTCATTTCATCATTCTAGCAACAAGCACAAATAGATTGTTAAAAAATTTCATCATGAGGATAATAGAGTAGAAAACTAGGTTAAAGACCAAGAAATCTAAACCAACAAGCAAACCTTAATTCTTGAATAATAAAGAGAGAAGAGTTGTACTTTTGTTTTGAGGACACGGACGAGAAGTAAAGGATAGTAGACTTTAGGTTTTTTTCATATTTTTGCCCGTTGAAAAGCCTAGATCGAGGCTTAGTTTTGGGCCCAATTGTAGGTTTTATAATTGGTGCTTTCATTGTTGTTCTATAGTAATTATGGCAGATAGTACTCGTGGAGTTACCAAATTACAAGAAAATCTTCTTCAACATAAAAGTAAGCTTCTTGCTTTAGAATCAAAGATCATTTAATTTCAAATATGTCACAAGTACTCTCTTTTTTTCAAATTACGAACAGATAATTAGAATAGCACTAATACTGAGTCATCAGGTAATAAATCATCATCATCTCCATTTGCATATAGTACTAATAAGGAGTCTACTCATTCTTATATCTAAAATATCAAACTAGAATTGCCAAAAATTTTAGGAGCGAATTCTTTATCTTGGATTTCCCGAGCAAATCAATTCTTGGATTTTCATAATGTTCTTGATACAAAACAATTGAAAATGGCTCCTTTTGCTATGGAGGATGAAGCTTTAGATTGGTATTAATGGCTTTTTCGAAATGGTTTGTTATCTACATGGCCTGTTTTTCTTAGAGGTTTGGAATCTCGATTTAGACCCTCATTATTTGATGAATTTCAAGGAAAGCTTTCTAAGTTGTTTCAGACTGCTTCTGTTCAAGAATATCAACATGAATTTGAGTCTCTCTTTAACCATATCACTGATTTATCAGAGAACCTCTTAAAAAGTTGTTTTATTTTAGATCTTAAACCCTTATTTCAACAAAGTTTTGGCTTCACAACCTAATAGTCTTGTACAAGCTACAAGCCTTGCTAAACTTCATGAATCAAAATTTCATACCCTGAATATTCACTAAACCTACCTCTTCTTTTTCTTAAACTCCTAACCACCATAAATCTACTATACAGTCCACTTATACACCTCCATCCTCTTTTATTCATAAACATAAACCCTCTTCTTCCACTTCACTATTGACTTGTCTACAGAGCAAATTATGCCACCAAAGAAACCTTTACCATTCAAACGCTTAACACCTATTGAAATGGCTGTGAGAAGAGAGAGAGGCCTTTATTTTAATTGTGATGATAAGTTCAGTAAAGATCATGGGTGTAAGGCCAAATTTTTTATTATCATTCAGCCTAAGGAGTCAGATTCGTATGATAGTGATTATGTCAATTCTCTAGATATTCTAGAGTTCTAACATAACATGGAGATCAGCTACCATGCTCTTAAAACATTAAAAATGGTAGGATCCATTCGAGGCAAATCTATATCAGTTTCAACAGACTCTGGCAGTCCTCACAATTTTATTAAAGAACATGTTGCTAACGGCTCAAATCTTCCCATTCTTGCTTCTAAGTCTTTTCAAGTGATGATAGTAAATGGGGATCATCTAACTTGTTTAGGTCTCTGCTCTAATGTACCTTTACAGCTAAATGGTATTGATTTTCACATTGATTCATATGTTTCACCTATCAAGGGAATCGATATTATCTTGGGTATTCAATGGCTGACAACATTAGGGCCTATAATAGTGGATTACTTAGCTCTTATAATGAAATTTGTTTTCAATGGGCAAACCATTGCTCTCAATCCATCTATCTATCCTAAGAAATTAGAGCATCATCAGTTTCATGAACTATTGCAATCAGACAATGTTGTTGCATGTTTAGTTTAGTGGCTTTGAAAAGTATTTCACACGTTAATACTTCCACCAACGACTTTGTTGAAGAATTATTAGGTAGATTTTCATGTGTTTTTTAGACTCCTTCATCATTGCCTCCTTTAAGAGATGTGCAACACCATATTCACTTAAGAAATGAGTCTCAACCCATCAATGTTAGGCCCTATTGTTATCCCCATTTTTAGAAATCAAAGATTGAAAAATTGGTTCAAGAAATGCTAGATTCTGGAATAATATGCCCCAATACAAGCCCTTTTTCTTCACCAGTTTCTTCACCAGTTCTCTTAGTGAAGAAAAAGGATGGCTCTTGGCAATTTTGTGTTGATTATAGAGTCTTGAATGAAGCTACTGTTTTGAACAAGTTCCCAATTCTTACAATAGATGACCTTTTGGATGAATTGCATAGGGCTCATATTTCTCAAAATTAGATATAAGAGTTGGCTATCACTAAATAAGGATGTTTCCTAATGATACTAACAAAACAGCCTTTTGTAGTCACGAAGGAAATTATGAATTTCTCATTATGCCTTTTGGCCTAACAAATACACCATCGACATTTCAAGTCGTGATGAATAGCATTTTCTAACCCTTTCTATAGAAGTTTGTCATCGTTTTTTTTTTAATGACATATTGATACACAACCCAACCATGGAAGCTTATTTAGAGCATTTGGAACAGGTGTTGACTTGTTTAGCTCATCATCAATTCTATGTTAAGAAATCCAAAAGTTCTTTTGCTCGGTCCATGATAAACTATTTGGGTCATTATGTTTCATCAGATGGTGTTACCCCTGATCCTAGTAAAGTCCAAGCCATTAAAGATTAGCCTTTACCACTTAAAACCGAAACAATTACGTAGTTTTCTTGGACTTATTGGTTACTACAGGTGTTTTGTTCAACATTATGCTCATATTGTTGCACCATCAACCAATTTGCTTAAGAAAGAAGCTTTTTAGTGGTAAGAGGAAGCTACTTTAGCTTTTGACAAGTTAAAGGACTCTTTAATGACTACCCCAGTATTGGCATTACCTGATTTTTCTAAAGCATTTATTTTGGAATCTGATGTTTCTAGTGAAGGAATAGGGGTTGTTTTACATCAGGGTATTCAACCCATTGCATTTTTTAGTGAAAAATTTTCTTTATGTTTACGTAAAGCTAGTGCTTATGTTAGGAAAATGGTTACTATTGTTGAAGCTGTCAAAAAGTGGAGACATTATCTTTTAAGGAGGCATTTTATCATGAAAACATATCAAAAGAGTTTGAAAGACATTCTTACTCAGGTGATTTAAACTCCTGAACATCAACAATACTTAGTCAAACTACTTAGGTATGAATATGAAGCTATATACAAACCTACCCTGAAAATACAGTGGTAGATGCCTTGTCTCGAAGTTTTTCATAGGACCTATGTTTACTTGCTTTATTCTTACGATCTTTTGACTTTGTTACACTAATTAAAATAGTGTACAAAGACAATAAGGAATGGTAATAGCTTATAGATTAGTATATTTCAGGAGCTACATTGTAGTGGCCATTCGTGGAGCGAGATGGATTGCTATTTCTACAAGATAAGATTTCCATCCCTCTTATTCTTCTATTATCAATTCCTTGATACTAAAATTCCACACTTCTCTTATTGGGGGTCATCTGGGAATATTGAAAACATATAAAAGACTCTTGGAATCTTTCTTTTGGCCTACTACGAGGAAGGATGGTGACACTTTTGTGAAGCAATGTCATGTATGCCAACAAATTAAGTATTTGACTACATCCCTAGTGGGTTTGCTCCAACCACTTCCTATCCCACAACATGTTTTCGAGGATATTTCTATGGATTCCATCTCTAAGTACCCAACCTACTTAATCCCATTAGTTAAGCATGCTAAATCCCCTGGCCACACATACTACTTAAGTACTATATGTAAGATTGTATGAAAAAGAAGATGTTTATGTGGATTGCCTGTTTAACCCACTTTAAAATACAAAACTTTAACAAAAACTTCTCATCATTCAGTAGATACTTTGATATATTAATATATAGATATTAATAACTTGGTATCATGAAGTAACAAACCATATATTATATACAATATAGGAAAACTGGAATACTCTATATTACAAACTTAGGCTCATAAGTAAGCCATATCTATGCTATTACATTATTAAGAACAAAACTTGATTTGGTCTCTCTTGCAAAGAAAATAACAAGGTAGGTCCAGGAGTATTAACCATCACACTCATCCAAATGTCCTCAAAGTCTGCCCATAGCCCAAGGAATTATAAAACTCATATTCTTCAATACCTGAAATAGATAAAAGTGAGCCAGAGGCCCATTACATAGTAACTAAACAAATATGATATGTCATCCACTCTTGAACTAATGCAAGGCAAGAACCATAAATTATTTCTCCTTATTTAAGTCAACAAAACAACACTAGAGTATTCAAACTCCAAGTTCAAGTTTGAGGAATCTGGGGGTTCTGATAAGATCATATTCTACACAACTTTTAATAAGTAATTAGTGATTAATTTGTCTTGAATTTTATGAAAATTGCTAGAATTGGTACTTGGATTGTTTAAATTCATGTTTCAGGTCTAAATTGAACAAAGGAAAGCAAAAGAAGGAAGTTTGAGCTGAAACTGAAGAATCTTAGGGGGTACGCCGACTTTTCTGGATCTTAAGCCGCCGGCGTATAGTCGGCTTAGAGGTTAATACTACCTTTAAGCTGCTGGCTTTTATCCAAGCTTTGATATGGAACAGATTCAAGAATTCAAAGGCAGGCAAAATTGTCATATATGCCGCCGACTTTGGGGCGGTGTAAGATGAAGATTAGTAATAAAAAATAAGCATTGGTTCAACACTACTAGTGTAGAAGAAGGGAAAGCTAGCTTCTGTAATTTTCATCCAACGCCGATTTTTTGGAAATCAACGCTGCTGGCGTTAAGACGGCCTTGAGCATCCACAGAATTGGATTTTTAAAGGCTGCCACTTGCACGGCCAGCCTAGAAATGGATTTGGCCAGCCTTCTATGTTTTCCCTCTACAACGGCATTCCAAACACTATGCCACCGGTGTTCAAGCACTGTTGGTCATCCATAGAATTCAAACCTTTAATGTTGAAGCTAAAGCCGCCAGTGTTCTAGTGATGTAGGAGAGTACGCTACCTATACGCCGTCGGTGTTGAAAGTGTAACTACCGGCATACGATTTGTGACTGCAAAAATTAGATGAAATGTCTGGAATTTTGCTTATATATTTTAAGGTCTTCTTCACTTTGGAGAGACACAAAAAAATACAAAAAAAAAGATTAAAAAATTAGATTAGCTTTCATTCCTTTGTTAGAGAGAGAGATCATTTTGGAGCTTTGTAAAGATCTTGCAATTGAAGACTTTGTCAATTGAATTGTTGATATTTGATTTTATTTTTATGCAATTCAATTGTCTGATTTTGTTTTTCAATATGAATTCAATTGTATTTTCATATCTGATCTACGAATCATTATTCATGGGTAGCTAAATTTCTCTCGTGAGAAGTTGATGAAGCCTTAAGCATGCTAATATGATTCTTGAAATTATGTTATATGATTGTTAGGGTTATGAAATATTCATATTGAATTCTTGTCATTCATCTTATTTCTATTTGAAATTTGATTTGTAAGAATCTTGATAACTCGGAAGGGAAATTAGGGTTAATAGAAATTCATAAATAAAGGTTAATCAACAACTGCAGAAAGCGGCAGAATTTAATCTGATTTAGAAATTGTCTATTGTGATTCATGCAATGTTTTTAGGCTGATTTCTCACTAAGGAATTAGGAGAAGTTAATTTAAATCATTAGTCAATTGTAGAGTCGGGAGATTTATAATTGTGAATAAGATTCCGCTAGTAATTTATTTAGCGGAAGCTATTAGGTTATTTTGTGGTTTATAAGTTATAAAAACTTGATTTCAAGTTTTAGATCTTGACAATTTCATATGAGTATTCATAAGTCTAATTATCAATATAATATGATTTCAATTTGATTAGCAATGTTAAGGTGGATTCTTTTCCTTCCCACATTATTTTGATATATATCTCTCTAACAATCTCATTGCATTCATCAATAGCTATTAAGTTAGATTAGAATTAGATAATTAGTTTAGATTGCTACAATTCGATTGCATAAATATTAGTTAAAGCTAATACCGGTCTAGTAGTTAAATTGATCCTTGTGGGAATGATACTCTACTCACTTTTGTATTACTTGATCATACCCAATATACTTACTGGTAGAATCTGTATTTTATTTATATACATATTTTAAGCGGATCAGATTCCTGAATAACCACAGTAGTTCAGGAGGTTGATATAAGCAGCCCGAATACTTATATCTCTGTTATATCCTTATAAAGAAAAAATAATTTCATCTAGGGTTTACAACCGTTACTCAACTTTACTTAACTTAATCAATAATATCACCTAGTTTAATTGTCCCTATAAAACATGAATTAAATCATATTATATCCTTTTAAGAGTAAGTAAATGTTACACCGATACCATATACCCTATCAATTACTTGCAAGCCACCTATTGGAAGTTATTGCATCATGAAGAGTGGCATAAGAGCCTAAACTACCGTGTCCACTTGGACAAAGTTGTCGCTCCTTGGACCAGATTCAATGCCGCACGTATAACCATTATCCATCAATTATTAAGCTAATTTTAAGTTTTAATTCATTTTTAGGATGCCTATCCTAACAATCACCACACAAGTTATTGCGTACCTTGATAATTAGGTTTATCAGACAAAAGACCGGTATTCAAATTCAGTTGAGTACGAGAATCTGTCAAAGGAATCATTTCATATAAAATATTGTTAAAGTCACAATAATATACTAAATCATTAAATACTCATTAAATTTAGACAAAACTCAAATCATCACGCAACACTTTATTCATTCAAATACAAATATCCATATCATATTTCATTAATCATTCATCTATTATTATAAATTACTTAATTATTATTTTAATTTTCATTATATATATATTTGTTGCGAACAGTACAAGAGGATCAGTCACGCCTGTTACAGAGGTCGTGATATGAGTTATGGGAACCATCATGGTCGTAATATATGCCGTGATGACAATTACGCCCGTATTTAGCTTTGTAAAAGAATTTCTAAAAACCACACGAAGAGATCATGGGCTCTGTTATGGCCATAATCTAGGTCGTGTCCATTAAAAAAAAAACGGTCACAAGGAATCATGAGGTTGGAAAAGGCCACATTCAAGCTTTAAAATTTTATCCCGAGAGAATAACAACCTTTGTAATGGTCGTAACCCAGGCCGTATCAAGATTTATAAAACATCAGAGGGGATCACGGGCCAAATCATGGCTGTGATTAACAAGGAAATCTGCATCCGAGAAGATAACGACCTTGATTATGCCCTTATGAATAGGGCATTCACCTTATAATACTTGTTTTGAATTTTTCAAAGTTCTATCTCTTTTGACCTTTTACTAACTTGTATGCTCGTAAAAACATATAAAAACCAACTTATTAACACAATATCAAACGCCATCAATTTCTCTTGCACTATTATGTTTATTTCTCATGAGAAAGTACACAAACTTTATCTAAAACATAAATCTATCATTCATGCATATTAAGCTCTATCATCACTCAAATCACTCAAATCTTACTCATCTATTACTATCAACATCAATACATGCATCTATTCATCATAAAATTCATATATCATTTTATTAAACACCTAAGGTATATGTGTCTATTTGCATATTTATTCTAATTTACATGCTAACAAACCATTAATTTGTCTAAAACATCAAAATTCCGCTCTTATCTAGCATTAACACCAATCAAAATCATAATTAAACGAAACAACAAGAAATCAACTTTACTCACTTCTATGACTATTTGAACCAGCAAACTTCTCTTGCTACTTATATGGCCTTGATTACTTGTTCCTTGTCTTGATTCTTGACTTGGGATCTTGTAGAAGTGAAGTTTAAAGAGAATTTGGAATTTTTTGTGCTTAGAAGGATGGAGGAGACGAAAAAGAGAGAGACAATAGTTTTGGTTTGTTTTGGATTGATATTTCGTTTTGTACTTTTTGACTTTTTGGGCAATTTGGAACCTTATAGAAGATGCATGAAAATGGGATTTAGGTATATGTGTGGGCTTGGTTTTGTTAATTTTGTTAAGCTTAGACTTAGTTTTTTTCTCTTTAGACTTAATTTCTGGCAAGCCATGCGTTAAATACACATGCATCTTAATTTAATACAATTCTACCAACAATATATTACTAAAATTTTACTAACACGCATATATTTTAATTACAAAAATTTATCATACTAAGAATTTATTATTCCATTAAATTAAATTATGTTAACCTAACTATAGCAATTTAAATCACAAATCATCAATTAAACATATATAGGCAATTTAATTTAGCATATTAAATTTTAGGTTATTTCACCATCACTAGTTTGCCTATTTCAATTGTGTATTCAGTGATTTTAGTTGTGGTGGATCGTTTAACTAAGTACTATCACTTTGGAGTCCTAACAACCAATTACTTAGCTACATTTGTAGCTAAATTTTTTGTGGATATTGTCGTTAAACTACATGGAATTCCCAAATCTATTGTTTCAGATAAAGATAAAGTTTTCATGAGCCGTTTGTGGAAGGGACTCTTCAAATTAAGTGGTGCTACTCTTAAAATGAGCTTGTCTTACCATCCCCAAATAGATGGTCAAACCAAAGTAATGAATAGATGGTTGGAACAATATTTACATGCTTATGTGATGGATTGCCCTATAGCTTGGTCTCGTTTTCTTCCTTGGGCAAAATTTTGTTTTAACACTAGTTATCACACTAGTGCTAATATGAAATCCTTTCAAGCTTTATATGGCTGTTTTCCACATAGTGTTCCTCATTATATTTAGGGCCAAAGTTCTATTGAAGCTATGAATCAAGAGTTAAAGACCAGAATAGAACATATTGTCTTTTTGATGAAGGAGATTGGGTGTACATGAAGTTACAGCCTTATAGGCAAACTTCCTTGGCCAATAGGATTTCTTATAAACTATCACAATATAATTTTGAACCTTTTAAAGTTTTGACAAGAGTAGACAATATGGCTTATCTTTTAGACCTGCCTTCCTCTTTTAAAATACATCCAGTTTTTCATGTGCCTCTACTTAAGAGAGCTTATAGAACTAATTTGGAGGAGCTGGCTTTACCTCAGGACTCTTTGGGTAGCTATCCTATGGTTTCCTCACTTGCTGTATTGGATACAAGATGTATTTTTAAATAAAGCCAACAGGTGAAGTAGTCGTTTGTTCAATGGGGTCTCTACCTATTGAAGATTCTCTTGGATAGATCTCTATGATTTTAAACAAGATCATTCTAGTTATGAGCTTGAGGACAATGTCTTTTTTTTTTTTTTTTTTCAATCAGGGGAGAAACATATTATTAACTAAAATACAAGAATCTAAAATGATAGGGATCAATTTCCAATAAGACCGATTACGAGAGCTAAAGCTAAGGGATTACAAAATTTAGCTTTAAAGATTCTATCAAATTGACCCTCTGAAGATGAACACAACTTCATTAATGGCCATGGAATGTAATACATAAAAGAACATGGATCGATTTATAACAAGTTAGAAGGAGAACATGAAGCAAATGAAAGATACCTATCGACCATGACCATGATTTTAGTCGTTATTCATGAAATGGGAGACACCGGAGATAACGGGCCTCATAACGCCCATGGCTAGGGATGTTATCCTCAATAACACCCGTGATGTAGGGCATGATAAAGTTGGATGTTTGATTCCGACAAGATCACGCCTAGGATACGCTCGTGATGATAACCATCATCAACGTTGGAGATTTGGCTCAGAACAGATCACAGCCTATGATACAACCATAAGGAGGGGCGTGAAAGGAGATAACGCACATAATGTAAAGCGTGATTTCAATCTGTACTGGTGTGAATTTTCATTTATTTATTTTGTATTATTTACAAGTTTGCCGTTATTGAGAGGTTATATAAATACCCACTCTTATGTTGTAAACTCTAACGAAGACCTTAGATAAAACACTCTTAGTATTTTTCTTTCAATTTTGAGAGCAAATCCTTGAGGTCTTATCAATCCTTTGTGATTGTGGTGAACAACCACTTAATCTTGTTTGTGCGTAATATCAAATGAGAGGGAGTGTAGCCCAGGTTATTCTTTGTGCGTAATATCCATCAGTAACTCTATTCATATCATTTATTTTCACTGCATTCAAAATATAAACACTAAAACACCGTGATATACCATAAACCATTTCTAATGCATATCACGAAAGAAGCCTCACTATTTGTCAGACTATGTAGAATAAGTGAGGACTAAACAGAGGATAATACAACTTGTTTTTACATGAGCTGTACAAATATCATATTGTATGTAAATTTACATGAGTTGTAACTACCCGAAAGTTTGAAATAAAAAGAAACAGCAGAGCAGAAGGCACATTAGCTTGAAATTTACCTAAATAGCTTTAAGCAAGGAGTCCTACGGAAACTCGAATTCTAGCATTTGATAAAGCCTAATTCTTCAATTCATTTCATCATCCTCACAACAAACACAAATAGATTGTTAGAGAACTTCTTCACAAGGATAATAGAGTAGAAAAGTAGGTTAAAGATCAAGAGATCTAAAACAACAAGCAAACCCTAATTCTTGAACAGTAAAGAGAGAAGAGTTGTACATGTGTTTTCAAGACAGAGACGAGAAGTAAAGGATAGTAGACTTTAGGGTTTTCTCATATTTTTATTGTTGAAAAGTCTAGACTGAGGTTTAATTTTGGGCCCAATTGTGGGTTTTATCAAAATCAAATCAGTTATCAACATGTCACAAAGTTCATGATGAGTATTCAATTAACATTCCTTAATTTTCTTCAATGATCAATTATTGATATCTTATTTTACTCAGTTTGTGAAATGTTAACTCCTTATTTTAATTATTTGAAATATTGATACATTAAAATAAATATTTTTTCAAATGATAATTTTTCTTTTTAATCATTCGAAATGTTAATACCTTAAAGTTGAAACCTTTCAATGTAGTTAGTTTGTCAATTAAAATTTAAAATGAGTGAATTATAAATTCATGATTATATTAGTACTTCGGTTAATTTGCTCATTGCCAACATTGACTAATGAACTTTAAAAAAGTTCATAATCTAAATTTTTAAGAAAACACACGAATGATTTATAAAGACACTCGGCACATTCATAAAATTATCATATATTATTTCCATACAAAAATAATGAACTTTAAAAAGAAAAGAAAAGAAAAGGAAAATCTACGTACTTACGGATGATCAAGTTTGCGTGATTTAATAGCGAATTGTCTTATTTCTTTCGTTTTGTACAACCACATTGCAAGATATACTTCTTAACTATTAACATCAATATTCGTTGCCACTCAAAATTACAAAAGGGTAACTGGTTATATTTGTATTTGGTTCAATTTGTTCATTTCAATATTAAATTCCTTTTATTATCAAGATCATTCAATGCGCCTTTGCTCCATTTACTAGGTGAATTACATCAGAAGGTCATAGGGTAAGTTTATTTAAGATCCTAATAATTTGAGTAGTTGAAAAGAGGTCTCAACGTTTATCTCAAGTGGTTAAAAAGAGGTCTCAACATTTTGGATATAAGTTCATTTAAAATCCCAACGTTTAAGGAAATAGGCCAATTTTGAGTCCCAAGTACACGTGTTAATAGGAGATGAATCTTATAGGTTTTAATTAAATATTTTCTCGTATTGATACGTATCCTTGAAGACCAAAATTAACCCACTTCTTCAAATATTGGGACTTTAAATGAACTTACCTTCAATGGTTGAGACCTCTTTTTAACCATTAGAAACGATATGACCTTAAATGAACTTACCCATAAACGTTGAAAATATAATTTACTTTTTATTAATGTTGTTATTTTTACTATCTCAACTAATGTCATTTGCTCCATTTATTTGGAAGAGGTATTTTTTCAATGCTAGGCAACGTTAGGAAATGTAATAAAAAACAATGATATGCTATCTCTTCCAATAATGATGTATGGATAGTTAGGTTTATATGAATTTTGCACGTTTCATATTGAATAGTTTGATTTAGGTCTTTCAATTTAAGCAATAGCATCATGCATAGCATATACCCATCAACAATTCCTACCAATATAAATCTGCCACTCCAAATTAAATTACAAATGTACTAGTTATATTTACACATCGGCATGGTTCAGTTCGAGTCAAGAACTGAACCGGAACTGGCTGGTCATGGCTCTTCAAATGGTAGAACCGGACCTGGACTTGTGAAAGCTAGGTCGGTTTCTGGTTCTTGGGAATTGGTGGTTTTCACGGGTTGATTTTGGTTCCGATGGAACCGTAAACCGTTCATTTTCTTTTTTTCGAAAAGAAGACACTAGTATACAGACACTTGGATTGGAACCGAAACCCCTTCATTTTAAAAAAAAAAAAAAAAAACTATCACACACACACACACACATAAACATATATGCATTAGCAGACACACTTTGATCCATACTAGATCATTGAATAGAAAATAATTCTCTAAGTTATTCCTTATCTCTTAACACTGACGTACTTGACAATACTAGTTCTCCTTCATCTACCAACAATGGCAATAACACCACCACCAACAACTACATGAATGAATGGTAAAGATTTAATCTTTTTAGATTTGGGTATTTATTTTGTTGGGTTTCTCTTTATTGGGAGTTTTGTTTCGGCAATTTTGAGTTGGTTTTAGGGAGAAGTTATGGCTATCCAAACATAGTTTTATTAGGAGAATTGTTATAATAATAACAAGAATAATTTTGGGGTTTTTGAAAGTGGGTTCTGGAACCAGTATTTGTTTGGTAATGGTAATAATAATATTACTCCAGAGAAGACAAAACTTCTAATTTACATGCACAACAAATTATGGATGATCGTCAGAATCGTTTATTGAGGGTCGAAATGTGTTATTAAACTCACACACACACTCTCTCTCTCTTTGTGTTTTTTTTTTTTTTTGGAATCGGCTAAACCTGCTAGATCCTTCAGTTTCAGATGGTGAACTTAGGGATGCAACCGGGTCCGCCATTAACGGGTTTTTGACTAGTCCAATGGGTTTGGATATAGGTAAAAAAAACCCTGCAAGGTATTAAAGTAGGGTTCGAATACTACTAAAACTTGATGGATACCTGAGCCGTATTACCTAACTTGTTAATCCTAGTAAAAAAGAAAAATTGTAACTTAAATATATTTACTTAATATAACCATAGTAACAGGCTAAATTTAAAAACGGGTTGACTAAACAAAGGTGAATTGCTATATTATTAGACTATTATTTTATTGGCTTAAGTCCGCTAAATCTATTGAAAAAACAACAATAAGCGAAGCAGGTTCGAGTTGATAATCAAGCAAATAGTCGAAGGGGTAATTGGGTTGATAGTCAAGCAAATAACTAGATAGATGGTGGGTTTTAGAGTAAACCCTGTAGGATGGGTTTGGATATAGAAAGAAAACCCTATAGGGTTATAGGGTCGGGTTTGGTATGTCCTATAATGTAACAGGTTTAGGTTCGAGTTCGAGTTTATATGACCCACCTAAAACCCGACCCAGTTGCATCCCTAGGTGAACTAGCTAGACCCACAAGAATCGGTGGGTCTTTCACCAATTCTAACCCGCCACCTTGGATTTGGTTCCTGGTTTGGGAACCATCGGTAGCAGTTTGGATTGGTTCCCAGGTCGAGACCTACCCATGATAATGTCTAGTTATATTTGTATCATATACTTTTAGAGTGATCGATTAAACCTCCCATCTTAGGAATACTATTCATTAATCTTTATTAGTATATTTCTATATCTACCTATGTTAGCTAAAAAAATTATAGCAAAATATTTTTTTTTCTATTTCATTATTTAAAATTACAAGTTTTTTACGTCATTTTCTTTTGTAGGCAAAGCGGTAGTTTTATTAAGTGTAACTAGACATCTTCCCAGTCTGGGTTGGGTCTAAACCGAAACCTGACCTGCCGGTTTCGAATCTAAAAAATGGAACCTTAACTGTCCTAACCCGATGGCATGGCGGCTCAAATCCATGAACCTGTTGGGTCATGGGCAGGTCCAAACAATTTAGACCCTTGTTTTTTTAATACATAAAATGCAAGACATTAAATAAAAAAAAAAGGAGTAAGTCCTATATTTATTGTAGCTATTTTAATATATGTGCTTGCAATGCAGGTCTCATGCAGATGAAAATTGATTATAAAATCTTGAAAATTGAATATTACTAAAGGTGATCTATTCTAAAATACTATTGCCTCTATGGAGATATTGACGTGGTTCTAGAACCAAAACCGTCTCTTACAATTCTAGTTTGGTTTTATGAACCAACAATTTCCAATTCTAGTTTTGTAACCGCAGAACCATCTTTTCTTTTTAAATAAAAAGAAAAGAATTTTACATTTTAATAAAAAAAATTTAACTCAAAATAATTAATTATTCGATCTGAATGTGTTAAAATTATTTAGCCAAAAATTTAAAAAATTTGATTAGAATGCACATTTGTTTATATACAAACACAACTAATATCAATTATAGTTAGTGATATGATATTACAAAATATTCTAGAGGATAACAAGAAAATTACAATACACAAAATAGTCTCATATTATTAATGAATGAATTTTGCTTTTGGAGAAGTTTATATAAAGTAAATTATATATAATTTTAAGTTATGTTTATTTGTATTATTGATAATAAAATAATAAATATTGTAAATAGATAATAAATTTTACTATTTATAAGAAATAGTGTAAACATTAATAATTATATTTTAATATAATTTTATAAAATTTTTATCTAATTATTTTCATTTTTTTTGTGGGATTGGTTAGAATTGCCGGTCGGTTCCACAGAGTTCTACCTAAAGAATCGCCTAAGAACCGGAAAACCGACGGTTCCTTATCAGGTTCTAGAACCGACCAATCGATTTAATTTCAGTTCTAGAACTATCGATAACGTTTCCAATTTGATTCCTAGTTCGAAACTAAACCGTACTTATGTCTACCTCTATGGAAATATCTTTCAAGCCGAAATTTAATATACAAAAAAACGGCCATGAAGTTTTCTGCACGCTTTTGGTTCTTATTAATTAAAAAAAAAAATACTAATAACACATTATTGGTCTGTCTGGCCTTATCTCGTATATTAATAAAATAAATACTTTATAACATGATTAAAGATGATCTTGTAAACTGCCCTCTTGAGCCGCCCTACTAGTGGCCACTTTTCCATCATAAAGAAGATGCTAATAGTGTGAGGATTAATTCTTGCTAAAATTTCGTTCGCATGGAAACTTTCTTTGCTGAATTTGTCTTTTTTTTTTTTTTTTGTTTGTTTCTTCTTTTAATGTTCGGATCCTTGATGAGCCGCCGACTCCATGGATCCGCCACTAGGACCCAAGTTCTTTTAGCGAATCTGAACCTTCCTATCGGGGTAGGTTCAGTGCATAACCTATTGTGGCTGATCTGGGTCGGATCTCTATTCGAACCAACCCGGAAAGATGTCTAGGTATAACTCATTTGATATTAGAGTTAATGTCATAAATAGTATTTGAATTTTGATAAAATATGTAATTAGATATTTGAATTTTGAAATTAATCAATTTAGTATTTGAAAAAATATTTTGTGCATGCTAATAGTACCATTGTAAATTTTTTTAAGATAGTAAAAGGATCAATTTCGAAGTTTAAGTACCAAAATGATCAATTTTAAAGTTTAATTACTATTTGTGATATTATTTCTTTATATTATAAGCACGGTAAATTCTTAAGGCATAGATTTAGGTTTTTCAGTTATCAAACGAGATACAAAACTATGTTATTATCGTTGATTCAAAGCAAAACAGTAGCATATCAATTGTGCGTCATTATGTTATTGCAGTTTGAATATAAATAAGTTGACATCAGGCAAACATCAATCCTAGGCATCGACAAGCATTTTCATGCTCAATGGCTTGCAGATTGACCCGTCGATGCACATTTTAACCATATATTCATAGGTAGCTTGAGATGGATGTCCTGCATCGAACGTCACGAATTCTTCTCTTTTCTCACAGGGAGCTTTATCTGGTATGCATCCAGCAAATTGGCTAAGCTCACAACAAGATTTCCCATCTTTGAATCCTTAAAAAAGGAGGCAAAATGACGCATCAATAATAGTCTAAATATACGCTTTGATGAGAACAGCAATCAAAGGAAGCATTTAATGAAGTACTGCAAATAAGTTGGGCCAAGTAAAGCTAAATTTTTTAAGGTTCCCTTTTGACTCATTTAAAAGTCAATCAAGGTCGAACTTAATCAAATTTCTACTAAAGCTTTAAGCTTGAGTTGGACTGGTTTTAAAAAAATAGTTTTGTTTGAATTTTTTCTCGATTACACATGAAATCGTTCGAGTAGCTTATGAGCATTTTGATTCATTTGAAACCCTAGGATATGAAACAAAATTAAATCCATGAAACTAAATAAATATAAAAATAAATAGATAATATATGGTATATATAAAACACCATGAGTTTGCTCATAGCCTAAAAGAGCTAGTTCAAGAGTCTAAATAGAAACTCAAGTTTGGTTCATTTAAATAAATAAGTTCAAGTTTGAGTTCAGCCTCTTTTTTTTTTTATTTTTTGCAAATTAAATTGAAACTAAGCCAAATTTAAAGTGAGAGATCAATTTTGAGTTCACGCTCAATTTTTTTTTTTTTTTTTTACAAATTAAGCTGAAACCGAGTCAAATTTAAAGTGAGGAAAACTTAAATAACTCATTAAAAACCCTTAAATTTGGGATATGATTTTCTTACTCACCGTATTTTGCAGCGTTTGTCCTCATGTCATCAATAAAGCTAAAATGCCGCATCGTTGTGAAGGTGGAACCTAGTAGTTCATTTTGTAACTTCTTCATCATAGGATCAGGCAAGTCGTTGTAAAGATTTATAGTCTTGGGCTTAGATTCATCCCAAGTCCATTTGAAATCTGGTGTTGGAGCACAATGCGCGATAAGCATATCGGTTAGAAGAAATTTTCTTGCTCCCAATTGGTGAAGTTTCTGCATAGAAAGAAACATAACACTTTTTAGGGGAAATTTCTTCGCAAGAGTTATTTGCTAGTTAGCATGACGTTTCCATCTTCTATTTAAGGGAAGAAATAATTTCCATTTTAAGATTTTTTTTATTATTATTGTACCCAAATATTAAAAGAAAAATGCGTTTACACCTTTGCAGGTTACACGACAATCTTCTCGCTTAGAAAATAAGAACAAAGTGCTTTTGATATTCATTTAAGGATATGTATCAATGCCCTGAACTTTACCTATTTTTCGCAATTGACTATATGAAATTGAAAGATTTCAATTTGCTATTTGAACTATATTTGCCTTTACAATTAACTAAATGAATTTTATCCATTCTTATAATTATCTAACTAAACAAAGTTAGTTCAAACATTATAAATGCTCTTGGAAAACTTGTATGCTATAAATGATCAAGATTTATGTGCCGATGTGAAATTTGCACTCTTTTAATTT
The DNA here is from genome assembly GCA_024138025.1 of Combretum micranthum. Taxonomy (NCBI): domain Eukaryota; kingdom Viridiplantae; phylum Streptophyta; class Magnoliopsida; order Myrtales; family Combretaceae; genus Combretum; species Combretum micranthum. The sequence goes on from JAMXBD010000461.1 coordinate 277,604, forward strand.
TATGTCCAAAGGGAAAGTAGTAAAACAAAGTTTCAAATAGTCGCATTATAGATGCAAGGCTTTTATGGGTTGAACATCAAACAAAGCGGTCTAAACACACAAGAAACATCTATAAATTACCTGCAATTTCTTTTCATACTCTGATATAAGGTGTTCTGCAAAGGCTCTGAGAGTGTAATCCCTAGACATATTTGGATTTGGAAAGTAACTCATCACATAGTCATTTCCAAAAATGGAGATGAGAAAGATTGATTTAGAGAGATGAGCTTGAAGATCCTTTTCATTATGAAATTGAGATGGCAAGGCTTCCTTTACAATGCTCTCAAATTGTTTTATTTGTTCTTGTAAAGGCAAGTTTTCCCCCTGCAAAAGAGTGAAAACTATAGGATCAACATGATAAGAGACTAGATGACTTCCTTAGCGATGCTTTTGGCAGACATGGATCCTACTGCCATTAACTCGGTAAGGATAGTTATCTGTCCTCTCCTTGCCTAAAAACCCCATAAGCATAGCAATGAAGTTAAAATAAAGCTTATCCAAACTTACACCAAGTTTTCCAGTTTCTGAAAGAATTCCGCTTCCACCAGATGCATAATTAACTCCAGTTTTACTGATATTACTTTTCTTCCCATTGTTCAAGCTAAGAGAAGGAGGTGGCAATAGGAGGCCAAGGAAGTCAGCTGCATAAAGTTAATATAATTAATTCAAATGATTGTTTTTGTTGTTTGATGCTTAACAATTGCATTTGTAAGATCACACTAAATGCACATGAGAAGCTTAGACTTCCTAAACTATTGGTCGTTTATGGGAATATTATCTTAAATTTATAAAACATGACTTTATATTAAGATAACTTTTAAAAATATACAAATAACCCATGAATAGGCACCATGACAAAATGGGAAACAAAAATGTCATTATTACCAAGTAAATCAGCAAGTGTCTTGCCATTGGTGAATCGTCCTCTAGGCACACCATTTAAATCAATACCATATGGGTAAAAATTTGCCTGAGCTTTGGTCTTTAGAAATGGATTATTGCCAGCATCGGCGATAGAGTCACCAAAGACGTAAATTGCAGGTGCAAGACTTTTGGTAGCATCCATAGCTAAAGCTAATTGGAGAGAGACTGAAAACGAAAATAGGGTGTAGAAATTTACTAGTCTCTTCTCCATTGTGTTACTAATTGTGATTTAGGATTAAATGAATTGATGTGACAAAGTATGCATCGCCTTAGACTTTCTTTAATACTAAGTTCATCGTACGATTGTTGACATTTACTTGGATTGTTCCGTTAGCCTCACCTAACCATTGTTTTCTAATGCAATGGAGTTGAGTGTTTAACGGGGTCTAGCAACGACATAAAGAGGGTATTTTTGAGTAGGAATTACTTGTATTAGTTATCTAAGTATGCCTTTTTTTTTTTTTCCCTTTAATAGATGGTGGGTTAACTAGTATGCTTAAACTATTCCGTTAACTAAGTGATTACAATTGAATTTATTGTTTTATTATTTTTTTCAGTTTCTTTTTCCATTTTTGGTAACTTTGAACCTTGATGAGATTTAAAAGTCATTTTTCTTTTCTAGTAGGATTTTTTTTTTAGGGCCATTTACTAAAAAGATTGAAATAATTTGTTTTGACTTTTTGACCCATTATGGTTATCTTATGATCGTATGGCATATAATATTATACTTTGTAATATATAACATATATGATTTTCTGTGTTATCATACAAGGGTATAGACCTATATCATATAATTGTATATATCTATATCTATGTATATAACATATATATAATCTATATTTTTTTAAAAATATAATCTGTATGTCACTTGTATGCATATATATGTATATTTTGTAGATTATAAATACATAGTTTGTATACTATATATATGTGTGTATCATACAATATAGACAAAATAGATAGCATATTATATAAATATATATTGAAATATAGATTTTATAAAAACAAATATATTATGTGATTATATGTAGTACACATATAATATATTAAGCCTACATAATATTTGAATTATAACAAATTAGTACAAAATACATATAAATAATCTATTCATTATTTATACATAATCTTCATGTGTTTATGTCGGTATGTGTGTGTGTGTTTATTACATATAATAATTATATCACATGTTTATTTATAGAGACATACATAATTTATTTGTTATATATAATGTTATATTTTTATCTATTATGTAATACAGATCGCATATGTGGCACCTATATCATATTAGACCTATAATAAACATCTATAAGATATATATGTGAGTATATATAACATATAGATTGATACATAACGTCTTTAAATAACAAATGGATTAATAAATATATATAACAAATATCTGTAACATATATATCATGTTACGTGTATTCTTTATGTTATATATGTATGTGTGTGTGTGTGTGTATTTTATGTAATTTCAATAACATATATGTTGTAAGTGGAGGATCTTTATGTAATGGAAGAAAGCCTCATGGCAAAGATGAACATTAGGGACAAGATAGTTTATGATTGTTCACAAAAATGCCGTGAAAGATATACCTCATACCATGCCACAATCCTTAGGCCTATCATGGCTTCTGTGCCTCAACAACCTCAACATGGAAATCTAGGTTGGTCCTTTTGTATGATCTTTTAAAATATTATGAACAACCATAACTATAGTTCCTTAACATTCATCCTTGTTGTAAAACCTTGATTAGGAAGAACCTCATCAAGGTTGTTTTAAAGCATAATTACCCTTATATCTTATAAGATAACTAGCCTGCTATAGCAATAGAAAAGAACTTACAGATTTTATTAATGATAGTATTTTACACTACTTTGAGGGAAGTATTTACAGACTCAAAATGTTTGTAGGAAATTATAAGTGCTTACACTAGTATTCTTACTCTATGACTTAGACTCTCAAACTTGATGCCCTCTATAGGACAAATTGATGTCTTATATAGGCATTAGAGGAATCTTGGAATAGTACAAAGCGATAAGTTTTAAGAAAAAGTGCTACATGAAAAAGTGCTACTGTGAAAAAAAAATTATTGTGATAACTATCCTTCTCTTGTCTTGTTTGTCTTCTGCAAAATCTTATAAGGATCTTGTTTTTCTTATTTTCCTTCACTCTTTGTATCTATTCTTTTCTTGTCTGTCTTTTGCCAAATCTTATCAGGATCTTGTTTTTCCTGTTTTCCATCACTCTTTGTATTTATTTAAATCCTCTATTCCCTCCATCTTTGTTCATCCTATGCTTGGAGTATAGTTTAGATCATAAGACTTCCTCTTATTACAGTTGGACATATAGGCCGTGGCCTGCAGGTTGCAGCCAAAATTTTTTGTCTCGTTTAATACCCGACCAAATTTACCTGGCCTGTTTAACTCGAGGGTTAAAGCGGGCTAGGCTGGGTTGGACCGCAGGCTAAGGAGAAAAAAAAAAAGAGAGAAACTTAAAAACAAGAATACTATAACATCTTAATAATTATTGATGTATATTATGGAAGAAGATGAACTAATACATGTAGCACAAATATTATAACATTTTTTAACATACATATTTATTGATTGAAACATAATATGATATTTAATAAATCATTTTAAAAACTTGTTTTTATATATAAATAATCAAAATAGTAGTAAAATTAGTCATTAATATATATAAAACCTTAGAATATATAAATAATTCTAATATTCACATAAACTAATATTAAAAAATAAAAAATAAAAATTAGAAAAAAAAATTGTGGCTCTTAAGCTGGCTCGTTTAGCCCATGGGCTAAAATGGGCTAGGCCCAGGCCTAAGAATTATAGCCCGTTTTGAAAGCAAGCTAAAATATCCCTGTCCATTCAACCTATGGGCCAGGTCGGGTTGGCATGTATACGTGCTTTGCCTACCTCTAACTCCTATCATCTTCTTCCTTCATCTTTTTGGCTAAACCATGCGGATATGGAATAAATGTTCCCCATATTACTCCTTTTATTTTACAGAATATGTATTTAGTTTTGCGTGAAGCAACCAAATGAGATTCTGAATCTTCTAGCATTTTACTATTTATCATATTTGTTGTATAATATTCCAATTATTGAGTCCATGAATTCTTAGATTCCAACCTGTGGACGCACTGGTTCATGGAATATATATATATATATATATATATATATTTTAATGAATGAGCCATAACTATGTTATGGCTGGTCTGACCTGGTAAACTAACCATTATGGTGGAAGAGACATAACCCTTATCTTGTATTTGAGAAGTAAATCATGCTTCTCATAATCCCATTCAATTTCTCTTAAGGCTTTGAGTACTTCATTTAAATGTTTTCCTAATGGTTGTGACTCAATTGTGGATAAGTTCCCACAATGCATGTTACAAGCCTGTAATCCATTAGTGTCGGTAGTGTGTATAGTTGTTCTCTTATAATAAAATCCTTGAAATAATTTAATTCTATTACAGCGTTGTGGATGGTATATATCACATGCTTTGGATAATAATATTTTTCATTATAACAGCTTATATGTTCTACTTATGAACCATATTCTGTGCATGTGAAATATGGAAGTTCTAGAAATTCCTTGACCCTTATTATGGTTTTTATATTTACTCAATTGAAGTATAATCCTTGAGTATTACTAATGGTTTGTTGAAAGAGAATAAAGAGTTTTAGAAAATTTTCCTTGGCATAATTTTCTATCTTCCATTTTTCTTTAGATGGTAGCCTTGAAATAAATTCATATCTTTTGAAAAGATAAAGGAAGTTGTAATCTCTTGTTGCTCTTGTGGTGTTCTTCTTCTTTTTTATGTTATGGAATGGAAATGCTTCCTGAAAAGAAGCATAGTGTTCTTTTTGTGTTTGTTCTTGTTCCTTTCTCTTCTTTGGACTAGGTGTTCCTGTGAGATGAAGAAAGGATAGCTTGTTTTCTTATTCTTCTTTTAAGGTTGTTAAAGTGATGAATTCTTCGTCAACCTTTATCTTTCCTGTTATGTCTTTTGAGTTGGAGAAATTATTAAATGAAGGGTCTACATATATGTTTTGTCTTCTTGATATTTCTTAATTTTTTGCCTTTCAAGATCATTAAAACCCATCTATGCAAGATTCATATAGTTTCTGACTTAGGCATCTCCCCAATATTTGTATACTCTCATCGTGTACCTTCTTGCAACTCCATACATTTCATGATTTTTCTTATATGCCTATTCAACCTGTATGCCTGTAGTCTTTCCTTATGCCTTTTCTTCTTCCTGTTGAAAATGTTTTGCTAATGCACAACATATTACATTTTTAAATTTATCTTGACTGACCAGTGGCCATACCCCATCAATAAGGGCTTGGTGCACTTCATCTTTAACAGTTATCAAAGGTAGAATTTGGACCTTTTTGGGTGAATTACTAATGAATATAGGCAAAGAGATATCACCTATCATGATTTGTGATCCTTCACTATAAGATAGCCTTGTTCCTTGTATATATCATCCTAATATTTTTGTGTGCACTTTGCTTGTGTTACTTTGTATGACTTCTCTTCTTGACTTAAGTTCAGCCTTTTTTTGTAGCCTTAAGCTTATTCTTGTATTCTTTCTTTTTTTTTTTCCATTTCCTAAAACAAAAGCAAATTAAATTAGAAGATGAGATGGATCATCTGCAGTAGTATTATCTTTTCTTCTGATATGGTCAAAGTCCATCTTGTATCCCTGATTTATTATTGTATGCTTAAACTTTAGCCATCTTCTTCCAATTATCTTATTGCTTCTTGTATCCTTGTGAAATCTTACTATTACCTCTTAATCTATCCTTACAAACATTTCCTTTTTATTTAAAACAAACAACCTAGAGTTTTCTATAGAATTTATAATAGCCATTACTTCCCTGCCTATACTAGGTAAATTCTTTTCCTTATATTTTCCACTTGTGAACCTACATATTCCTTATGTACTTCCTTCTACATACTTATAGGGTTTTCTTATCAGTATTCCTCCCGATCTTATGTCACATCCATCACATTCTATTATTAGGAAATCCGTGTCAAGTGGTAATATTAATTTTGACAATTTTTTCACTTCATCTTTTATCTTCTTAATTTGTTTCAAATCTTCCTAGGTTGAGCTTTTAAAACTAGTCAACTTATTATAAAAGGGTCCTATAAAAGAATTAAGGTCTTTTATAAAAGGCCTAGCATAATTTAATAACCTTAAGAAGGCTTGCAACTATTTCTTGTTCATCTGTTTAGGGAATTCAAGCACCTTTTTGACAATGTAGTCTTGTAATTTGATTCTTCCATCTCCTATTTTTACTCCTAAGAATTCTATGTTTCTTCTGTAGAACTATGCCTTCTTTGTGCTTATCACTATTCCTCGTTTCATGGATTCTATAAGAACCTTTTTTAGATGTCTTGTGTGTTCTTGTTCATTTCTAGAAAACATAAGAATATCATCTACATACATGGCAGTGAATTCTTTCATGTTTTGGAAAGCAATATCCATTGTTCTTTGGAAAACTAATGGTGCATTTTTTAGTCCAAATGGTGTTACTTTCCACTGGAAATGTCCTTATGGGCAAGTAAATGTTGTCCATGATTGTGATTCTTCATCCATCTTCACTTGCTAGAAACCTGATTTGCAATCAAACTTATTAAACACTTTGCAATTCTATATCCTATTGACTAATTATGTTTTGTTTGGAAGATTGTAAGCATCATCCCTTGTGTTTTCATTCATTTTCTGTAATCTACGATCATTCTTGACTTTTCTCTTACTATCTTACCATGTTTTCTAACTATGAATGTTGGATTTCTGTGTTTACTATTTGAACTTTCTATAACTCATAAATGTAACAATTCTTTTATATGTTCTTCAAAATCCTGTCTATCTAAATTGTCACATTCCATTGCTTAGAATAAATCCTTATGTTACGATTTATTTTATCTAATTTACATGTTATCTTATTCTTTTCCCAAAATCTTGTAGGATTTTGTCCAAAAAATTCCTCCTTTTCAAGAGAGCTTATGATCTAGTCTATTTCTATGATTCTTGTTTCTAAGCATGCATTGTCTATTATCCTTTCAATCTCTTCCCAATTGATCATTTTTCCTTCATATTTCATTATTCCCTTCCCATCCCATGTCTTCTTAGCCTATATCTTCTTCTATTTCATCTTGTAATCACATTATCATCGTATTCTTTTTGCAATCTCCATGGTCTTTATAGTCTCAATCTTTTTCTCTTTCACCACACTTTTGCAACACTCTGATGTATGGTTCTTCTTTACTTAAATAGGATAAAAACTCTATAGTGGATTGTCCTAACAAATTTTATCTACGCATCATCCTATGATGCTAACTATGCTGTTCATTGTAAAAGTTCATTTTTTTATTTAATTTTTACACCCGCAACGTGGGTGCGTTGTCTTCTAGTAATTAGTTTAATGGTTGAATAATAGGTCCAACGGTTTTGTATAGTTTAATTTTTTTAGGAATATGTGATTAGGGAGGCTTGGATGAAGTGCAAAAATTCTTGATATAATTTCTTCATATTTTGCTTCCATGCAATAGCAATTATAAGGGGAAAACAACTACATATTTATGAGTATCAAGTTTGCATTAACTTTTTATATTTAATACTGAATAGTTTTGTGTCTTTCTTTTCAAGCAACTCCAAATTATCACCAATTTAGTTTTTGTGTCTTTCTTTTAATTCCACAAGCATTAAAATGAATGGTGTAAAAGTTAAATGAGGCTCGACCAAAATTACTTGGGCTAAGAAATTCATTGCCCAGTTGTAATTACATGATTTAAACGAGTCGTTATGTTTATAATAATGGATTATGAGTCGGTTGCATGAAAATCGCAAAGATGTTAAATAAGACCTAATAATCCATACGCTACAAATGACCCTATAGTATTGAGGAAAATGTTTTAAAGGCTACAGTGGGAACATTTATTATGGTGATAAACAAAATTTTTATTCTCATTTCCTTTTTTTTTTATGGCATGTTGTAATCAAATTATTATAGTATAGAATTTTGAAAAGGTTTTAGGAGACATTTTTTTTAATAAAAATGATGGTGGTTAAGAGGAAACAAAATAAATAAATAAATAAATCAAGAGTATCAAGATCTTTGTAACCTAATGATATTGACCAGGCATTTTAGTGGGATGGACCAAGCTCATTGGAAAAAAATCCATCAAACCTAAAGTTGCAAACGAGTTTAATTGAGATTGTATCATACTAAGCTCAAATTTGAGTTTGACTCTAAATTTCAAAACTCAAGTTTGATTTGAGTTCAACTGAGCTTAACATTTTAAATTTGGGTTTGGCTTGAAGTAATATGATATAATCTCGAGCTTAACTCAATTAAGCTCCTTCGGGCTCGATTTATTTAAAAATATTTTTTTAATTCTAACTAAAATAATATGAATACTTAAACTCGATTTAAAGTCAATTAATCTTAAGTTCAATTAGCTTGATTAAGTACGCAAGCTAGTCAAACTAAGCATATGCAGTTTGAACTTGGCTCGATATATTATTCGAATAGCTTAAGTTTGGTTTCAATTTAACTATTCCCAACTCAAATTCGAGTAAACATCAAACTAAACACAAGTAATTTGTGAACAGACTTGATTTATTTGCACTCTTAGGCAAACCTATGACCTTTTTATATAAATTTTATAGACATATTTGCAGTTTTCTTGATAATTTATATTTGAGTATTTTAGATTTATATTCATAATTGATATTTCCTTTCGACTTTTAAATTGTCCTATGAAAAAATGTTCATATGCGTAATAAAGTATGAATGATCATTGTCTATAATTGTATGAATGATCATTGTTTATTATATTCAATTACTTATTTACAAGAGTCAATTAAAGTATGAATGATTATTATTTAGTACAGTTTTTTCCCCCCGGTCTCATTTGAGTTGAATTTTAGACATCTGCATGCAGCATGCTTGACAAATAACAATAAGTAGAAAAAAGAGACAATTGGTAATCCGATTCACATAATCCTTGTCACCAACCTTGTGTATATAGAACCAATGATTATCAACCAATTAAACCTTTGTATATCCTCTTATTTATCATTACTCATAATATCACTATCACATTACTAGTGAAGATTATTTTATAGGAATGATCACTATTAGTGATTGACATCGATAATTTGCTAAAGTCTTCATCACTAATCCCTCCATCTTATTTTAAAATAAATCAATTGTAATCCTTCTATTATTGTAACCAATATCTTGATTTGGTTCACTTGCCCCTCTACGTGCAGATGGTTCGCTTATCTCACTAGGTGAAGGTGGTGGTGTCGGTGGATCATCATCGCCAAGCAATTGCCCACCTAATGGATTTGGTTCACTTGCCCCTCTAGGCAAAGATGGTTCGCTTATCTCACTAGGTGAAGGTGGTGGTGTCAGTGGATCATCATTGCCAAGCAACCGCCCACCTAATGGACCGATATTTTCGATCCAACCCATTAATTTTCTAGTCTCCAATGTTGTTGCATCTGTACAAATCATGATGCTAGCAATGAGCATAACCAGCACAACAATTGACCTTGAACGAGCCATGATGGAGGTGTGAGTGTGATCTTAAGTCTACTTTGTGGTGGATAAAATAGGGGCATGAGGTATTTATATATGTGAAGTGTAGGTGTGACAGTAAGAAGAGTTTGATGGGTCATGGCTTTCTTTTATCATGCAAAATTGGCCTTCCTTTGCTTATGTGAGTTGAGTTCTTGTTCATGTATAATGTGTGCTAACATCTTCAGAAACTTGTGGTCATGTTATTAGGTATAGCTTTTTAACAAGTTAATTCTTTTATCTATTATCCCCATTGTTTTTTAATGTTATTAAATACTTGAGGTAATCGTTTTTTTTAATGGTTACAATAAGGTGGCCACTAAAGACTATACAACATAAGAATAAAACTCAATATCTCAATGATAAAGATCAAAATCGAATGTTACTAAGCTACATGGCCATTGGCAAAATAATAATTTATTTATTTATTATTACTATTCCTTTTTCCCCTGTCATCAAGTACCTCAAGGTAACAGTTTTTATTATATATCCACATCTGTAAAACTTTCCTTAATGAAAAAAATGTATAAGGATAGTGATATTATAAATATGTAAACTTAGACCCTTTTGTTTCAAGGGAAAAAGTCTTGTTATTGGAAAATTGTTTCACTAAATTGTTTTTATGAAAATAATGTATTTTCATGTGTTTGCTCACTTTTACAAAAGTATGTCAAAGAAATTTTTTCTATTTAACTTACTAATATTATGTAGCACATCATATATAAATAATTTGTTATTAGCAAATTATTATATAAGTATATTATATCAAACATTTTATTTAAAAGTAAAAGTATAAAATATAATTTTTTTAATGATATTTATTTACAAACACTCAATTGATATTTAAAATTTTTTTAACAAGTTTTCATTTTTCTTTTGTCCATTGAATTATCTTCATGTTTAAAATATATTTGGTTGTTTAATTGCAATAAAAATCAAATAAATATGGTATTCCTAGAGTTAAAAAAACTTCTAGAGACTAATTGAAAAAAATGACTTTTCGTTTTGAAAAGAGTAAGTCATTTTCTTTAAAAAAATATAAAATATTCTCTTTATTGGTAAATTATTTTCCCTCATAAGAGAAAATGTTTTCTACTTTAATTGTCCTTTTCAGCATAACCAAAAAGATAAAATATGAAAATTGTTTTTCAAAAACTATTTGTCTTGAAATAAACAAGGTCTTATCTAGAGCTGCAATCAAGTTGAGTCTAAACTTTTTTCTTTAGGCTCATGAACAGGTTTGTGAAGAGCTCGTTTAATATATTAATATAATATTTTATGTAATTATTTATATTAATTTAATATTATAAATATAATTAAAATATGTAAACGAGTAGGATCATTTGGCTAAGCAAGTACAATGAGTCAAGCTCGGTCTTGAGCCTAATTAGCTTGGCTCGAGCCCATCAAATTATTAAACAAACCGAGCCCAATCTAGCAAAAGCCTAATTTGACCTGGCTCGTTATCTTGTGATTCTAGTAAAATATGTGTTTAAACATTTTATATCTAGTTTAACTAAAATAAGTCTCACAAAATGGCAATTGGTGGAATCATATAAGTTAAATAGCATTCGATAACTATGATTGATCCATTAACAACTATTAGGAAAATAAATAAAATTGACACACATAACAATCCATATTTTCATTATTTTTAACCTTAAATTTGTTCTTAAAAGGCAGTCATTAACATTTTTCCATTTATATTTTTCACGCTTCAATGGTTGTAGGATCTCTATGTTAGAAACTAACACAAATAAAATTAACTAATTGCTCAAGGGTACCTGCTCGTACAAAAGGGTTCCAATGAATGTTTGCTAATTACAAAGAGAAATTTTTATAATTTAAAAAAAAAGGTCAATTTATTTCTTTCAATTACTTTTAACAAGTAACTTAAAATCAAACTTGTTCCTTTGAAGGAGTTAAACTTGAGCTCCTATCACTGCTCAGGAACTAGCTTGTCTAGACTCTTAAAGATGCTCACAAGTAAACTCTTGTAATAAACTCACCAGCAATCTTGTGAGCAAGTTTATTAGTGAACTTGTGAGCTTTTACATATATAATATATTATATATAAATACATAATTAAAAGTGAAAACTAATCATATATGTGTGTGTATATTTCACAGCTTTGATTTATTGTTTTTAGGTTTAATAAAAATCAAAATACGGAACTTAAGTAGAATTTTTAACTCTTAATTATTGTATTTCATTCATCTATTTATTTACATATTTATTTATTCTATATGTTTACTTTTTAGATTTAACTTTATCTCACATTTTAAGGTTGCACATAATCCAAGTTCCTTATAAGCTACTTAAATTCAACTTGCTTTAAATTTGGCTCGATGTGAGCTCAATTTATAAACAAGCTAAAATCAAGTATGAAATAAAAGGAGAATTTGCAACTTATCATCATGAATTTTTACCAAGACGTAGATTATCCTCTTAACTTTTAAAGTAAGCCTTTTGACTTCTTAAACTTTGAAAAATTGGTGCAACATATGACAATTAACATTTTCATGAATTTAGAGGGTAAATCTGCACATAAATAAAAATTTAGTGGTAAATTCATATCTAGATGAAAGTTTGAGAAGTTATTTTTCAACTCCCCCAGTTTTATTTTAACGAAAAAATATTAAATGCCCTTAATAGTGTCTTTTTTTTTTTTTTTGGATAGTTTAAGGGGTAAGAAAACTTACTTTAAAAATTCAATAAGTAAATCCTCTCGTAGGTAAAAGTTTAGAGAGGTAATTTGCAATTTTTCCAAAAGTAAATTATCTAAACAAACCAAATTAAGATTTGGAATAGGAAGCTCAACCATTTGGGGAAAAAAAGAAAAGAAAAGAAAAAAAAGCTCAATTTATATATGAGTATGAGTTAAAATGGAGCTCATTATAAAACTCATTCATCTAAAAAGAGAGAACCTAAATCTTAATTCCATCTTTCATAAAAATAGAAATTGAATCTTGAGTTCGAACTTAATAATTTTTAAATAAGTTTAAGTTCCTTATAGTGCCAACATTGCCCCCTACAGGTACCTAAAACAATTAACCAAAGTACCAAACTTCGAAACTCTTTAAAGGAAAAAGGAGGGAGTTACACGATTAACCAAACGGTCAAAGCAACATAGGAACAAGGACGGCTGTACATACGAACCACTTTTAGCTTCAAAAGAGCCGAATACATATAACAATGATCCTAAAATAAGGGAATCAAATTCTGAATACAACAGACAAATGAGCCGTTAACAATTCCATAAGACTGCGAAGGAAATTTCACTCGAACTTTAGCAGAGAAACACAAGCACTTTGTCAGAAAAGTTCTCTTTGCCCCATGACATCCTCATCATCCTCTTTGTTAAGTCGCTTTTACTACTAATTCAAATATATGCTTACAAAACATTCATTAACAACATGCTAGACTGGAAGGTATCAACCAGGAATGATAACGGTACATTACTTATATTATATACATTTTCAAAACATTATTGTGTTGGATTCATGAAATTCTAGATCCCTAAACCATATATATAGCGTGTATGGAATTAGAACACACATATATATAATTACAGTTTATTGCAAAAACTTATATAAATCCATAAGGAAAGATCCGTAAGAAAACCTTTAATTTGATGGTTGGTCTTTTAGATGTATTCATAGCCTTAGAAATCTTTTGTCGTTTACTTTTCTTTCTAATGACGAATAATTAAAAGAGTATGTGGCAAACCGTATGACTTAGGAAACATAACTATATATTTATATAGTCATAAGTCAATAGCTAGCCTGTTAACTTTTATTATTTTCAATTCTGCCTATCATGAAATTGGAAATAATAATTTAGTTTCTACACACACGTATAAAATTTCAAACTTGATGTATATTCATAATATTATTAGATCAATTTATTTGGACTTTATATGTTATAATAGTTATATTACACAAATAATTTAATTGGCACATATAAGCCACTAAATTGGTTTTTAAAATTAAATACAACATATTGCACATAACAGTAGCCAATTAAAATAACCAACGTTGAAATAAAGACGTTAATAATAAATAACCATTGCAACCATGAATAATATCATTTACCTCCTTATTTTCTATAATGGTTAATCAATGTACCAATCATTAGCTACCATATTCGTTTTCTATTGTTAACTACCCATAATAGTTATTTAGTCGTGATCAATTGAGATTACTGCAGTGATATTTGATAATTTTAAGATTTTAGTTATATCAAATATCAAAAAAAGGTTTTGAAAAATGTTTTTTAGGAAAGAAACATACCTTTCAATGTCTAAACCACATCTTTATTACCATTTTGGTCCTGTAGCATATTACATCATTAATTTCATGTATAGATGTATAGGTAATAAACACTAAGATTAAATGGGCGTCCCAAGTTCAGAAACTCAGATGAAAAGCATGAAGGCCACATGTAACTTTGCAAATTTAGCACTCTTTAACAATTGACATTATAGACCAACAAAATTACAGTACAAGGATGGGAACAAGTGCTGGTTAGTCATGTATATATGTTCAACCAATACCAAACCCTGTCGCTAAGCATCATATCTATCGCTTTTTGGGCTCGTCTATCTTGGAGGATAACAATTTTTGCTGCTATTTGCCTTTGTTCTTTTCATTTTTTCCCCCAACACATTGGAAAGATTGTTCTAGTAGTAAAAGCACCGGAAGGCCTGCAAAAGAATATGTGCAATTACTAACATGACAAAGGAATTGGATTATTTGTTTTTTATCCATATTTGTACTCCTATTGAATATGCACTTGATTTGCATGATCCGTGTTAAGTCATCATTTTTTTTTAATTTGTTTTTTAACAAACAGTTTGATTCAAATAGAGCAACTAGATAGAAAAACGACGAGCCAAACAAGATGTTGGGCTGGCCAAACCGAAGGAGGCTTAGACCTGACAATTGTTCCTCAAGATTCAGAGATATTGGAGAATTGAACTTTAGGTAATTTATGTATGTATATAAGACAAATGTTATAGGATCATAGTATCAATATTCTACTTGGCGCTTTTAAATAGCCACTACACAGTATATATTGAAAAGGAAGTGGCTCATGTGGCCGGTGTAGCTTGTCATATGCGGCAAAACCAACCAATAATAACTTGGGTATCAAATGTCTTACCTTGAAATTGAACCATGTGATGCCCCTCCACTTCCAGTAAGCTTTCTTTGCATTCTTATTAAATTTGGAGAAAATTTCATCCTGGAGACATATATTTCCTGGAGAATCCAGGAACACCCTTCTGATTATCGGAGGAGACCATAAACTGCTCTGTTCATAATCGAAATCAAACTGAGAAGCATCGAAGAACTTGCCAAGGAGTCTATCAGAAACAGATTTAGAAACAATCTGGATACTGCTGGGGCTGCTAGTTCCTAGTATGGATGTTTCTGAGGATGATGCTGTAAAGGATTCATCGTCAGACATGGACATTGAAATTGAGAATAATCAATGCAAAGTGCCAGAAGAGTTATGCTATATGGGGACAGGATACGAAGAGAGCACAAGGATCGCTTTAGCATTTGTCAAGAAAGACACCTTTTTCTGGTCAGTTTCATTTTTATGACATTGCAGTTCGGTATCTATGGTATTTACTGTAGATAAATAGTCTAATACTATTCAGTGGTTCGTAAGAGGAGAAAAGTTTTAATGGTAGTAAGAAACTAAGAGGCGGCATGAAGGATGTTAAATGGTGGGGTATAATTACTCCTAAAATTTGTCAATGTAAACAATTCCAAGAACACATTACCTTTGTGAAGAATATTAGTTTTTTCTTATCACTCATCAATACGTAACATATTGGTACAATTGATTTTTTTTTCCTATGAAAAAATAGCGAAGAAATAGGCAAGAATAAATAAAAAATTTAATATATGAAGTATATATTTGCAAGAACTCCAATACTACTTTATCATAATGGGTAAAATATGAAACTTTTGTTAGTCTTACTTGCCCACTTCTAAACACATCAAATCCCACCCCTAATGAATTTCTTAACGACAAAAGGGTGAGTAATTTTTTCTTAATAGATTATCATGTGTGTGTCGTTTTTCCTCAATTTAAATGAATTATCATCAAATGCAACTCAAAGTTAACAAAATTAAATATAGGAATAATGCTACGAATAGTACCTGAACTTTAGAAAAATATACAATTAGGTACCTAAATTTTGAAATTAATCAATTTAATTCCTAAAAGAACTTGACAGGGGTATTATTGGTGTGCACAAAAAGTTTTTTTAGATACTAAATTGATCAATTTCAAAATTAATGTACTTAATTCTATAATTTATAAAAGTTCATATAGCATTTGTAATATTAACCCTATAATATATAGTCCCCAAATTATAAAAACAACAATGCTGGTTTTAACAAAAATGACGCCTTGTATAGATTGCGATTATATTAGCTGCATAATAAATAATTTGTGGCTTCATGTTAGAAAACTCTATCTATTTCTTTGATTATTTTTTTACGTTACGTTTGATTTACTAGAATATAATTGGTATTTCTCAACTTAATGATCATGGAATTTATTTTCTTTCGTTTTGCTTATAAAAGATTCTGTCATAAGAAATCTTTATTTCATGTAATATGAAATAAACTAGGAATTTTCTTCTTGTTATTCGCTGAAAAATGGTTAATTTTGACAAAAAAAAATATTTTTCTATAAAATACCCCTCAATTATAAAATAAAAAGATTGCTATCCCTTCTAACTTTATTTAGTTTCAATGAACTAAACCAACATTAAGGCTAGATCAAATACAGCATTAACATTATTAATAAGATGTCTAAATTAAATTCGAAAAGCCTCTTGTGCGTGATCAATCGATTAATATAACACTATAAAAAAACAAGAACGGGACCGTGTATTCGTTTATTAAATATAAGATATAATAACATATTTTTCATGGTCATAAAAATGAAATTTTTTATACCATTAATTGTTTGATAGCGCTTCGACCCGGGATAAGCTGTGAATGCGCCAGCAGCCAGCTTCTGTCGTTTAGGACGCCACGTAATCGGATCCAAGTCCATGTGGATATCATATGATGGAAATAGAACATAGAGCACAAATTGTCAAAGCATTAACCAGCTTAGTTAGTGGCTGACTGACCGATATTAAAGACATTTGGTGGGCTTGGACCCATGATCATAATAGGGATATGATAATATAAGAACGAATCCGATGCAATTATGATTTATCTGATTATTTGTTTCATCCGTATTTATGTTTATATTAAAATATTATAAGTAAATATATTTGATTTGTATTAATATTTTATTTATATTTGATCTTTTTATAAAAACTATTAAATTTTATATATGCATTTTTTTAATAAATAATTTATTTAAAAAATTAAAAAAATACCTGTATCGATTAAAAAAAAGCTAGACAAATAAACCCGTAAACAGTACGATAAAGCAAGTGATAAAATGTTCGATGATTATATGCTAATATCCCATTTTGGCAATGTTTTTTTTTCAAAAAAAAAAGTTTGAACCGATTGTTTAGTTCATGAGGTTAGCCGTTTGGACTTTATCCAACCTGTCGTACGTTTTGAGCCGACCATACAAAGTCAGACCGTATAGACTTGGGTTTGTTGGTCTTGCGATGGTGCTTCGTCACTCTGATGCTCAGTCAGTCGGGAAGCGAAGATCGATAAACAAATGGCAAAAGTAAAATACGTGCAGATCATTTATCATTGACTTACAGGGTATACTTATAGGAGAATTAAGAGCTGTAGTAGATTAAGTAATTGGATATTTATAATGTAAAATTATACTTCAACATATTAGAAAAATACATTCCAATATATTAGAAAAACCGCATTTTACCATTATGTGGGTATTTGAGATCACCAAGAGTGAAATGGAGACATCTAAAACCATTCACTAATTGCTTACTTGGCATGAGTTCAAATGATGAGTTACAATTTTTGGAAAAGATTTATTGGGTATATTATACCATGTGAAATAATTAATAGTATACATGTACCGAGGAGTGGTGAAACAATAAGCAGCTCCGTCTCACTTTGTATGATTGGCTCAAATGTACGACACGTTGGATAAATCCAATTCAGGTAACGATGCAAAGCAACATTTAGTTTAAAATAAAAAAGGATTTCTTTAACGTTTTTTCATGTATTAGCTAACAATGGATAAAATAATTGTATATTTATAAAAATTAACAAGTATACCTAACTTATAGACTTGGGCAATGGTTTGGACTGACCCTAAACCACTAGTACACGGGTTGGGTTTAGACCAACTTGGAACTGGCCCATCAAGGTAAGGACCGGTTCGGTTCAAGTCAAACTGCAGATTCATGGTCCATTGAACCAGCAAATATAAAAAAATTCAAATTGAAAAAATAAAAAATAAAAATAATAAACCAATAATTTTTAAAAAATAAAAGAAAAAAAAAAAATTATTTTAATTTATACAAACTTTACAATTTACATAAACTCATCATTGCAACTTCACATTGAATAATGCATGTCCTCACAAGGGAAATAATTTTAGAACAAAATTATACACACTTGAAACTTCATATAAAACAAACCATTACTTATATGTATACATATATCTATATGTGTTTATACAAATGAAGCCTCATGATGTAGTTACGGATCCTAGTTATTTTAACATAATATTTTATGGATTTCAAATGTTTTTTTTTTCCTTATCAATAGAGATAAAAATAATGATATATAAAATACATTTATCTTATCATAATTATTGAAAAATATACATGAATATTGACCACATAGTGGTGGGATTTTTTTATTTACACAGCAAGTTTTCATTTTTTTTTCATGAACCCGCTTGAACTGGTGGATTGGATGGATCATGCACGTTGACTCGCCAGCAACCCGCCAAGCCAGTGGTTCATCAAGGGGACCGTGAACTGTACGGCCCATCCAGGCCTACGACGATGGCCCGTCGATATCAGTTCGGAGTGGTTTAAACCGGCCCTTACCGATGTCTGCTTAACTAGATACTTGATAATTGGTTTGACATATGGAAAAGTGCAAACATTCTTGTTTTACATATAGATATAGCATTTGAATCCTTTTCTTAATAATAATATTAATAAACAGAAGAAGAAATAGAAAATGATTGATCAGTTTTTCATCGATATCTATTTTTTGACAAACAATCTATTTAAAAACGATAAATATAAGATATCAAAATCATTAGAATAAGAACTCAGCAGACCCAAAGCAGCAACTAAACATCAGAGAGAGGAGCATCATCTCAACCTCTGCAAACCCAAGTGTATACCGGCGAATTGCAATTCCTAGCCGCAATGACAGCTTGCTTATTGCCACAAAGTCAAAGAGGGCTGTAAAAATAGTACGCAAGTAATAAGTCCTTTTTAATGGAAAGGAGGTAGGTAGTAGAAGAAGAAATTGAATGAAAGAATTTATGGATTTTGGGGCCACTTCGAGGTTTTATGATCTATCTTTTCATGCTGCATGCATTAGCGACAACCCATAAATATGAACAGGACAAGGACACAGAAAACTGTCACGTAATAAAATAAAAAGAACGTTGGAATAAGGAAAATAAAATATGGAATTCCGTTGCCGGGAATCGAACCCGGGTCTTTCGGGTGAGAGCCGAATATCCTAACCAACTAGACTACAACGGAATGATGACGTTCGATTGTTTTTTTTTATAAATTTGGATTTACACTTTCATGTGACAAATATCGGGTCCACGATTGGTTTTTATCAAAGAAACGTTTCGAGATATAAACATGACAATTGATGCAGCAGTTCAATGAAAAATTATTAAAGGTTAACGCTACATCATAATCATATATACAAATATAAAAGTTTAATCAATCATGAAGATGAAAAGAATTGGAAACAGCAAATGATTTAAAATAAATTTTGTATTCATGTTCATTCAACAATAATCTCGTCATCTATAATACGCAATACTAATGAAACTGATAAAAATAGTTGAAAGAAAAACAAAAAGGGCAAATAACTAAAGATGAAATGCAAATTGCAAGGTACCATAAGTGAGTTAATGGAGAGTATCCAATAAATGGAGCTGAATGAAGAATAACAATGACAATGTGAATGCAATACATAATGGATAAAAAAGAAAAAAAAAAGATGAAATGGCATAGAAATTATAGAAGTAAATAACTCACATTCATAATTAGTGACATGACATTCGTGTAGATGAGAATAAATGCTAACTTAGGGGTTTGTGATAATGCGATTAAAATTAGGTGTAGAAATGTGAGGGACATACGAGAGAGTAGGATTGGATAGAGTAGTTATATGACAAAGACAGTGGTATATAAGAGAAGGAGGATGTGACAAGATAAAACTAAAGTGGTTGCAAAATGAATACATTAAAATAGTGATGCAACTATCAAACCTTACCCAAAAAAATTAGAGTTGGATAAAAGATAATTGCTTAATAATAAAAATATTGGGGTTGAATGAAAAATATTTCCTTAATGATTATAGGATTAACCAACAATTTGTTTTCATTTTACCTTGAGTTGCACATGATCATTGTACGTCTTTTTGCTTTTCTTGAATTCAAACAAAAGGTATATATAAAGAAAACAGTTTATTTTTTAAGTTTTTTTTTTTTTCTTAAGGGATATAATATAATCCACTCTCCTTGTTTTCAAAGAGCAAGCTTTATTAGTGACATTATATCGTTCGTGATGTATTTTTTCTACCATCATACTAATATCGGAGTGCTTAAACTCGATATAAATATACCTAATATCATGGGATGGTGAGTATATGGAATACCGAGAAGATAACCAACATAAGACTGAACTAGGGTTTGCTGGGATTTCTTCCAGAAATTCTCTCGAGGAAAAAAAAGACAAGGAAACTAAACTAAGTGAGGGGAAGACTTTACGAGGATAAAGTGAGAGTTCCAGTTGTATGTGAGGCGGTATGGGAAGATCCAAGGGCTGGGCTGGTTGACATCAACAATGGACTCAAGTGTATGGGCTTGGCCCATTCAAATGTGGCTCAGCCACTTAAATAAAATTCTGTTAGTGTTGTTAGTAGTATTTCTGTTAGCACGTTCCTTTAACAAACTGATGAGCTGTAAGGAATATTCTTGTTACACACATTTTACATTTTCTCTATGCTTGTAATTCATTCTATTTAAGGAATGACAAACGAAGGGAATATATCCAGAAAATTACAACCAGAATTATAGTCACAGTATAAGCTTGCATTCAAGCTTCTTCGTTATTTTTTTAGTAACTCCATTCCCTGCTTTGTTCCATTCTTTTATTTGTCCAACCCCGCTGCATTTGGTATCAGAGCCAGCTGCAGGCCATGGAGACCAGAGAATTCAAGCGTATGGAGGAGGCCTTGAGGTCAGTTCTCAACGAACAGGCCGAACGGCACGAAAACTGGGTCAAAATGTTTTCGGAAACACTGCAAAAACAACAAACCATGTTAGAATCTCAAAACCAACAATTAGTGAGCTTAAACAACAGGTAAATGCAAATTCTGACAAGGGAAATCCACGAATAGGAGTGATCCTAGCATACAGGATGCCTCATCCTCGTGGGTTAAGGAGTCCACAGAATCTGGAAATCCAACTGGATACCAGCTACCCACCAGAAGCACTAAGATCGAGTTTCCCATTTTTAATGGGGAAGATGTCAAGAGTTGGGTGTTGAGAGCTGAGCAATTTTTTGCTATTGATGAGACCCCAGAACCCTATAAGGTTAAGCTTGCAACTATGCACTTGGAAGCTAAACCCTATGAGTGTATCATGCGTACTCAAGTCTCGGAGTGACACTGAAGCCCTAAGCTGGGGTGAGTTGGTCAATGCGTTGAATGCACGATTCAATGATAGGGGCTATGAAGATCCCATGTCGGATCTGAAGGAGTTGCAGCAGACGGGTTCATTACAAGAATACATAGATGAGTTCCTCCATTTATCTTCTCATACAGTTAGCTGAGACTTACTTAGTAAGTTGTTTTTTAAGTGGTTTGAAACCAGAAATCCAATATCCTATTAGGATGTTTCAACCCAAATCTCTCACCCAAGCCTACACCTTGTCTAAATTACAAAAGCCACCATTCTTTCCACTAAAGCTAACCTCAGAACCACCAAAACAACCAATGCCTATACACATTCCACTAGTTTCAACCAGCATCAAACACATTACCCCCAAACACCACCATTAACCCAAAAACACAAAATACATTACCACCCTCGACCAACCAAGCTCTTACCCAACCAACCGAAACACCAGACGTTTAACGCCAGAGGAGTTGGAAGAAAAAAGGAGGAAGAAATTATGTTTCTGGTGTGATGAAAACTATGGACCAGGTCATCGTTGTAAAACAAAAAGGCTGAATATGTTGGTGGTGGAAGGAGAAGATAACGTTGGTGATGATGGAATGGAAGAACCAATGGTGGAAACCTTAGAAAATGAATTATCCAATTGACACTTAATGCAATTGGGAGTGTTCCAGGGCTGAATGAACACTGTATGAGGGTGAGAGGAAGTTACAAAAAAAGAATGTTGAATATACTGATTGACACGGGCAGCTCCTCGAACTTTGTGGATGAAAGGTTGGCAAAAGGACTAGGTTGTGAGTTACAGAGTGTGGAATCAGTGGCCGTCATCCTTGCTGATGGCACCAAGTTGCACAGCTCATTTAGTGTTCCTAAATTGTGCTGGCAAATGCATGGTTTTGACTTCAGCGCTGTTTTATACACTTCCCCTAAATACTTGTGACTTGATCTTGGGTATACCGTGGCTGGCTTCTATGGGTACTATCAGTTGGAACTTTAAGCTACTGCGCATGGAGTTTAACTGGCAAGGAAGGCAATGTGTACTATGGGGAGAAAAAGAGCACATCAGGAATATTACTGGTGCCTCCTTAGCTAACCTGTTGAGACCACAGAAGACCCACTTGAGGTCCAGTGCTGGATGGTCATCTGTACATCCAAGGAACCCCAAGCCACTGTACAGGCTTGCACCCTGAGATCATAGACGTACTGGAAGAGTTCCATGAGTGTTCAACGACCTACCACACTGCCCCCCGATAGGAATTGCAACCACAGAATCCATTTGAAGGAAGGGGCCAACCCAATCAACTTAAGGCCATAGTATGCCTCCATCCAGAAGTCGGCATTAGAGGAAATGATCAAGGAGATGTTGAAATCTGGAATTATCAGACATAGCCACAGTCCCTACGCAGCCCCAGTGGTTCTGGTGAAGAAGAAAGACCACTCATGGCGAATGTGTGTAGATTACAGAGATCTCAATACAGACCATTAAGGACCGTTTTCCTATTCCAATCATTGAAGATCTCTTTGATGAATTACATGGGGCCAAATATTTCAGCAAGTTGGATCTAAGGTCAGGCTATCACCAAATTTTAATGCATCCAAGTGATGTATACAAGACGGCCTTCGAACTCATGATGGCCATTATGAGTTCTTAGTCATGCCCTTTGGCTTGACTAATGCCCCATCAACATTTCAAGGACTTATGAATGAAGTTTTCAGGTCCTACCTTAGAAAGTTTGTGCTAGTTTTTTTTGATGATATACTCATCTATAGCACAGGGTTGGATCTACATGTGGAACATTTGAGAATGGTCTTCAAAACTCTCAGAGATGAACAACTCTATTTGAAAAGGAGTAAGTGTGTATTTGGGGTCATACAGATTGATTATTTGGGGCACATTATTACCCAAGAAGGGGTAACTACTGATCCAAAGAAAGTAGAAGCCATAGCAAGTGGCCTGTTCCTAAAACTCTCAAACAACTGAGGGGTTTCTTAGGTTTGGCCGGTTACTACAGGAGGTTTATACAAGGCTTTGGTACTATTGCTCGGCCTTTAACCTCCCTTCTTAAGAAAGATCAATTCAATTGGGGAACGGAGGCACAGCAGGCCTTTGAGAAATTAAAGGGAGCGCTCATGAAGTCTCCAGTATTAAGGCTACCAGATTATTCCAAGACATTTGTGGTTGAAACGGATGCAAGTGGGGAAGGAATTGGGGCAGTCTTAATGCAAGAAAGACACCCCATCGCATTCATTAGTAAATCACTAGCACCTAAGCATAGGGGATTATCGGTCTACGAAAAGGAGTTATTGGCCCTAGTGTATGCTATTGACAAATGGCGACACTACCTACTGGGAAGGCCATTCATTATAAGAACTGACCACCAAAGCCTTAAATACCTACTTGAGCAGAGGCTTGTGACACCCACACAACAGAAATGGTTGACCAAGTTGTTGGGTTTAAGTTACGAAATTGAATATAAAAGTGGGCAATCCAACAGGGCTGCCGATGCTCTTTCAAGAAGAGAAGAGGTTCAAGTCAACCAAATTACAGTCAAGGCTGTAGTTCCTGAGGTGTTGGAGAGATTAGAAAAAGCTGGAAGCTGACAGGAGGATATGGACCTCTATTAGAGCTGTTGCAACAGGGTAGCCAGTGGGGAATTTCACTCTAGAGCAAGGGATATTAAGGCGGAAGGGAAAAATGGTGGTAGGGCCCGATCCTGAACTCAAGTTGAAACTACTACATCTATACCATGGGGGTCCATTGGGAGGCCACTCAGGGGGGCAAGCCACCTACAAAAGAGTCTCGGCCATATTCTATTGGCCAAAGATGGAACGAGAGGTTAGGAATTATGTAAGGAGCTGTGATATCTGTCAAAGGTACAAACACGAGAATCTAGCCACCCCAGGACTATTACAACCGCTGGATGTTCCAAAGGCTGCTGGCAGGAGGTTAGTCTTGATTTCATAGAAGGACTACCTACTTCTAATGGGAAGAGTGTTATTGGTAGTTGTGGACAGACTGACCAAGTATAGTCATTTCATATCATTATCCCATCCTTTCACAGCTACTCAAGTGGCACAACTCTATCTAGATCATGTATATAAACTACACGGATTTCCTGAAACTATCACTAGTGATAGGGATCCAATTTTTGTTAGTTTGTTTTGGAAGGAATTTTTAAATTGCAGGGATGTGAACTCAATGTGTCCACAGCATATCATCCCCAGACCGACGGTCAGACAGAAGTCGTCAACAAGTGCTTGGAGTCCTATTTAAGATGTATGACAGGTGAGTGCCCTAAGAAGTGGAATCACTACCTTTCCCTAGCTGAATGGTGGTACAACACTACCTATCATTCTAGCTCCAAGACCACACCATTTAAGGCTCTCTACGGCTATGCTCCTCCTATACACATACCCTACGTTCCAGGCGATTCAAGGGTGGGAACAGTAGACTCACTAATGACAGACAGAGAGGATGCAATTAAGATGCTGCGCTTCCACTTGAAGAGAGCACAACATCGCATGAAGCAACAAGCTGATAGGAAACGTACTGAGAGAGAATTTCAAGTGGGGGACCTAGTTCTACTCAAATTACAACCTTACAAGCAGAATACACTAAAAACTCACAAAAATCAAAAATTGGCAGCCAAATTTTACGGTCCATATAAGGTACTGGAGAAAATAGGGCAAGTCGCTTACCGATTAGAACTCCCTCCAGAAGCGTCCATACATCCCACATTCCACGTGTCCCAGCTGAAGAAATACCACGGATCTGCCTTGCAATCCCACCGTAGTACCTACAGCAACAACAGAGGAGTTGGAACCACAGGAAATATTGGAAAGAAAAATGGTTAAAAGACGTAATGAAGCTGCTACTATGGTACTTGTTACCTGGAAGGGAAGACCAGCAACGGACCACCTGGGAGGACTATGAGGAATTGTGTCTCAGATTCCCTACAACCCTTGTGGACAAGGGTTTCGAAAGGGGAAGAACCTGAACTAGGGTTTGCTGGGATTTCTTCCAGAAATTCTCTCGAGGAAAAAAAAAGACAAGGAAACTAAACTAAGTGAGGGAAGACTTTACGAGGATAAAGTGAGAGTTCCAGTTGTATGTGAGGCGGTATGGGAAGATCCAAGGGCTGGGCTGGTTGACATCAACATGGACTCAAGTGTATGGGCTTGGCCCATTCAAATGTGGCTCAGCCACTTAAATAAAATTCTGTTAGTGTTGTTAGTAGTATTTCTGTTAGCACGTTCCTTTAACAAACTGATGAGCTGTAAGGAATATTCTTGTTACACACATTTTACATTTTCTCTATGCTTGTAATTCATTCTATTTAAGGAATGACAAACGAAGGAATATATCCAGAAAATTACAACCAGAATTATAGTCACAGTATAAGCTTGCATTCAAGCTTCTTCGTTATTTTTTTAGTAACTCCATTCCCTGCTTTGTTCCATTCTTTTATTTGTCCAACCCCGCTGCAAAGACCTTAATACTTAATAGGATTATTACCCAAATATGAAAAAGAAAGAAAGACAGATCTTGATGGGTAATCGACCCAAGGGCAGATGACCTAGGTCACAGCCATCAATTCTACAAGTTTCTCAGCTAGTATCATGAAGATTTGTGGATGATCATTCGTTAATAATTTCCTACGTTTATACTTGGGTTTGGTTTCTTTTTAGGTCAATTGATTTATGTTATTTCCTCTCATAATTACTAGGATATTTGACTATTCATTTGCTTCCTCTTTTATGTGTTTCATAGTTGATTAAGGTGTGATTGTTTTCAAGTTGTTTCTTTTATAAGATATTCAAGGTTTTATTTGGTGACCTTATAACTAGTTGCATTAAGTAACGAGTTAAAATTGGACAATAGATTAATTAACTTTGAATTTTCTAAACTTTTGGTTGTTATAGATAGAGCGAAATGGGTTTTTTTTTTCCTAATCGTGAACAGTGAAATTTCTTCTTTCTTTATTCACTTTTCTTTCTAACCTAATGTGCGAATTTTATAGAACTTGTGTAATATTGATCTATGGTTCAATCATAAATTAGTTCAGTTTTCACGTTCGCACATGATATCAAATATTGATTCGGTTCATATTGTTTTTAATTTTTTTTTCCATATATAAATATACCTAAAAACCATAAAAAAGGGAAGGGAAAAAAAAAAAACTTTTGTCATCTGTTGGTGTTAAAAACGTTAGAATTAAAGTCAATGATGGTATGAGTGCAACTTGAAACCTCTATCATTCCTATCAACTTTTGGGGTTGAGTTTAGGGAAAATACATCAATTGTTCATGTGTAGTTTATTAGCGTGACTTGTATGGTTTGAACAATAAGGTTATTGATTTGCAATTTGTATTATTGGATCTGAATTATAATTAGTAGTATTAGAGATGGAGAATAATTTTCACACACATGTTAAGACATAATAATGCGATTATCATGTATTTATTAATGACAACATTTTAAGATTAATTTTTTGATTATGTGACCAAGAATTGGGTTTGGAAGTTGTAGAGGATCAATTACCATACAAAGCATTCATTAGCGAGATAATTTAAGTAACAAAACAATGAAAAGTAGTTATTTTCTGAGGAAGTGCTTACTTTTGTGGATGATTACCATATAGTTTTGATATTATATCCATGGACAGATTGAGGGGGGTGATAAGGGCCTCGACCCTGAAATCAGAAAAAGTTAATCTTTTGAACTTTGTAAAATGAAAAAAAAATTATATGTATGATTATAAAGAGTAAACAAAAATAATTCAATGTTTAAGTCTTGATTTTATATCTAAGAAGTCATGGATTCAAATCCCATGAGCATTCTTATTTTTTTTTAACATGCATTTATTACATTCTTTTTTCTCCCTTCCTCTCTCTCTCTATTAACATTTTTCTTTTACACTAATTAATAGAATCAAGTTCATTTTATTGCATAAAGTATTTCTAAATAACATCAACCATATCATATATTAACTCTATTTTTTAATTGATAATTAATTTTCAAATAATATATTATACAACGTTTTACCAAATGCACTAAATATCGTTAATTTTTTTAATGATTTTTTCTATACTTATGAAGTAAGTAAATATAACGGTGAAATCATTAATGAAATTCTCATAGATATATAAGATGCAATATCATTGTAATAGCAAGCAGATATATATTGATAATTTTAATCTTAATTTAATTAAGATCTGACCCTCATGTTGTATCATCTTGCGATCATTTCTCAGTGCATTGCGTGGTGTGACCAATGATCCCATAAAGAAGCTTTATTGAAGGAATAAAATTTGTTACAATGTTTTAACCAGAGATGAGGCCTAAAAAGAAATAGAAATGCGTAAGAGTTGTAGACATGACTAGGTAAATAAAAAGGGGTAAATTATATCAAAAATGTTATAATGTTTGAATATAAGTTCATTAGAGATCACAAGAGAAGTGGGTCATGATAAAGTCATATTTTATACAAATTTCATGAAACAACTCACGATAAATTATTATTGATTTTATAGAAATCTAAAGAAATAAGTACTTAAGTGTTCTTAATTTGATATTTCAGGTTAAGGAGGACATAGAATTGCAAATATAGGAAATTTGAAGGAGTTTTGAGCAAAATTAGACAAAAACAGAACAAAGGTTGGCCAATGCAGGATTTACAACTTTGGCCTTAAATAGCAAAACAAGCAGCCTTCTACAAAACTACCAAAGTCGCCAACGTTTAATCGAAGGATTGCACCAGCCTTTGAATTTTAAAACAAACACCGATAAAATTTCATCCTACACATTGGCTCATAAGCACAAATTAAAAATCTTTAAAGCTGGCTTCAGCACAACTAGCCTTCAAGAGAAATTTCATCAACCTTCAATTTTTGTATGTACGCCGGGTACTGGGAATTCTACGCTACAAACCTTAGACCAGTGTTACTCATCCATTACTTTGAAAACATTACAGCCGACATCAATGCTACTAGCTTTCCAATTGGCGTAAGTCCTACACTTCTGGCGTAGACTTTGTAATCGCTGGCCTACATTGTGCCTGATGACATTTCTTTGTTTTTTGCATATAAAACTGCTAGAGTTGTTTTGTTATAGATGTACACAAAATATTCATTAGTTCTTCAGATCCATATTAGATTTTAGATCTTAGATTAGATTTGTGAGAGAGTTGTTTTGAATCCAAAAAGTTGTTGATTGAGAAGCCTTGTAACCATTTTGAAGGATTGAAGATCAAGCTTTTGTTGAAGTTTTGCAACAATGATACAATTTGTGATTGAATTAGTGATCTCTGATCTATTGCTTTTTATGCAATTTTCAATCTGTGATTGTGGTTTTAAAGATGAATTTTCTTGTTGTAATTACTTTGATTTATGATTATTTGAATCAATCCATGTTATTCTAAGCTTTTCTTGTGGGAATATGATGAAACCCTAAAATTGTTAAGAGGATGATCGTAATCATATTATATAATTGTTAGATTTGTGGAATATTCATGTTATAATTCCTATTATAAATCATGTTTCTTATTTGAACTAGGTTTATAGGAATCTTAATATCTCTAAAAATAAACTAGGGTTCGTAACGAATTCTTAAATTTGGGTTAAATAACAATTGCAGAAGCGGTGATATTTAATCTAATTTAGAAATTATCCTAAGAGTTTCATGCAATGTTTGGATTAGTTTCTCACTAAGCGATTAGGATAACTTGATTTAGGGCATTGATCGATCATGTAATCGGAAGATTCATGATTGTGAATTAGATTCCACTGTTAATTTGTGTAGCGGAAGCTAATGGATTAATCGGTGGTTTTAAAGATTTTAAAACTTGGAAAAGGATTAAGGTCTTTGATAGTTTCATATAAATATCTACAAAGCTAATGATTATTATAACATAATATCAATTTAATTAGTAAAACTAAGGTGGATTATGTTTTTCCCATACTCAATCAATATATTTCTCTGAATCACTCTCTCTACTCTAGGTGATAATTATAAGCTAGGTTTAGTAGTAATTAATTAGTAAATTCTCTAAATCGGTTGCATTAATAATAGTAGAATATAATACTTATTTAGTAGTTAAGTAATCCTTGTGAGATCGACACTCTATTCATTATTATATTACTTGATTTGACTTAGTATACTTATGGAAAAATTCGCTTTTATTTTTATATATACATCTGTAGCAGATCAGGTAAAGTCACCATTAACACATACTAACAAGGGAAATATTTAAAATTAAAAGTTAGAATATTTGGCACGTTATAACCCGCACCAATAATGACCTTAATTGACCAACTTCTTCAAACATTGTGACTAGAGATGGGCCAGGTTCGTGGGCTAAACGGAATGGATTATTTTGGGCCACTTTTAAATGTGCCAAAAATTCTCGACCCCGGCCCAACTTGTGGGCTAAACGGGTTGGCCCGTAGGCTAAATGAAAAATTTTTATTTTTGTTATTTTTTTATGTTGGTTTATGTAAAAATTAAAGTATTTAAATATTTTAAGATTTTATATTATTAAAAATTAATTTTGTTACCATTTTGATTACTTATAAATAAAAACAAGTTTTTAAAATAATTTATTACATATCATATTACATTTAAATCAATAAATATATATTTTAAAAAATTGTTATAATGCTTAATTTATGTATTAATCTATTTTCTTCCATAATATTTCCTAAATAATCACAAATATATTATTGTATTATTCTTTTTTTTTTAAACATTTTTCCTCTCTCTCTCTCTCTCGCTCTTTTTTAACTTCTAGCCCATGGGCTAGCCCGGCCCATCATGGGCCAGCCCGCTTTGGCCCTCGGGCTAAACGAGCCGGTCCAATTTGGCCCGCATTTAAATGAGAAAAAAAATTGGCCATGGCCCACTTTTTTTAGTAGGCAAACGAGCTGGCCGGCCGGCCATGACCCTTATGCCCAGCTCTAATTGTGACATCTTTTTAATTATTTAAAATGTTATGTCCTCAATTGACCCATTTTTTTAAATATCGTGACTTTTTTTTAACCACTTAAAACATTGTGATATCAAATAAACTTACAATAAAATGTTGTGACTTTTTGATATAATTTATCCAAATAAAAAGAAACCCTCCAATGAGGTGACCATGAGATCAGTTGAGCAAAAATCAAAACATGGTAAGTGCGAATAAATAGTTGTAGAGAAGATGAATTATTGAAAATCATGATGAAAAGAATGAGGTGGCACCTATTGAAAAATCTACACATAGATAACTCAAAAATGAATTTCATGTCACAAACAACATCACATTTTAGTGTAATAGCCATAGTAGATATATATTGCCAAAGATCAAATGTATATCGTGAGATAAATAAATAAAGATATGAGTAGGGGTAAGAAAGTATACTAAGAATTTTAAATGGAGGCAAGATGATCAATCATTTAAGAAATTCCAAAAGACTAATGTATTAATTGCCACTAGAATAATTGCTCTTTAACTTTTCTTCTCTAAATCTTGCAAATTTTGTTTCTTATACTCTAATCCTTACTTATAATACTTGAAGATTTCTAAAAGAGTTCTACCACAAGTGAAGTTCTTTTTTTTTTTTTTTTTAATTGCCATTGCTACCAAAATTAACACTTAAGTGACAAATATAAACGCTCTACATGTGGATTGGACAATGATATTTTACAGAGAAAACAACGGTTTTGGAGAAATTTTTCAAGAAATCTCTAAGAATAAGGTTGTCGCGTGGGCGAGAGCTCCACTCAGTCATAGGTGCCACAAGTGCGACTATCAAGGTTATGCCAAGACATTTTAGGGGTATGGATTATAAGCCTTGTACCCGTGGAATGATTTGATCGAGTTAAGGCTAAGGATCTATTCATGGAACAGCTTATGATCAAAGTTCCAATATCTAATGTTTCAATTGTTTGACGCTGTCTTTCTTGACACCCTCTCTTTCTTTCCTTTTTTTTTTTTTTTTTTTTTGTAATTTTAGAGTCTAACTCTCTCTCTTCCCCTTCTAACTTCAACTCAAGCCACGGAATTTAACTAATTGCATATATTAAAAAAGTTAGAATATGATAAGGATATTAGCTCATAAATAAAACTCATTGATTTAAAGTTTGGAGCAAAGGTATTGAACTATTTCATTTGACAGAGTTTTATAGGATGATGTGCTTTAATAATAGTTGAAATATATCATAATTTTTTTCAATATATATAAATATACATCAGAGATAATACTTATTTACTATTATTACAAAAAAAGAGTACAATGCTATTAATGTATTTACTTATATTTATTTTTTGATAAATAATTTATTTTAAAAAATATCTATATATGTGAAAAAAAAGTTAGTTAAACAGACCCTCTGGTGGGTTAATAATGGAAGCCTAGAACCTTTGATTTTAAAACCCTAGTTTCATTTTTATCTCAAAACCAACTTCTCCCGCCCTTTTTTTACCTCCCAAATCTCAGTCCACTCTGAACACACACACAAACCACAAACCCCATCCCACCCTTTCTCCAATCAATTTAGAAGATGAGGGAAGAAGACATAGAAAAGCTCAGAGGAGTTGTTCGTGACTGTGTAAGCAAGCATTTATACTCATCGGCAATCTTCTTTGCCGATAAAGTCGCTGCCTTTACCAATGACCCCGCCGACATCTACATGCAAGCTCAAGCTCTCTTCCTTGGCCGCCAGTTCCGTCGTGCTCTTCATCTCCTCAATTCATCTAAGATAGTCCTCCGTGATCTCCGTTTCCGTTACCTGGCCGCCAAATGCCTCGTGAGTCGATAGCATTTACTCGGTGAAATGTGTTGGAAGTCATTAACTTTTTTATCATAGGAGTTGAATATTGCTTCTAGTATGAGATTTTCTATTTCATGATAATCATCATGGAAAATTTTGATTTGTCTATTCTTCTAAGATTACCGTCGTGTTTGGTACCTGGATTTTGTTTATATTTACAATTAATGGTTTCGATTTTGTACATTAGTTTTGTCTGGTTTTGCAATTAAATATTTGAACTTGCTGAATTTTGCAATCAACTAGTTAAATTTTATCCATTTTTTCGGGAATTTTCCAATACTATAGATAACTCAAAAAATTTGAAGGTAGAAAATTGATATTTTTAAATTTCGGGTATAGTTAATTACAATAACAGACAAAATTTAGTTTGCTTAATTTAAAAATTTAAAAGTAAAATATTTTGTGCAACTACAACATGCTGCTTTAGGTAAAAAATCGTTAATCTTGATCTGAATTCTGCAAAATTGATATTTTGAGTCTATTACGTGCTACTACAATATGCTGCTCAGAAAAGGGGAAAAAAAAAGTAGTTTGGATAACAAAATGCATTGTATTAAATCAATAGTTTATGAAATGCTTAGGAATGGATCAAAATGAAAATTGTTATTATTATTTATTTATATTTCTTTATTTTTTTATTTTTATTGTTAGTTATTGTATTGATGTGTTTTGATTAGGAGGAGCTGAAAGAGTGGGACCAATGTCTTGCAATGCTTGGTGAGGCGAAGGTGGATGAAGATGGGAATGTGAATGATGCGAAGGACGTAAATCTAATGTATCTGGATAAAGACGGAGAGGATCGTGAAATCAATGTAAGTTCTCTTTTTTTTGGCCGAAGAAATCAATGTAAGGTTTAATCAGTTATCATTGGTTTAGTTGTTCGGCTAGAATGCTGAATAATCTTTTACATCAATTGGCAGTGGATTATTTAGGAACTCTTAGTCTTAGAGTGACCATGATGTTGCTTTTCTGGCTTGTGTTTTGTGTGCTGAATAATTAAATTTAAGCTCCTATCTCATGGGATGAGGAATTTGCAAAGTTGAAATTAGTCCATTAGTAGCTATTCGAAGCTTAATTTTAAAGATGATACATGTTGAATGCTGACTTTTTCATAATTGCTTAGTTCGACATGGATTCTGGATGCAATTAGATTGATAATTCCACCCTGTGATGGCATGAGGATTGCTAATGGGCAGAGGTATTTCTGTCCATGCTGTTGCTGAGTATACTGAGGTTATTTTTCTCTTTTGTTAATAGATTGGCTCTGCAATATGTTTTTTGAGAGGCAAGGCATATGAGGCTCTGGAAAATCGTATTCAAGCTCGTCTGTGGTTAGTTTGTTTTTTATAATCATTGATTATGATCATTTTAAACATGCTTGCCATAATATTTGTTCAAAGCAGAGAAAAATTGGTTTGAGAACCATTCCAATTCTCAAAATAAGAATTAAGATTATGTGGACATGGTTCTTGGTGCCATGTACTCTACAATTTTTGAGTTAGGATAGATAAAGAAATTGAATTGTGGATTACAATGAGGTTAGCTTTTGCTAGTCTAGGAGCTTGATTGCTGAAAATAATTCATCTCTAATCAAGATGATTAACATTCTACTCAAACTGAGACTGTGAACTTGCAATGAATGTGCTTTGTACTTCCCTCTCCCTAAAAGCTGAACAACTGTTACATGAATTGAATCTGCAACTCTGCTGTAGAATTGACTGTTTTCGTTCTCTAGTTGTTAGGCAGTATATCATCATGCTATATTGTTAAGTAGAAGATTGGAATTTGACCACTGGAACTGGTGGATTCAATATCAACTTCATGATGGGGTTTTTTCAACATATCTTGAAGAAGCTATAACTGTAGTGGCAATAAATCTGTCACTTGCCTTAGTAAAGGAAATAATATTGTTTTTTTATAGTTCTAATTTTTACTGCAATATAATGCTGCTGGTCTAGCATAGATCTCATGTGTTAAATGTAGAACTGAGTTGAGTAATATATGTATCTGTTCTGAGTAGACTGCTGTTCCAGCTTATATTCTGGGAGGAATATTAAATGCTCGAATTGAAGAGCTTATGCTTCAAAGCTTTTAGAACAAAATATGCTTCACATACCTGGTGTCTTCCTTTGCATAACTGTTTGTTGCTTATTAGTTAGCTTGACATGTGTAAATTTCAGATTGGTCCACAATTATTAATATAATAAAAATCGAGCTAAAGCCCTAATGGCCTTGGCTGGTGAAGGCCCAGAAAACATGGTGGGTCATGAGCCTCCTTTTTCCGTATTCTTTTTATTACTATCTACTATGTTATTAAATAAATATATTTAGCAATACTATTTGATTTTATTAATTATCATGGAGTCATAAGAAGTTGATATGTGCCCAAATGACTAATATTGCCAAATAGTGATAAAAAAACAAGTTGTAAAGTGTCAAACATGAAACATAGGTATGCAAAGGGAACAAGGGCAAGGATACATGTATGTAAAGTGTAATTTACCCAAGCTTTTATGGCCATATTGGGCTTTTTAATTTACCCTTGCAAGTTGTGGTATTTCTAAAGGAATGCCAGTCGCAGTATTTTGGCTTGATGACAATTTGGCTTGTTGTGGTTCCACTATGTCATCCTTGTTCTATTTAAACATAAAGTCTAATTATGTTACAGCTCTTTCCATTAATAAGACAAACCTTGCAATTTCTTTTTACTCTTGAATTGTTGATAATTGGCCCCATCTAATTGTTACTATACATCACAAAAAGTTATCTTACACTTGTTGCTTTTAACATAATATTCTTGCATGTTAGGTACAAAGCTGCTGTGAAAGCAGATCCTTTGTGTTACGAGGTATGCTCCTCTAGTGTTGCTGCCTTTTTCTCCTGTATCTTTTTTGTTATATTGTCTTTTGTTACTTTTATAAGCTCTTTAGGATAGAGCTATATTCTACGCGTTTTGAAGTTTTGATTATGTCTGAAACTATATGTTTTTCAGGCATTAGAATGTCTTGTTGATAATCACATGCTTACGTCTGAAGAAGGTAATCAGGACTTCCACACTAACTAATTTCCTGGACTTAGATAACATGTGAGATATCACAAAGTGTGCTATTAGATTGCTTTATGACTATGTTCCCCTTTCACGCTAACATACTTCAATTTTCTTCAGAAGCAAATTTACTTTTGTCAGTATCATTTGGTTCTGAAGATGGATGGCTCTCTTCATTTTATTCTTGTATGATAAAGAAGGTAAATTTAGCTATTGGAAGAGTTCCTAAAAAACATCATTTTTACTCTTGTTTCACACATTTCTTTTGAGTTTTGCATTTATGATAATGCATTCCCTTTGCATTGCAGTATGATAAAGAGCACACTGTGGAAGCAAAGTTTGCAGACCTTGAAAAAGAAAGTTATGACAGAGACCTTTCTGATTCATCTTTTCCTCAAAGCTTGAAGAATAACACTGATCTATTGGCTTGTAAAGCTGAATACTACCATCAGTGTGGGGAATACCACAAATGCTTTGAAATGACTTCCACGTAAGGAAATAATATGTCTGGAATTAGCTAGAGCTTTGGTTGCATTGGTGAAATTTCCTCTAATCAAACTACTAATATTTTTCAGACTACTTGAAAAGGATCCATTCCATTTGAAATGTATGTTGGTGCATTTAGCAGCTGCAATGGAACTTGGTCACTCAAATGAACTTTATGTGATGGCTTGCAATTTAGTGAAGGATCATCCACAAAAGTAAGAGGGGTATTTGATGCTATTCATGGTTTCAATATTTCGTAGCATTGTAAAATTGTGTTTCTTAAAAGCTATCTAAATATTTTTCCTCATTTTCACCAGAGCAAGATGAACTTTACCCACACACACGATGATATTCAGTAAGATGTTCCCTTGCTGGACATCCTCTCTTTATAAGCTACGAAAGGGTTATCATGTGATTGTAAAACAATTTAATTAAGTATTTGATGAGGGATGATATGGATATCATTACTTCCTGCAAAAGATATGTACCTTGGAATGAATAAGTTAGATTCATTTAACCTTTGATTCTTTTTGTAGGGCTTTGTCATGGTTTGCTGTTGGTTGTTACTACTTCTGTATTAAGAAATATGACCAGGCACGCCGATATTTTGGGTAAATAACCTAATTCATATGTTTGGCTTAGTGATGGATCTTTATCTCGAAAATGGTGAAAAATATTGAAGTATCCAATGGCTTGTAACATCCTTGCCCCAACTTATCCTACTCTTTAGAATGTTTTGATTATATGTTGATGTCCATTGTTTCAAGCATTAAAAATTTTTAATTACATTAGAATTTATGTGCAGGCTTAAATCAATACCTTTTAGTAGTTCTTTTGTAAATAAATTGTATGCATGGTAGCGAATGCCTTATTTATTACAGGTCTTTTCATTCATTGGCACTTATGCTAGATTGATAGGCATACAATTGTCTCAATGAATGGGAATGCAGATGCACATGTATTTGGTGCAATCAGATTCACCATTAGGCATTCTTCTTGGAACACATTTCATTGAATTGAATTCAATTTCTATTCTTTTCCTTGAAACTCATTCAGCATCGAGGTCGACTGCAAAGGGCATGTATTGGGTGTATATGCTACTTTAGCCATTTCAAGCTAAATGTATATTATTGTTTTAGCTAAATCGGATACACATGGCCAGAGACTAAGGCTTGAGTCTTATATTTGTCAACATAGCTTGCTGGCTTTCTGAAGTAGTCTCATTTCTAAACCCTAATCAACAAATTCAGTTCCCCTGCTACTTATCTGATGACATTGGAATAATAAAAAGGTATTGAAATCTTGGATAAATATCTTTACTAAATTTGTATCATTTTGCAGCAAAGCAACAAGTCTAGAAGGTACATTTGCACCTGCTTGGATAGGTTATGGAAATGCTTTTGCTGCAAAGGAAGAGGGTGACCAAGCTATGTCTGCTTACCGAACAGCTGCGCGTTTGTTTCCTGGGTACATTGCCAATTTTGGATCATTAAAATTGCTTCTTCTATCTTTGGAAAAGGAATGTTATTTTTATATCTGTTGATGTTGATTGGCTTCACATTCTTTAAATGTCCTTTCTTCCTTTTTGTTTTCAATTTCAGTTTTAACCCTCTAGAGATTTCAAATTTCTGCTAATTTTTGAAAAATTGTAATCTCTTCATGCTAATTATTCAAAGTATCAAAATTTTTAGTAATGTTAACAATAATTTTCAAGGTTCCAGTGTTGAATATTAGGCCTTTAAAGGTTGCTATGCATTGCCTGGAGAGATTAACTTCTCTCCCTATTTGTCACTATTATAGAACCACGTATCCACCATCACCATACTTGCTACAAACTAGTTCAATAGTTGAAGTTCTGTTATTATGTCAGTGTTGCTCCTTACATGTTAAGTCTTTGTATGCTCTTAATACAGGTGCCACTTGCCTACTCTGTACATTGGGATGGAATACATGCGAACTCACAGTTTTAAGCTTGCAGAACAGGTAATATTGTTCTTGCAGCCTTACTAGATTTATCTAATACATGATTGATGCTGTTGAAGTTATTACTTTAGGCCTCTCTTAGGATTTGTAGGAAGGAAAAAAAATCATATTTTAAGAATTTGGTTGGTTAAAGCTTTGCATTGTACATAGAAAATTTTTAAGACCTTTTTTATTTAATTAAATGCAATCACAAAATAATTGTTTTGCGACTAAGTCTCAGGTTGAGAATCTCTTTTAATGAGAGATTCTAACAATATGTTTTCAAATCTTAGTTTCTCCTTAATGTTGGATCTACTTTTTGACTTCATCTTTCATTACAGTATTACTTCAGAGTCTAATTACCTGTTATTTTTTTCAGTTTTTCATTCAGGCGAAGACAATATGTCCATCTGACCCACTTGTATTCAACGAACTAGGAGTTGTTGCTTACCACATGAAGGAGTAAGGAAATTGTCCCATTATTCTGTTTGTGGATATTAAAGGGTTTGGTGGTGTATTCATAACACAGGACTAGGTCATCTGTTTGACATCTGATATCTCAAAACACATACTCAGAATGCTTCAAAATAATGCGGAAGAGAGCTTTACCATTTATCCAAATGAAGTTGACCTATTTACTATAAGTACTTTACATAATCACTGGCAGAGAAGGTTTTGTGGAACTACTGTTCAAATAGTTATTGTCTTTATTATCATGTTAATTTCATTGTTTTTAATGTCTTTCAGGTATAATAAAGCTGTTCGGTGGTTCGAGAAAACTTTGGCATTGGTTCCAACACCTTTAGGTGAAATGTGGGAACCCACAGTGGTTAATTTGGCTCATGCATTCAGAAAACTGCAGTAGGTTATTCTTTTCATTACAGTTTCTCTTGTATGTGGCCTCAAGGTTCACTGATGCAAATATTTGATTACTCTGTCAATTGCACCGAAAATCTCTTCAGTTGTTAGAGTGCATAAGGTTTCGTAAATAGTATGCTGGCTTTTTTCTTGCAGGATTTTTTTTTTTCTTTTGTCTGGCTGTCTTGATCTAGTCATATTCTGTTAATGAAAAATGACTTAGCTTCCTTGAAGTTGAGAGTTTATTCATAAAATAAAGCTAGCTATTCTGTACATGTGCACTTAATGATTCCTTGCCAGGTTTTTAAAGTAAAGCATTTGTTCAAAGGAACATGCATTGGACTCTTATGTATGTGTACCCTCTAAATTACTGATCTCATTATTTTTACGAAGAGTATGGGCTTTCGGGGGCATGTAGAAAACGAATGTTGGATTGTGGTTGAGCTGAAATAAACAAGAGTTGAGATAAAGGAAAAAATATAAGATAGTTGTAATCCTCAATGAAATGTGTTGAAGGATACAATATTCTACATCTGAATTCCTCCAGTAGTTATGCTGTTTTGAAGTTTAAATTGAAGTTTGAGAAACCTTGCTAAAGTTTTAACCAAAATGCTTACTTTTCATGGACTGGTCTGGTGGCATCTTCTTCTTTTTGAGTTTCTACAGTAGTTGCTTGTGAATATAGCTGCGTGGAATGAACCATCCACCCTATTTCATGTAGTGAAAAGGCCCAATTATGGTGGTTTTGATGTTCAATAAATTTTCTAATTCTCAGTCTGCATGTATTGTTTAGGAGGGTGGTAATCTTAAATTCATGAACCATTTATCTTCTTTGTCATCATCTGAGGTTTTACGTATTTTCGCATTTTTCACATGTATGGTGGACTTTTCCTTCTTCTGGTCCTGATTACTTGCATCTTGTGCTTTATTCAGAATGTACTGTGAAGCCATCTCAAATTATGAAAAAGCTCTTTCATTATCCTCTAGAAGTGCAAGCACTTATGCAGGTCTTGCATACACCTATCATTTGCAGGTATCTAGACAATGGCCACTTTACCACATAATAAAAAAATATTTTGTGCATTTTGATTTAATCATGTGGTATGTATAGTCATGCTGTGAAAGAGTTCTTGTTTGCTGGGATACCGAAGAGTTGTTAGAATATGCACACTACCATGCTTTATGCTTGTTTGCTTCTTTCAATTTTTAAAATTTCTGGCATTTTTTGCTTGTATTTATATGTTGAAGCTAGTTGTTAATATTGTCGACATCAGTCAGTTTTTTACATTTGTTCTCATTACCCGCTTGAGGATTCGATTCCCCCTTGAGGTGGGGAGAAAGATATAGTGGGCTGGACAATTGCGGGATTAATCTTCCTCTACTTTTGATGGCATCTGAAATTTACTTTAATATGTAATTAAGCAATCATGCTTTCCTCGTCGTTGAATGTTATTAGCTGTTTCTCTAGGATACTTTGCAGCATATCCTCAGTATGGAATGACAATATGTTAATTGCTTGTTTTCTGCTGGGCATGTTTTCTTTCAGCATCTCTTTATACCTCAAGTGGAATTTTCCATTTTATTGAAGATTGTTTCCTTTTATCTGTTTCAACTTGAGCAGGATAACTTCAATGCAGCTATTACATATTATCACAAGGTATGAGCTTGGTTGGTGAAATTCTATACATTCACTTATGAGTCTTAATTGTCATATGTTGTTCTTTGGAGCCATTTTAGTATCTCAATAGTCCTTTCTTCCTTTAAGTTATTATCTTTATTCATATTGAACTTGTTGATTCTACCTGTTTAGTACCAATATGTACTTTTGCTCATAGTTTTGCTTTGTGCCTTTTATCCTCTATACTTATTGATTTATCCTTCCTGTTTTGCTTTTGTTGTCAGGCCTTATGGTTGAAACCAGATGATCAGTTTTGTGCCGAGATGTTAAGTTTGGCTCTCATTGATGAAGGTCGCCAGGGTGTAGATCCCAAAATTGAGTATCGATGAGGTTAGGTTAATGAAAAATTGTACCCATGTAATTCTTCTTTGCGTATGTAATCTATGTCATGGCAACATTCTACTCATTATATGTAGGGACATGAACATATCAAGTATCGTTGTCCATGTCCATGCTTTTCCTCTTCAACCATATCTCTATAAAAAAATTTTGATTATGTTCTTTGGTGTGTAATTTGGTAAATGTGAAATAATGTAGTATCCATTGCTAATGAAAAGTTGGTGTTGTGGAGAGCTACATCTCAAGACTGTTGTTTTCTCTGCAACATGAAGTTGGGAACCGCATGACCACTTGTTCTTAAAATGCCCTTCTGTTGTTGAAATTGTGAAACTTTTGAAAGGTGCAGTTCCAGCAACCGGTGCTCTTCCTTTCAACACTTGTGGTATTCAAGAATTGTTCCTATCTTCTGGTTTTAGGATAGGGCTAGCATGGAAGATCTTAGCCAATTTGGTTGTCTATTATATTTGGAGAGAAAAATGAGAAAAGGCTTGGAATTAGTTCTTCACTCCAGCTTTGGCTAGTACTCGTATAATCTTAGCACCTTTTTTGTTTTGTATAGCGTTTTACTTGAGATTTAAGGTACTTATGAGTCCTATTGTTTTATTGCATCATTTTGTACTTTTATCACATATCAATAAAATTATAACTTTATCCAATATATATGGGTTTGTTTAGCTTACTTTTTCAGGTAGATACAGATTTTTTTCTCTAACTTTTTTTAATAAATTATTTATCAAGAAGTAGATATAGAAAAAAAAAGTTAATTTCTCATAAAAAAAGTCAAATAAATTAAATATAGATGCAAATTTGATATATTTGTATATATATTGTTTCGATACAGATAAAAATATA
This sequence comes from Combretum micranthum, assembly GCA_024138025.1. Taxonomy (NCBI): domain Eukaryota; kingdom Viridiplantae; phylum Streptophyta; class Magnoliopsida; order Myrtales; family Combretaceae; genus Combretum; species Combretum micranthum. Next base: position 319,088 of record JAMXBD010000461.1, read on the forward strand.
AATACAGATATAGATGAAAAATAAATCTTATATTGCTAAGGACAAGCCACTTTATTTGTCCTTCGACATTATCATCCACGCTCAATATAAAACAAGTGTTTGGATGAAAATATAAAAATTACTGTTTAGTCTCATATTTGAGGGAAGATTGGTGAGGATCTAGTAACTCAGTTCTTGTTTGGGATTTCAAGAACTTCATGGTCCATCTTACATAACCACATGGAGGTTCCACTGCGATTTGATCCTTAATTCCGTGGACTTAAAATATTAAAGGAGCGTGGTATGTTAATTTGAATTACAGTGAGACGAGCTTTTGCAGTGTAATCCGCCTTTCTATTGAACATGACATGAGGGACATCAGATGGAGTGAAAACATGGACACTTCATGGTAGGCCATGCATGATGATGGCATGACATAAGCTCATAATATATTACACAGATGCATTATTTATATGTGACTTACTAGTACGTGCTTTATATGCGTTTTTACTAATTATGAGAGAATGGGCAAGCCGAAGTGGCTGATTGTTTGGTAACGTTGCCTGTTGAATGGGATTCCAGGATAGGTGTTCCCTTCAATAAACCTCCAAAGAGCTCGTCAGGGTCGAAGTAAAGTTCGACTTCCTCTGCTCTCAAGGCTTCGTCAACCTGAAGAAGGAACAGGTAAGTGACAATGTTGTAATTATTATAGTTACGGGGGATAATGATAGGTTAAGTGCCTATATTTTTAATTTTTGGTAATTGGTATCTTATTTTTAGATTTTGGTAAATTAGTATTTATACTTTTTACAGTATGCATAGTTTAGTGTTTACTTTAATGTATACGAACATTTATTTTGATGACAAAATAATTATAGATAGATAGCAAAAAATTATCAAAATCTAAAAATGCAATAATAAATTGCTAAAAATTGTCAAATACTGAAAGTACTGACATTTCATTTGTTATTATCTCGTTATCAAAATATATGTTCGTTGGATATTAATTAACAAAGACATTGAATATGTGTATTTTAAAATATAAATGCTAGTTTATCAATATTTAAAGATGTGATACAAAATTACAAAAAAAATTGAATATGGATGCTGATTATGCCATAGATCTGATTTGTGAGTATTTTCTTATGCTGAAGAGCAACCGAACTGGACCTTGGGGGTTTATTTTAATGGTTAAGGTGTCAATGTTCTGATAATCTGCACGAGCATTTGTACTTAGCACCTTTTAAAACTACTGAAATTACACCATTACACTTTTATTAATTGTGCACTTAACACTCTTTAGACATGCACATAGCCCCCAATTATGGAGATTATTGAAGGCGTTTGACTAGGTAGTTGTAAAAGTAAAAGGTCAGTCTACTCACTTTACAAAAAAAAAAAAAAATAATAATAATAATAATGATTAAAATATGATTTGAATTAATTTAACTACCAAAAAAGACTCTTATAATCGCATCTTAAAAACGAAAAACCTGATGTGCAAAAAAAGTCGCACAAGGAAGTGTAGGATCTGAAGAACTTTGGCCTAGTATTTGCACAGTTGCAAGTTGTGAGAAGCAAGCAAACCATTCATGCATACACCATATGCAATAAACAAGTGCATCTATCTCGCATATCGTACATGCGAGTTCTACCTAATAAATACATCTTAAACATGTGATTTTGGTGAACTATTTTAGTAATTAAATTTAGTTACGGTTTATTTTGGTGAATAATTTTGAAAGATATTCTAAATTGATGAAAATATGTAGTTGTGAATAGGGGTGTGCACAAAAAAAACAAATTGATGAAATAGAAAAATCGAACCGAAATCGAAAAACCAATCCAAAAAATATGGTTAACCAGTTTATTGGTTTCAATTTAGGATTATAGTGTTTCTTTTTTCTAGTTTTTGGTTTTTGGCTTTAGTTTCTAACAAAAACGAAAATCGATTGTCAACGATTAACCATTTCAATATTTATAAATATATTATATATATAATCTACATATATATAATTATTTTTTAAAAATATATACATATGTTTCCTTTGATTTTTATTAAAATACTATGTTTTGTTCTATATTTGATGAAAGTTAATGTGGGAATTGATTTAGTTTTATTTTATCGATGATGATATATCCAAATGCCTGTTTTCCCATTTTTCTTAATTTGATTTTCTTTTTTTTTAGCTATTGTAATATATATTATAATTTAAAGAAAAACTCTATGATAAAAGCTAAAATAATAAGGTTAGTTGTAATTATCAATTTGATTTGTTAAAAATATTAAGTTAAATGGTTAAAAAAATAAATTAACTGTTTAGAATGAACCGGTTAAGGATCAAAATATTAAAAAACTGATCATTACGATTAGGTTCAAAAAATAGGATTATGGACTAGCTAACCAAATTGTAAACATCCCTAGTTGTGAAACTAATTTGATATGTCTTTTCATTTTTTAAACATATTAGAAAAAAAAGATGGATGCTCCTTGGACTATCCATTTTTTACAACACTCTCAAATAGAATTGTAGTTTTACAATCCTATTTGGTACTCCTTAATAGAGGGTGTTACTAGAAATAAGCGGTACAAAAAGCACTCAACTGAAAAAGTGAGCATATTAGGACGCAGTGATGTATGATATGGGATGTTGGTAAACGGCTAATAAGTTGGGTATATACCGGTGTAGTTTGGAAAGTTTTTGGAAATGGCCGGTGTTTAACCCAGAAAGTAGGCGTACAATTAATAAGTTGGGTGCATGCCAATTTAAGTTTTTTGGAGTTGTAATGTAATTTATCCTTTTTTTTTACAGAATTTTCATGTCCACTAATGACCTCTCTCATGTGAATTTGATTTCACTCGCACGTCCAAACATACAGTTATCTTCTTTTTGCCGCTATGTATTTTTAATGTTTACCTATCCTACCAGTTGGAAATATCAATTTTTCTTCACCTTCACAAGGACAAGCATGGACCTGATTACTCTTTGAGTTTTTAATCTCTATCACAACTGCTATTTCATGGGACATACCTTAAGAGTTCCTAGGCCAAAAAATTCCACCATCTCGCCAGTGGGAGCATGGGTTTTGTAGGGGCCTTCAAAGAAACCCCAGTGCCTGTACTTGAAGGCTATAACTGGTGGTCCGGAGTAGACTTCAATCACTTCCCATGCGAAACCACGGGGAAAGGCTGACCGGAAAGCTTCATGAGACGATTCAAATGACTCTTTCTCTGCTTGATAATAATGCTTGAACTCCTCTGGCAGTGAGTTCATCAACAGGGCATTATAGGTTCCTATCCTAACGACTTCTTCAGCTGTCAGTCCCTTTCTTCCTGAAACTTGCCATTTTGACGTAAGATGACAGTTGTACCATGATGCAGCCATGATTACACTTTTGAGGTAAATTTTAGTACACATACCGTTTACAATTAACTTAAACTTTTCTGGGTTCATGGACTTGATGTCTTGTAAGTGGATCTTGTGAGTGACTTCCATTTCCCATGACTTGACTGCGTTTTGTACCGTTTCTTCTAGTGATCCTTTGGGCCATTCCTTGAGCAAAATAAACAATGATCATAGAGTAGAACTAGCACATCACTTAATGGAGCAATGGATCCAGAATAACAAAGGAAGAAGCATAAATATGAACTATCAGGTATTTTGAAAACATTTATTTTTACAACTGTTTGGTCGAAATGATGGGAAAATTTTAAGGCTAGGATGGCAGTCGCAGGGGTGGGGATCCTTTTCGGCCGTCAGATTGCCAAGGTTAAATGTTCTAGTTAAGAATTATAGAGATCACTAGATTAATAAGAGGATTAAACAAGGTATGACATCAAGTATACCTTGGTCCTGCCTTGTTCAAAGAGCTGATTAACGACCTCATATGAAGGAGGACTGCCATGTCTCCACTCAGTGTTCTCTTCTCCATCATACATGAAAGATCTGTACCTGTCAGGCATGATTTTGGATGGAATTCCTTCAGTAGCCATGTCAAATGTTCTTGTCTACGATAGAGATGGTGAAACAAGTTAGGAGTAAACTAAGATAAAACTCCTCAGAGAAGAAAACGCTATAATCTTGTCTAGTACTCGAGCAATGGCAGGTGCATTTATAGACTTCTATGTGAACACTAGCGGTGTTAAAATATATAAGGTAAATGAAAATTTAATTTAGTATCTAAATTTTAAATGATTAATTTAATATCTAATTAAGTATTTTATAATTGTTTTACTATCCCTTCACAAAATTGGTTCTATTTTTCAGATGTAGAAAATGCAACGTATGATTGAATTTTTATTTATGCATCTAACGTCATCTAGCAACAAGATATTACTTCTTTGATGTCTAAAAATAAAGCAAACTATGTTATAGTGAGGTAATAAAAATAATCATGAAAATTTTAGTTAAATATCAAATTAATTATTTTAAAATTTAAGTATCAAACTAAATTTCCTTGCATGCAAAGCTCAAATTTCAAATTTCACATTTTCTCCAGCACATACTAACTAAGTAAAAGAGATTGGATCCTTGATGCATCCAGTTAAAGCAAAATCCTCCGGAAAGGACCGCACACATAAGAAATTGAATCTATACTTGAGATTGTATGTAAAAACTTGTTGCACCTCAATAGAGACTATTGCTAAAATAGGTAGGATAGGCCGTACGGTCTAACTATTTATTGCCTTATTAATTCGACTTTCTTCTGCTCGTAAATGGATTTAATTATAAATTATGAGTAGTCCTGTCTGTTGGGAGAAAAATAATTTTAGCGAAAATATAATCTGCGGGGGTCAAATGGTGATTTCATTATTGGAAAAGTATTCAAGAAACAGGATATGTTCTATACAATGGAAAAAGTAGGATTACATCACCTTAGTATAGTGGATTAAGACTTAGTAAGTGTTTTGGCTAAAACCGTAAGTTCTACGTTCCATGTTTTTCTGCAAGCAGTTCGTAGATAAATTGTAATACTCGGTCTCTCAGAGGAGACGTATGGATACCACGTTGTATTAGTAAAGTTTTGACAAAAAGTAACAGTGCTAGGTAGTATATTTCAAGGAAATACTCGTTCAAATTTGATTAATATTAGTTTATGGAAATTTTCGTGATCTCGTCGTTAATTTAATTGGATTGGTCCTATTACTATCCAATAACTTATATCATATTCAACTATAATCAAATTATTAAAATGTTTAATATTTTAATTATTGAATTGTCCCATGAACGAGCCTTACAAGCTAAGTAAGGGACATTAATAATTTAGTACTACTGAAGCTCCTACGCTTTCAAAGGAGATTTAAATCTAGCAGATGAGGATAATAACGTCTTGTTTTGAATTTGGGTCAGCGGAAATAAAGAAATATCTCTGGCGGTGGGACATATACATCTATTGGTATAAAATGTACTTCTATTATGTTAACATTGTGTTCTATTTTTACGGATCATTATTAAGTTTATTGATAAGTGTAATGAGGATGTTTGTTGGCAATTTCTTCAAAAAAAAAAAAATTTATTTATGTCTTTATTGCAAGTGTATTATCTATTACTTTAATAAACTGACATATGGATATTGTCTTATATGATGGCTCATTAAAGGCAGCGTATCATATCAAACTATTAGTCTTTTCCTTTCGCTTTCTTTTTTCTTTTTTAAGTTTTCTTATTTGAAATAACAATTTAAATTAATATTTTTAAAAACCTTTCGTCATCGTCCATTTAATAAATTAATTGATAAAATAAATATAATAAATTATATCAATTTGATTGTCTACCTAAAATAAATTATAATAAATTATATGCTAAAAGATAAACAAGTGATAAATATAATAGATAAATTACACAAGAATATCATAATATTTAGAATAGATTTATTTAAAATTTTAATGTTTCGAGTGGATCATTTGAGATCACAACGCTTAGGGAAATGAGTCAATCAAAATCACAATTGAAACGTGTCATAACATGGTGGATCTTTTGAGTTTTAATTAAATTTTTTTTCTGTTTACATGTGTTAAAGATGATATTGATTAATTCACTTCTCTAAATGCAGTGATCTTAAATAAACCATATAAAATGTTGTGACATGAAATATACTTACCCTCAAACATTTTGACATTTTGATCTAATTTACAATAAATATGATGGCATGGAACTTAATGTTCTCTTTTTTTTTTTTTTATGTATAGTAGATTTTGAGTAGAGGAGGCTTGAGTGAGAAGATATTATATAAACAGACTCTATGAATCAACACATTAATGGGCTTGACATTGTATATAATAAAAAACTTTAGGTTAATAGGCCTACATTCTTATAAATCATTCGTAAAATTTAAGATATTTTTCATATGCTAACAACATATATAATCATGTATTGATTTTCTGACTAAAATGGAACAATAATTAACCATGTGTCTGGTGTTTCTCCCTTTCAACATGGATAAGTGCGACTCTCAAAGCCGCACATATTAGGGAGTCCTCTGAACGGTGTTAATAGAATTCCTTTTTTTCTAAAGATAACTTACTTCACATTTTAAGATCAATTGTACACTTTATTCAATAACAAGTGTTATGAAAAGATGTAAAGTTCTCTTATCAAGTCTATGGAGGGTTTCTCTATGGGAAGAATCAAGAATGGCTTTAATAGTATTGGCTCTTATTTCTCTTCAATCGCTATGGAAGATAATGTTCAACGGTTCTCTTCTACTTGCCTTCAAGAGGAATCTAATGAGATAATATTGTCCCCTTATATATCATGGAAGGCTTCTCTAAAATGATTGCTGAGGATATTGTTCTCGATGCTAAAGTTTCAAATGTAAAATATTAATGGAAACTTTTACGGTTTAACTTAATAATCCGATTAATAATTCAAATACGATAGTAAATATGTTAAGTATATTGGTACGGTCATATGGAATATTAATCTTAATCATTAAATATGTTAAGGGATTGGTCCCTTAAACGAAGAAGTGGACTATCAAATTTTTCAATAACAATGTCAACTTTGTGTTAAACTTTTCAATGTGTGTGTGTGTGTGTTTTTTTTTGTGGAATGCTTGTTAAAAGTAATAACTTATTGCACTTTTGAAGATTGACTACACACTGTAAAAAAGATAAGTGCATTAAAAGATGTAAAATTTTCATTAAGTTTATTGATAAGTGTAATAAGGATGTTTGTTGACAATTTCTTAAAAAAAAAATATTTATGTCTTTATTGCAAGTGTATTATCTATTACTTTAATAAACTGACATATGGATATTGTCTTATATGATGGCTCATTAAAGGCAGCGTATCATATTAAACTATTAGTCTTTTTCTTTCGCTTTCTTTTTTCTTTTTTAAGTTTTCTTATTTGACTTTTCTCCCTCTTTTGGAGAGTGTTTTCCTCTCTTTTGGAGAGACTTTACATTAGTGGATGTTACCTCCCTGTTCTGGTGTTTTCCCAGATCTGGAGCAAATCTATAAACAATAAGGTCTTGTCTTTGCTTTTGCTCCCAGGCTTTTTTATCGTTTGTTTTAAAAAAACTACTAATAATATTAATAAAAGTATTATTTTTACATATTAAAAAAAATTTCAAAACGTCTCTGTTTTGCCTTGATTTTGACCAGCTTGTCTTGTCCTCTGATGACCCTGTGCTCTTTCCGCCTTTTCTTTTACAGAGTCTCTCTCCCCTGTCTTCTTTGCTGTTTCTCCTTTTCCCTTTGTGTGTGTGCTGACCTAAAGCTGATCTGGGGTGCCTTTTGTTTTCTTTACCTTGATCCTAGTTTTTTGCAGATCCATAGCTGCATCAACAGACCAATTACGCAATGATAGCCATCTAGAAGAAGAAGTTGTTATAGAAGACCCAACGGATGAAGGTTTACAAAACAGTAATATGACAGAAGAAACTTTAGCTGTGGTTAAGGTCACAACTGACAAAGTTCTAAACAGAAATGCAGCGACCAACATTTTGAATAAAACATGGAAAAGCTATGGAATCAAAGCAATCAACCACATTGAAGCAAATCTGTACCTCATTAATCTCAAATCAAGCATTCACTTGAAGCACCTATTGGAGGAGAGTCCATGGTCAGTGATGGGACATTGTATGGTGGTGGAGGAGTGGAAAGGAAACTTGAAAATTGAAGAAATCTCTATGGACTTCATGACCTGCTGGGTCCAAATACATGGATTGGGATTGAATCATATGTCAGTATCAGGAGCCAAGATGATTGCATCAAAAATAGGAGATGTGGTGGAAGTGGAGCATTTATCATCTGGAAAGGGAGAGAGAAGAACCTTCCTAAGAACCAGAGTGAAGATCCCAATAAATAGACCCTTGAAAGCCAGCATATGGATTAACAATGGTAAAGGAGACAAATATAGAGCTTTCCTAAAGTACGAAAGGATAAATGATTGGTGTTTTAACTGTGGAAGATTGGGACACCAGAGCAAGAGTTGTGAATTTAAGAAAGCTGGGGAGGAAGGAGTAGGACAGGGGTCGAGAGCTAATGGCGTAAGGAAATGGAGGATTCAACAGGAGAAAAAAGATGAAGATCAAATCAAAGAGAATCTGATTCTACACTTTGTGAATGATCATGAGAGCTATGGTCAGTCTTGAGAAACCGGTTTCTAACCCTTCTTTCTCAAATTCATCCTCTACCCAAGAACCAAAAAAACACAACACCCCTTCTAAACCCTGTTTCAAGTTTCAAAACCCACCCCTTCTAGTGAACTCACCTGTTGTGCAAAACAAAACTCAACCTAATCCTTTTATATAGCTAAATGCTAACCTGTTTAAACAGTACTCTCCATCCCCTATCCTAAAATGTGACCCTAAGCCTACCATTTTAGATGTTCATAATCAGATCGACGAAGCTGTGGAGTGTGACTTGGAAATTAATCTTTCTACCCGTGATCAAGCAAAGAACACATCATCTTTCAAAAAAAACCCTTTGGCCCTCCCAGAGTCTGTAGCAACTTCTAATCTATATGCAAACATGGGATGTCTATCGTTGAAAAGAAGAGGAGAAGAGTTAGAAAAAGATAGTCAAAAGAAAATAAAGTGGGAAGTCCAAAATACCTAGATGATGGAGTCAGAGGAGATGGAACATGAGGCTGGTAATAGGGACATTTCGATGTCTGGTAGAAGAAAACACAAAAAAAAAAAAAAAAATAGAGATCCAAAAAGCATATAACCAGGAAAAAAGAAGGTGGTGTCAGGAGGAAAAAAGAAGAAATAAGAAAGAACATGAAAGAGGAAAAATTTTCAACTGGTACAGATGCAAAGGAATGGTTTGATGTTCCGATCAAGAGCTATGAGACAATAGGCAGTGGTGGTTGGCCTCCAACAGCCACACGAAGGCCATGAGTTTCCTATGTTGGAACTGTCAAGGGATCGGGTCTCCTGAGACAGTTCGAAATCTTAAAGGCCTTATATGTAAATACAACCCTAGTATAGTTTTCCTTATGTAAACAAAAAATAAAGTACGTTTTTTGGAAAATTTAAGAATCAAGCTTCGTTTTGGAGATAGTTTCTATGTCAATCGAAGGGGCCTGGCTGGAGGCCTAGCTCTTTGGTGGAATGAAAGCTTGAGGGTGAAAATTTTGCAACAGTCTGATTTCTTGGTGGATTCGGAAATTTTTTGGGAAGATGGAAATAGATTAGGCCATGTATCATGGATACACTTAGGTACGGACTTCCTTCAAAAGAAAGACCTATGGCATCATCTTAAAACCTTTACGGGGGATCATAAGGACTGGCTTGTGATTAGGACTTTAATGCAATCCTATATGATCATGAGAAAGAAGGCGGTAGAGAGGCAGACAGGAGAACAAAGAATGGGTTTAGAAAATTTGTTGAGGATGCTTCCCTGCAAGACTTGGGGTACTGTGGCCTAAAGTTTACTTGGAGTAACAGGAGAGAAAGAGCTGAATTGGTGAGAGAAAGACTAGATAGGGGGCTGGTATCTATGGGATGGATTGAAAAATATCCGGAAGTAGTATAACATATTCCTTCGAGTGCCTCTGACCATGCTATGCTCCTGGTGCGCCTATTTAAAGAAAATGGAAAGAGACAAAAAAATTCAAGTTTGAAAACATGTGGTTATCTTCAAATGAATGCAAAGGGGTTATAGAACAATCTTGGGGGATGTGGAATGGCAGGCTGGACTACCTTAAATCTGAATCTAAATGAGTGCAAAAGGAACCTAACGAATTGGAGTGTTAAATGTTTCCCTAACAACAGGAAGCAAATTGATACGGTGATGCAAAGATTGGTGAGACTGCAAAGTGTTCAAAATGGCTTTGACCTAGAAGAAGAACAAGCTTTGTTCGGGGAATTAAATGACCTATGGGATAGGGAGGAAAAGTACTGGCATCAGAGATCACGTATAAACTGGCTGAAATTTGGTGATAGAAACACTTCCTTTTTTCACCAATCCACGTTGATAAGAAGGAATAAAAACAAAGTCCTGAAACTTAAAGATAGAGAGGGGAAATGGGTGGATGATGAGAATTTGATTGCTCAAGAATTCATTGATTACTTCAGCCAGTTATACAGATCTGAGGGAGAAGAGGAAAATGATGATTGTGTGAATTGGATCAGTAAAATTGTCACAGATGATATGAACAGGGACCTATGCAAAATGGTGGAAGAAGAGGAGATAAAAGAGGCTGTTTTCCAAATGGGGGGTCTAAAAGCTCCAGGCCCAGATGGTTTCTCGGGTATTTTTTATCAACACTTCTGGACTATCATTGGGAAGACGGTCTCAGATGCAGTCAAGGACTTCTTTACCTCAGGTAAACTCCATACTGACCTAAACAAAACCGATCTTGTCCTCATCCCTAAAGTCCATCATCCTCAATATGTATCTAAATTTAGGCTATTAGCTTGTGCAATTTTTTGTATAAAATCATTTCCAAAATTTGGTCAATAGAATGAAACCTCTTTTAGGAGATATAATCTCAGAAAACCAAAGTGCTTTCATCTCTGGAAGAACGATACATGATAATATTATCATCGCTCATGAAGCACTTCATTTTCTTAAAAACAAAAAAAGAGGTAAAAAAGGTTTTTGTGCTCTAAAAGTGGATATGAACAAAGCATATGACAGGATCGAATGGGGTTTATTAAAAAAGGTGCTCACTAAGTATGGTTTTGAGACTAAATAAATTAATTGGATAATGAATTGTGTCACCACTGTACAATTCAATATCTTACTACATGGGAAAAAAGTGGCACACATAAAACCTAGTAGAGGGCTAAGACAAGGAGACCCTCTATCACCATACTTGTTCATTCTTGTTGCAGATGTGCTGTCAAAAGGAATAGAAAATAGTAGAAGTAATGGAGTTCTCTCAGGGTTAACTATGAAACCTAGCTGTCCTACTTTATCTCACTTGTTCTTTGCAGATGACTCCCTGTTCTTCATGGAAGCGAAGCTGGTAGAAGTAAGGAATTTGATTGAAATAATGGAAAGGTACTGCAAAGCTTCGGGCCAAAGAATTAACATAGACAAATCAAGTATTTTCTTCAGCAACAATACTGAGAGCATGACAAGACAAAGAATAGGCAATGAATTGGGAATGAACATCACTGAGAATCCAGGCATGTATTTAGGACTTCCAATGTTGTGGGGAAGATCAAAATATGAGGCCTTAAATTTTGTTAAGGAAAAAATTGTAAGGAAATTAAAAGGATGGAAAAAGAATAACCTAACAGAGGCAGGAAGAGAAATTCTCATCAAATCAATAGCTACTGCCATACCAATGTTTTCGATGGCCTACTTCTGTTTTCCAATGAGATGGTGCAAGGAAGTAAATGGTTAATGGCAAAATTTTTTTGGGGACAGAAAAAAGAGGAACAAAGGATTCATTAGAGAAGCTGGGAAAAGCTAGCTAATGCTAAGAAGTAGGAGGAATGGGCTTTAAAGACCTACACTTGTTTAATATTGCCCTCCTAACTAAATTGGCCTGGAGGATAGAACAGAATCCGAATGAACTATGGGTCAGAATCCTAAAAGGTCTTTACTATCCACATAAGGATTTCAGATATGCTCCTAGTGGAGGCAAACCATCCTGGGCATGGAGTAGCATTCTGAAAGGCAAAGAACTGCTATTCAAGGAAGGAGAATGGCAAGTTGGCTCTGGGGAAAAAATTAAATGCTTCAAAGATCGGTGGGTACCTACTATAACAGGAGCTATTCCAAAAAGCAGGGTCTCTGATGGTTCAGAAAAATTTTTGGTGAAGGATCTTATAAACACAGATACAAAACAATGGAATCTAAACAAAATCAGGCAAAGATAACAGAGGAAGATAGGGAAAGAGTCAAAGAGATACCTCTGGGAAGACTTCAACAGAAGGACACTTTGATATGGCCTCATCAACGTGAAGGGATCTGTTCGGTAAAATCGGCCTACACCTTCCTGAAATCCATGAAAGAGATGCCAATCCAAGCCTAGCATCGTCATCCAGAAGTACCTTCGAAGCTGCAATGGAAGAAGATTTGGAAAGTTAAAACCCTACCCAAAATCCAACACTTCCTATGGAGAATTGGATCAAACACACTACCAACTGCAGAATAACTTTGGAGAAAGAAAACCCTACCTGATCCGAGATGCCAAATCTGTGGAGAAATTGAAAACGCAGAACACGCTCTACTCCTTTGTGACTGGACACTGTTAATCTGGTTTGGGAGCATCGCATCAGAATCAATAAGCAAGCAGTAGGATCCTTCCTTGACTGGGTAGAACAACTCTCCGCATGCAGTGGAAGATCAACAATGGAGGTTGAAGTTGAGATCGGTGTAGTTGCATGGTGTATTTGGGTGGAAAGATGCAAAGTAGTGATAGAAGGGAAAAAGATCGAGCCCCTAAGTGTCCTTAAGCCATGCACGAACTATGGTTAAAGACCTAAAACACATGGAAAAGGAACCGAGGGAGAGAAATGAAGGTATGGAAGAGGAAAGGGAAAGGTGGTCAAAACCCTTAGTCAACACAGTGAAAGTTAATGTCGATGCCTCGTGGACATCTGGCAAAGAAAAGGCAGCAGTGGATGTGGGAGCAAGAGATCACATGGGGAATTTAATTTTTGGCTGATCATTGATATGTTCGGGGGTCACGGCAGAGGAAATTGAAGGTAAAGCTTTGCTGATAGGCCTTGATTTTGCTCTAGATATGGGCTGGGAAAAGGTGAATCTGGAGTCCGATTGTCTATTTGTGGTCAATGCATGCTTGGGAAATAAATCAAATGTGCACTGGGCAACAAAACCTTATCTAGCCAAAATCAAGAGTTATCTAATGGCTACACCAGATATTTTTTCTATCTCTTTTGTTCCTAGGAAAGCTAATAGAGTAGCTGATTGGGTAGCTTCTATGACAAGGAAAGGGATGTGTATAATGGATTGGTGGTGTAACCCCCCTTCCCATCTCCAGAAGCTACTCAAAATAGACAGTATGTTTGTTGATTCGCTTGAGTCAACTTCCTCTTTTGTATATAATAATGACTAATCTTATAAAATCTCTCTTTTATGTCAAAAAAAAAGTTTTCTTATTTGAAATAACAAATTAAATTAATATTTTTAAAAACCTTTCGTCATCGTCCATTTAATAAATTAATTGATTAAATTAATTGATTAAATTAATATAATAAATTATATCAATTTGATTGTCTACCCAGAAGTTTTTAATATCTCTCTGCTTTTCTTTGTTTATTATTTATTTGTGCCGTGGAGAGATTGTAGACGTGCAGTTAGAAAAACCGCAGCCATATAATTGGATGTGAAGAATGTTGACTTTTATGTAATTATTTAATCTTTTTCACATCATCATAATGACTATCCAAAAATGCTCTCTTTTCAATGCAGGTGACAGAATAGGTTAACATCTATTTTCTTGGAGAAGAGAGAGCCAATGCTAGCGGATTTTGCTGTGAATTGCCTATTCCTTCCGGAAATATTTTTTATATGTTAATGTTTGCATAAAAATACAATGGCCTTATCTTCTTTTAACCAACTCCAGTGATACAATTGGCAAACACATTAATTGAAAACTTGTCTCATTTTTGTGGACCTAATTTATTGGAGTTGGAGGTCACAACAATGCAACGATATATATGCTAAAAGATAAACAAGTGATAAATATAATAGATAAATTACACAAGAATGTTATAATATTTAGAATGATTTATTTGAAATTTTAATGTTTCGAGTGGTTCATTTGAAATCACAATGTTTAAGGAAACGAGTCGATACAATTGAAACGTGTCATAACATGGTAGATCTTTTGAGTTTTAATTAAAATTTTTTTCTGTTTACATGTGTTAATGATGATCTTGATTAATTCATTTCTCTAAACGCATGATCTTAAATAAACCATTTGAAATGCTGTGACATGAAATATACTTATCCTCAAATATTTTGACATTTTGTCTAATTTACAATAAATACGATGGCATGGAATTTAATGTTCCTCTTTTTTTTTTTTTCATGTATAGTAGATTTTGAGTAGAGGAGGCTTGAGTGAGAAGATATTATATAAACAGACTCTATGAATTAACACATTAATGGGCTTGACATTGTATATAATTAAAAGACCTTAGGTTAATAGGCGTACATTCTTATAAATCATTCGTAAAATTTTAAGATATTTTTCATATGCTAACAACATATATAATCATGTATTGATTTTCTGACTAAAATGTTCGAGAGTGGTTAAAAGGAATACGTCTGAAACGAAAGAGTTGGGAACAATAATTAACCATGTGTCTGGTGTTTCTGCCTTTTAACATGGATAAGTGCGACTCTCAAAGCCACACATCTGGAGAGGATTTATTCTTGCGTATGAAAATGATTAGAAACCAACCAATAGAAGGCATACAGGAGGCTGGCTTAGTTGCAAAGAAGCTTTCATTTAAACTTTGACTAAATATCATCATCATTGATCTCCATTATCTTACTGCTTGCCAAATGCCGATAAGATATGGTTTTCTGCATTTCAATCAAATCTCTGTCCTCCGCCTTGCAAAGAAGTGCGACCAGTTGTGAAGTTGACATTGAGTTTTGCTTTTCATAAGATGAGTTATTGGCCACATGGGGTTTAGATTTGAACCTTAGCCTTTCAATTTGCTATCTACACTTATTATGCTGCTGCTGCTATTATGATGTTCGCAAAAGGATCTTCAGTGGAGTACTCTGTCATGATCATTTGTTTATGTCTTGGAATTCCATTGAGTTTCATAAGAAACGACGTAAACGTTTTAGAAATTTTCTTTTTAAAAACCTCTATTTTATCCGAAGCCACATACAATAGGCGCTAGGCAGCTTATTTCTAGATAAGTTGCAAGTTGCAGCCTACAATAATGGAGCCCATGAGACCCATTTAGAAAACCTTAAATTTATTGATTTCATTTTTTGTTACCCATTTATAAAAATCCCGTTAAAATAAAAGATAACCTTAAACTTATTGAGTTCTTCTCCCTTAGAGTGCTGATATTATTAGAGATGTTAATTAGAGTAAGTCAGTATAAGATAGATACGGTATGAAGCATTATCTATACCTTCTCTTGTAAGGTATACGATATTAATTTTGGCACTTGTTGCCTATCCTGTGATACTTTGTATCTACCATGTATCTTATACTCTATAAAACGTAAGGACAAGATATATTATGAAACTTATAGATTTTTGAACTAAATCTTTATATTTTTTCTTTCTTTCTTAAAATTCAAGAGTTTATATTATTTGATATGATTTCATGTGGTATATTAAACTACCTTATTTCCATATATTCATTATAAATAGCATGTGGAATGAACTTTGAAAGTAATTTGCTAATATTATAAGTTCTTCAACCTATTGAATCTTTTATGTGTAAAATTTGAAACATATATTAAATATCTGTAAAACTTATTTATGTGATATTAAACAAAATTGTATAACATATAGCAAATTTCAAATTAAAAACTTTGGAATTACTTCTTTGTTAATTAATCTTAGAAGATAAACAACATTTCTATATAATTTGATAATTCAAGTATATTCATACAATCATAATTCTTCTAAAGTAAAAATAATAAGTTCTTTCAAAATGAAATAATACAAGTTCTTTGATATTGAAAATTTTTAAAAAGTAGTTTATAAATAATAATCTTGAATAAAAGTGGTTGCAAATAAAAAATAAAAAATTATAATTTATATCTTATATATTACGATTATTTTATAATATCTAATAAGATAAATACATGATGCCTTGGAACATGTATCCTTTATATATTAGAGTACATATTTCAAGATAGGCATAGAGTAAGAAAATCTTTATCCATACCTTATTGTGACCCTTAATACCCACCTGAACCTTACCTAGTCGAGTAAGGTATGAGTAGATACCTTATATGATAGGGTTACCGCTCACCTCTAATGTAAACGGACTAAACCTATTTATAAAATACTTGAGTTTGAATTAATAATTGCTCAAGTTCAACTTAATTACACTTGAGTCAATTTGAGATTAAGTTGTAGTTTTATATTCAATTTGTTCATCTTCCAGGCTTATTTAAACTTCCTATATATTTAAGAAATATAAAGTATTTATGCTAAAAGCCAACTTTTTATTTAATCCGAGTTGAGTGCAAGTTTATAAAATATTATTTCAAGCCAAGTTTGGACTCAAAAATTAAAGTTTGTTCAAGTTCAAGCTTCAAAGTTTTTATTTAAATCAGTTCGAGTTAACTTGAGTTTCAAGTTTTTCATTTAAAACTAATTCAAGTTTTTTATTTAAAACTAGTTCAAATTTAGCATTATATTGTGTTGATTCAACTTGTCTACAATCCTAAATATCACCGAGGTCCTATATGGTACAGTAGTATTAACATCAGTATTTTAACAATGGACCAAGTTTGATTGCCTCTTTCCGCAATGGTTGTAATAGTATGTGAAAAGGAAAAAAAAAAATAAAAGTGTGTGATATTGCACCTTAAAAAATCCTTTAAAAAATCCATATACGTTGGTAGCTCCAATATATATATATCATAATGGCTCTACAACAACCCATTTTTTTGGCATTCTAACAGCTAAAGGCAGAAACGATCTGAAATAACTTCAACCTCATCCTAGTATCATCTGTGAACACCGTCAAATCAACTCAACATAACATGCTATGGTACGATGATAATCAATATCGGCTAAGTTAGCCAACAGATTTCCCCCGTATAAGGACCAGATTCAAGTGAGATGAGGTACTCCAACATTCCAACCGTTGAATTTCAGTAGTCCTGCAAACAACAGTTCCAGGTGCTACCTGGGCCACAGATAACTTCCCTCTTCTGTAAAACTTGTTCGCAATAGCTTTTAGCTGAAAACCTTAAGGAGTGAAGGCTCCTGGAGAAGAAAGGCTTCTAGTAAAATTTAGTCATCCATCCTAACCTTATGGCAATAATTGTAACCGTCTATGTTGGAGGATTACTTAACCACCTTCAAAGACGAACCCATAGCTATGTCATTCTTAGTTGTCTTTTGGCTGGATGTTGAAGCGGAGTTAAGTCTCCAAGGGGCATTTTTTTCCCTTCCCCTGTCGAGGTTCCTCTCTGCTTAGGTTGCACTACTACATTACTAAAATTTAAAAAGTAACGAAAAGAGGGAAAAAGAAGGAAGATTAGAGGAAGTGACTTTTGTAGCCCCTACAATTCAGCAAAGCAGTCATCACAGCAGTAAATAATTGATAATGGGGAACTGCAACTCCAACAAGCAAGACAAGTATTCTGCATTAAATGAATCGACAGAAAAACTATAACAACATTTAAATGATGGGCAAAACTTTTCCTTAAAGGTTAGTTGTTAATCTTTTTGGGACTATTACATAACAAAGAAAATTGATTCGCTAAGATGATTTGCTTTCAAACACTAAAACAAGGAATCTAAGGTATTGTGCAGACAAAACAGAAGTCGAAGCTGTCAAAGACTTGGCAAAGGGAGATTAGTTTTTCGTAACCCAATCAAGGCATCTATACTGACACCATCATCTGCAAAGATGCTCTAGTAAGAATGTATGATTTTCTTTTGAAAAGTCAACTATTTACAATGATGTAAAAATAGAAGCAAAGAGGGTATACCGCTTGAAATAGGAGTGTACTCACTCCATCTTCTTCTGAGTAACATCAACAACGTACTGGTACAATCGCTGACCAAAAATCTTCGTAGAAAATGACTCAGTAACATGCTTCTGTGCTTCTTCTCCCATCCTCTTTGCCATCTGCTGGTTCTGAATCAGTTTAGCCATAGCTACCGAGAAATCTTGTGGATTAGGGTCACAAAGAAACCCCGTCTCTCCATTCTTAATGGTCTCTAAAGGCCCCCACTATTACAAGCAATAACTGGCTTATATGCAGCCATTGCCTCCAAAGGAACAATGCCAAAATGTTCATCCTAAAAGAATTATATGAAGATTTCAGAATTTCATCTTTCAGTTTGAAGCAACTTAACAAAGAATCATGATTTTACCTTAGGCGTATAAAGAACACAGAGGCATTCAGAAAGAAGTGTGTTCCTTTCAGCTGTTGAGCAGGAAGTCATAAATTTAACCCTATGAAAAATTCCTTCCTCTTTGGCTAAACTTTTGAGCTCCTCCAAATATTCTACGTTCTCCCTTAGACGTTTATCAAAACCACCTGATACAATGATAGTGCTCAAATTTCACTGTCTAATGAAGAAGAAGAAGAAACCAATCTTATACATATTGTGGATAATTTTATGTGGCATGGATTATTAACAGCAGTTACTGGTCTAGAGAAGTAAAACACTGCCTGTCGGTAAAATCAGAAATCTCGGTTCAATACATGATACATTAGCTATGCCTGTGAGTTGATTAGATTTTGCTTCTACACATAAGGTGGATCAATGTGAGAAGAAATCTGATTTCAATAAAGATGGAATGTCAAAGGCCTGATGAGCTCTTCTTTCATTTTTTGAGGAACCATGGCAGATTGGCAACAGACTATACGCTATCACCTCCTCCGGCTTTTCTAACAATACTAGCAGACACATACTCAAGTAGTTGGATAGTAACTTCCCATTCTCACATTGATTCCAATCTCAAAGCCTTCACCTTAGTGGAAAGCTTACCCACATAAGATAGTTCCCCAAGAGTATGAAAATAAAATTAGGGTGAGTATGGAAGTTACTATTCAACTGCTTGAATATATTTAGCCCCACAAATTAGTTCTCCAGGTCACTAACTAAATCATAGTTGAATTGTATCCCCAAGAAACTTGGTTAGGTTGAATAGGCAGCATACAAATTATAAACTACTTTGCAGTCACATATTTCGGAAGAATGTAGCCTGTTAGCAATATCCCTTCACCACGTAACCATAATTAAAATGACGCTTAAGACAAATATTCCCAAATAGTAAATATCTATTGAAGAAGCAAGACAAACTGACTCTCATTTGAAATCACCACAGGGGGAAAAAGAACTGACTGAGGAAACTAAGTTTGAGAAAGAATTTCCATGGGATGCAGAACTCGGATGAATGGTAGGGATCTGCTACAAAAGTGAGAAGATTTGATTTGAATTAGCGACTAAAGACTATAGACTTATAAAATAAAATGACAAAAAACTTTTCTGATATCAGGCCTGTCAGGAGGCCTCTCCCCTGGATTTCTTATCACCATTGACTGTTACAACACAGCTTTGAGTTCAGAAATAACCAAAAGCAGTGCTTTTTTTTTGCTCATGTTGACAGAAAGATCCATGCTGTACGGAGAATATTTTCTAGTCACTGTGCCACTGAATCTATTGTAAAAATTCGATCCAGATGAAATTGAAAATTAGTTTACATTTCAGTCATGATATCTAATACACCACCACCTTCTCAGTTCAATGCACAGTATTTTATATGTAATTTCACCAAAAAACCTCACATAGTAGTTATTCATCTTCATGATGATGGCGGTCCTCAGTTCTTTAAATGTGATGAACTAGAAAGGTACCTTGCTGTTATAAGGCCACTTGCAAACAGGATGCACAAGGCACTTACCAACTACAGTCAAAGTAGCATTGCCCAAATCAAGTCCATCAAGATCTTCTTTGAGGGTGTAAAGCATAGCAAAAGCTGAAATTGCTAACTCAATATTCTTTTTCCTTTCGAAGCGATTGATGGAGAGAAAATTCACCCTGCAACATAGAGACAAGTAAGACACTTAAGTGAAAGAAGTGAAGGAGTAGAAGCCAAGCTGTCATTGAAAAGTATGCCTATACAAATATGTTATGTACTTAGACAATTGTGGTTTGTCAAACTGATCAACACTGACTGCTGGATAGAGAACTGCTGGTCTGATTCTCCTTGCATCAAGATGCTTGAATGTCTTTGCAAATGTAGATGCAGTAAATTTACTATTGACAAGAACCAAATCTGCCATTCCTGCAGCTTCCGCAATGAAAATGTTAAGAAACAATATGCACCGCCAAAATCATGAAAACTTGATATGAATTCAAAAAAAGAACAGGTTAAAAGAACAAACCAGTCGTAGTTTCCTCAATGAAATCTATAGGTTTCCGGTATATTCTCCTGATAATAGTTGTATGTTGTGCAAGTAACAAATCTGGAAAGTGACAGTAGAAAACAACCTGGACCAGAAAGAGCATCTCATGAGTGAATATAATACGATGGACTACTGGGCAAAGTATTGTCATCTGTGTGTGGGTACCTTCATTGACTTTTTTAGCTTCAACAAGGGAATGACAGCAGAAACTTGATCTGCTATTACTACGTCAAATGATGGCCACTTAAGCAGCATACATAAGGCCACAAAAATGCACCTGATGTAAGCACAGACCGCATGAAGACGGTAGAATATATGCCGTGGCAGGAAAGAACCATACACAGTGACATTGAATGCACCTGTGTATCATATAATGAGATTACAAAAAAGCTAAGAGTTATTGTCTGGCCCCAAACTTGTAACTTGTAATCACTATTCTTACACAGTGAACGATCATCATTTTGAGAAATTCAACAAAACAAACTCTATTTGACTTATTGCTATTGCATGGACTCTGCAGATGGAGATATAAGCTATTATGTTTCATTTTCGCTTATTCATAAAATAGGTTGAATGGGATTCTGTCAACTGCAATCTATCATTCCACTTGCATAAGCTGTAACATTAAGTGAAGAGGAGAAGAAAGAGCAAGAGAGAGCACCTGAAACAGTCTCCTCAAAGCATCGGCTTCTATCATGATGTGAAGTAAAAACATGAACATTATGCCCTTGTGATGCAAGTTGAACTGCTGCATCAACAATCAATCTCTCGGCTCCCCCTATAAATTATAAATAATTTAACTTTATTATCTACAGCAACCATATTGAGATGGAAATCCAGCCAGAGCAATTGCTCTTATGCAACCCATCGACAGTCTCGTCAACATTCACTACACCAGGTAATAATCTAACGGCAAACTTCACTAACCCCAGATAAAGCGCTACTAGACCACAAATTCCTAAAAAATAACCGAACTCGTTGCTACAACATCAACAAATAAACACATTGAGACATGTTGAGGCTAATCACCATCTCATTAACAGGTTGTGCCAGATTTAAAATTCTCACTAGCAAAAATTACATATCAGGACTTGAACAACAACCCGTGAACCATCTAAATTCTAAATGGCTTAAAAGCTCGGTAAAATTATTTCTTTAGCTGCACAATCGCCATTGCAAGTCGCTTAGCTCCACATTATACAACATTCGAAAACATTAACACATAAAAAAGGCCCCGAATTCAAACTGCTACGCAATGCAGTTGACATATAACTACTACATTCGAAACACAAACCTTTCCTATTCTCTCCAAATCACACTGTGCATCTCCACCAATTTATCTAGGCAGCAAATGATCGCCTCCATTATAGTGTAAAAACATTTGTAGACATGAAAATAACATCGTTTTCAATCGATCATACTCCGGCGGCTTAGTTCTAACAATGTATGACGAAAGCAACGAATCTTGTCCCAAATTGATCGCATATTCACAGCTTAGGTTTAACAATTTGGGGCGACAAAGGAACGGACTTTCAGTCCCATTTGATCAATCACAACATCCAGTCCCAATTTCCAGTATCGAACGACAAAGAATTAACGCAAAAAAGTGATCAAAATCAATAAAAATGATAAAATTGCAGAGTGAAACTTAAAAAAAAACTTGATTGAGGGGAGAGAGAGGACTAACCAATACCAAGATCTGGATGAATAATAGCAATATTCATCTTTCTAGGGTTGCCTTTCTGCTTCATTTTCTCCCTCAGCTGCCTCATGTGTTTTAGCAGTTGATATCCCAACTTCTTTTTCTTCACCTGGGATGGAACCGGTCAATAGGAACTAGAACGGTCCGTCCTTCCTCGTCATTTTATTTTATTTTTTGGTAAGCATTCTAACCCCTTACGGAACTTGAGCTCTCATTTATTAAATTGAGCCAGCACGAAATTTTATTCAATCTCACAAAATATATAATTAAAATAAAAGATTAAATTTTTATTTAATATACATATTTAGTGATTTTTATATTAATAAAAAGCTTCGCTAAATTCAATTTGATAAAGACAAAAAAAAAATTCAATTTAATAAAAAGTTTGATTTGGCTTGAGCTCGAAGCGCGAATTTTAATAGCTGTAGCTCATTTGTAATTTTACATCCAATTAATCATTACTAATTGATATATTAATATGATAAGTTTAGTATAGTAGTTATGATGATTTGTATAAATCTAAGCTTTTAAATAATCAATAAAATAAAACACATATTTTTTTATTAAAATACAAATTACAAGATTTTATTATCAAAACACCAAGCTATACCAAGATAGACAATATTGGTTTTAACATAGTGATAGAAGGGTTTTTGTACTTTGCTTTATCGCAAGCTGTGACATACAACAAAATCATACATTGCATTATCAACTATGATATTAGGATGGTATTTGTGTAACTAATTTTATATAATTAGTATGTGCATAATTTTTTTTACCGTATTTGTATACAAAAAATTAACTCTAATGGATAGATCCATTGTTAAAAGAAGATGAGACTATAAACATCCTCCTAGTCAATAGTTGAAAACAGAAAAAAAAAAAAAATTCATAATACTCAGCTAAAACAATAAAGAAATGTAAACTTATTATATTTTTTATCATAAACTAAAAAGGATAAGTGTTAAAAATATCCCAGTTTCTTTTCTTTCTCTAATACTTTTATCTCACAAACAAATAAACATATGAATGTGTTAAACTAATTTATTCCACATATGATTTTGATGAGAATAAAAGTTATGTAAACATACACTAAATGCATTTTTCTTGAGACTAATAAAATCAAAAGGCTTTTGTGCATGTGTATATGTGTTAGTGTTTGTGCTTGCAAAATGAGGACCATTGAGCTAGTACAATTCACCAAAGTCACATACTTGATTGTGGGTTTAATCCAAGGGCACGATTCTTTATTTCAAAGGTGTGATTTTGTAATCCAAGGCGCACCTTGTGAATTGGTGAGCTAGTAGGAAAATGGACTGGCGAACCGTTGGTGCATAAAAGAGCCATTAAGAGTATTTAATGCTTGATGTTTTTAAGAAGTTATCTCTAACGAACGTTTGACTTTTGAAGACCTATAAATATATGCTCGTTGGTAGATTCAAATAAGTTTTAAGAGCCTTCATTTACTAACATACAAGTCCTAGATTCTCTCATAACTCTTATACTCTTATTCATTAATTTGCAAAAAATCTAGAGAAAGAAAAATTGATTAGTGCTTTGTTCTTGTATTTAAATTGTAAGAGAACACCATAAAAGAGAGAATATTGCATATTCTTGAGTGTTATACTTAGTGTGTAGCTCTACTTGAGCATTTGTATTTGAGATATATAGAGTATGTGAAGTCCTTGGTTGGAGGCGATTTATGTGATCTTGAAGATTAGGAAGCGAGTTGAACTCCATGTTATATCCAGGCTTGATTTTTCTTTCCCTATGTCTTTATATTCTTTTTAGTATTTTATTTCTACTATGATTGTTGTTTTCAAAGATTAACTTGATCTATTGCATCAAAAAATTTATTATTAATCAGTTTAAATCAAATACTCAATTTACCCCCTTCTTGAGTATTTTATAGTGTGTTTTCATTTGATATAAGAGCCTTGTCTCTATTATCTTATCTTTAACCGCATTTAAAGTAAAGATCATGGCATTAAATGCACTAAGGTTTCTAGAATGACAAGCTATCAATAGGTCACCGCTTCTAAGTGGAGGGAACTACCACTATTGGAAGTATACAGTGAAAATCTTCTTAAAAGCTCAAAATATACTAATATAGAATGTAATAGAAAATAGGCCATTAACTATTGAAGGAAAATAAGAAAGAGATTATAGTGAAGAAGATTGGAAAATATTAGATTTAAATGAAATAGCTATGAACATACTGCTTATAGTTTACATGAAAGTGATTTCAATAGAATTTGTACATGTAATTTTGCTACGGATATATGGGATGAATTAGGGAAAACTTACGACGGAACTTCAAGAGTAAAAGACACAAAATAAGTCACCTATGTGGATAATTTGAAAATTTCAAAATGCAACCTAATGAAACCATAAATGTAAATGCATAATAGATTCATCAACATCATAAATCTCTTGAGTGTGCTTGGAAAGAATTTCACTAATGTGCAAATCGATTCTAAACTGTTCAGGTCCTTATCCAAGGATTATGAAGCTAAGAGAACTTGCATTAAAGAAGCACAAGATTTAAGTTTTAAAAGCAAATAAGAATTTCTCAAAGCACTTAAGACACATGAGCTTATCAAGAAGTAAGGAGAGGAATCAAGCAAGAAGGTTATTACCTTAAAAGCTTCAAGTCATGACTCAAGTGAAGAAGAGAATGATAATGATGAGGAGCTTGCTTTAATGGCTAAAAAGTTCAAGAAATTCATGGAGTTCAACAACAAAATAAAAAGAAAGGATGATGATAGTAGCTCCTTAAGGCACAAAAAGGAAAAGAAGGATGCGATAACTTATTATAAATATCACAAGCCATGACACATCCAACAATCAATCCAATGCTCAAGAAAGCATCAAAGGGATTTACAAAGGAAGCTCTCATTGCCACTTGGAGCGATAACGATTCAAGTGATTTGGACAAATATGTAGGCTTCATGGCATTGGATGATGAAGTAAATTCTCCATCCTCTCCTTCTTATGATGAATTAGCTACTATGTATAGTGATCTATACAAAGAAGTTGTAAAATTGCAAAAGAAAAATCAAATCTTTATGGAAATGATGTCAAATGTAGGAAATAAGATGGATGTGTTTAAAAGGGAATATAACAAGCTAAAGGATGAAAATGAAAAACTTAAGTGAAGAAAATGATTACTTGAATCTTGAAAATGACAAGTCAAATAAAGAAAATGAGAAACTGAAAATTGAAGTTGATTTGTTAGACCTAGAAAATAAAACCTTAAAACGTGATAATCATAGCAATGATTGCGATAAAGCATGCTTAAAAGAGATAGAGGAACTAAGAAATGAAAATGCCATGCTAAAAGCTAGCTTAGATGATTCAAAAGTAACCATAGCTAACTTCATCAAAGGAAAAAAGAATTTGAACACATATCTTGGTACACAAAGGTGTGATTCAAATAAATATGGAATCTGTTATGATAAAGAAAATAGTGGCAAGCCTCATAGAACTCGGTTTGTGGAGCTACTTATGGAACTTGCAACTATTATGGCAAAGTTGATCATATTACACATAATTGTGCAATAAGAAAGATCATGCACTTGAATCATAAAAGTAAGCTAATTTAGGTTCCTTAGAGAGAAATTCTTATTGCTCCTAACAAAAAAGGACCTAAACTCAATTGAGTACCAAGGAAACAATCTTATATTTTGTAGGAATCACCAAGTGGAAATAATAAATAGTACTAAGACGGTGGCTGCTTAAAGCACATGATCAAAGATGCATCCAAGTTTACGACATTAAAACTTTAAAAGATCAATTTACAACATTAACTTTGTAAGATCAAGAGAGTGTCACTTTCGGATATAGTCACAAACTAACTATACTTGATGAATGCAACATTCTAGTAAATAGGAATTTAATTATTAAGAATGTGCTTTTAGTTGATAGTTTAAAGCATATCTTGTTTAGTGTTTGCCAATTATGTGACAATGGCTTTAAAGTAACATTTCTTGCCAATAATACTCTATTTAAAGAATTGACAATAATCAAGCTTATTTTTAAGGGTATAGACAAAGAAACATTTATAAAGTCAATCTAAATGATTTCAAATCTTTAAATGAAACTTGTCTTTACTCTCAAAATGACGATAGTTGGCTATGGTATAAAAAATTGGGACATGCTAGTATGGATGTGATTTTAAAACTTGCTAAAAAGGATCTTATTAAAGGCTTACCAACAATAAATTTTCAAAAAGACAAGATTTGTCAAGCATGTCAACTAGAAAAGCAAACTAAGACTTCCTTTAAGTCTAAGGATGAAGTCTCCATTTCTAGGCTATTAAAACTATTGAATATGAACTTATTTGGACCTACTCAAACTTTAAGTTTATATGACAAAAAAATATACATTGGTTATTATCGATGACTTCACTAGATATACATTAACTTTCTTCCTAGTATCTAAAGACAAAATAAATAATGTCTTTTTCAGATATTGCAAGAAAGTCTAAAATGAAAAAGGTCTCAACATGATAATTATACGAAGTGATTATTGGGAGAATTTGAAAATTATGAAATGGATGATTTTTGTAACAAACTTAGAATTGGACATACCCTTTCAGCACCTAGAACACCACAACAAAATGAAGTAATTGAAAGGAAAAAAAAAGAATTTTAATTGAAATAGTTAGGACAATATTGTGTGAAAATAACCTACCAAAATATTTTTGGGTCGAATCCGTAAATACTACATGTTACATATCTAATAGAGTCTTCATTAGACCAATCCTTAAGCAAAACCTGCTATGAGCTTTAGAAAGGAAGAAGACCTAACATATCTTCTTTTCATCATTTTGGCATTAAGGGCCTATTTAGATTGCCAGATTTTTATTTGTATCAGATCTGTATCGGTTCGGTATCGGTTTGGTTTGGTCAATTTATGAGTAAAATGTTGGTTTTCATCAGTATCATATTTGTATTAGTTCAGTATCTATTTGGCTAAAAAATGATGCTAAAACGACATTAGAATGACGAACTAAACAGACCCTAAATGCTATAACTTGAACAATAGAAAATACCAACTAGCTAAATTTGATGCTAAAAGTGATAAAGGTGTTTTTCTAGGTTATTCTCTAGCTAGTAAGGCTTATAAATTTTTAATAAAAAGAACCTTAATGGAAGCATGACCAGAAGATCCAAACTTGGAGTAGACCCACTTATGATACCACCCGAACCAGCTTCAAGGACTCAGGCTAACGATTTAATGAAGCTTTCAATGGGTTGATGCAAAAGGTTTAAGGCGAGGAGATACACTTGCACAACATCCAGACTGAATCCAAGCTGATCAACATCGTCAAGGTGAGCTTGGGAATGAATCAAGTTAATTGTCAAGTGGAATAGACCAAAGCTAGCAAGGAAAATCGCCAACTTACATTAGAGCATCGTTGGCCTACAAACAAGTGAAGCCAGCCTTGAAAATGTTGTCAATGTCTGGCCTTTGGTGTGCACTGGTTGAATGCCGACAGCCTTCATGGCTACGCCGGCAGAAAAGGAGTCAAAGCCGCCAGCCTTTTGACTGGCATAGACAATCTGTTTGTCTCAAATTTTTATTTGTAATTTGAAGGCCGCGAGCTTTGTTATTTGGGCCGCCATCTTATATTAGAGGATGAATTATCTTCTTTCTTTATCTTTTAGTTTTCTTTGTTTTATTTATAAATACCTATCTGGTTGTATGAAGAAGATAGATTACATTAAATGAAAAATGAGAGTATTTCTCTTAGGTTCTTGACAGAACTTCTTATGAACTTATCGAATCTAATCCGTAGCGTTCGTTCTTGACTTATCAATTGAAACATCCACCTTTGATTGTGGCGTCTACACATTATACCAAGGTTTTTGTCTCTTTATAGACAACGGGTCGCGGTTTCCACACAAACACAAACTGTCTTGGGATTTGAAATCGAACCTATTAGTATCGAGTTTCGTCATCCCATTGGAGAGGTTCATATTAGTTTGGTATCAAAGCCTAGGGTTTATTAGAGGTTTGCTTATCTTTTCTTTAATTAAAGTTCATATCTTTTAGGGTTTAGAAGTTTCTGTTCTTTGAATTTTTGTCAGATCTTGATTGTTCTTAGAATTTGATCTTGTTTGTCCATCATAGTGATAAAAAAAAAAGGAAACAAATTAGTACAAAAATAAAAATAAAAATTCGTGCAATAACATTAGTGCTATCAATTTAACAAAAAAATTGATCCAACCCTCAAGGACTAAGCGTATTGAAATTATATATTATTTTATTAGAGATCATCTTCTAAATAATGATATTAGCTTGGAATTTGTTTATACAAACAATCAGATCGCCGATATTTGTACAAAACTCTTATGTGAAGATCATTTTTGCACTTTGCATTGGGAATTGGACATAATCATGTAAGATGAGTGCTAAATATTAGGAACCAAGTTGATGAGCCTTTCTTTCAAAACATCTCATATAGAACTTAACTTTTGGTTGATTAAGCTATTAGATATCATCATGTGTTTAAACATAATATGCTAAATGCTAGAAGAGATAGTACATTTATGTTTGCTAAAAATCTGTAGAGAACACCGGCTCACTAGTCTGACAATCACTGGCTTGTTTGTATGCTCGTTGAGGTGCGATCAAAGGCTTAATAGCCTCTATTTACTCAAAAGTTCTCATCGAATCATTGGTCTGTCTTTTATGGGCATAGATAACGCTTGATTGCCTCCATTCTTTTAAAGAATATTGTGTTTTTTTTTTTGTGACTAGCTTGCCAGTATTCCATGTACCGGCTTGTCGATTTGCTTTTTACAGGCATCTATATAATCTTTTCTTTCTCTCTCCTTTCTCATTTCCTTTCTCTCTTCGTTCCTACTCTCTCTTTGCCTTCTCTCTCTCGACCCCGTCTCTCTTTAACCCTAGATTCCCTCAAACCTCTTCCAAAAGCTTACCTACACACTCTACCTTTGTTCCTTCTCTCCCCACCATCTCTCACTACCCTTCTCTCTCTACCTCGCTTCTCTCTCTCTCTCTCTCTCTCCACAGTTTCTTCTTTTTCTCTCCGTTGTCCTTTGTTATTCTTCAACAATGCCTCGAAGGATAGCTTGTCGATGTGCTCCACCTCCACCACCTCCCTTGAATGGATTCTTATTCCCTTCTAAGAAGCATTCAGATAGGTATGCCTTATTCTGTGACCTTCCTATAGACGTAGGTAGGAATTATAATACATATAGATTTTTTTTTTTCATATTCCTTAGTTATTTGGTGTAGATATGAATAGTATTCTGAATACCATGTTGTTTCTGGCTGAAGTTAATGAAGAGGCAGTTAGAATATTCTATTGTAATATGACTGATTACCTAGGGGATGACAGGTGTTTGGGTGTTAGAATGGACATTGGTTTTAATAGTTTAAGTTTTGTGAGACCTAGCTTGTACTCATACTTATATAGTAAGAAGCTTTAAATCTTTCATGATGATATTTGTAGTTTGATTGGGGTTAATGATACTAAAGTTAGAATGCCGAGTAATTTTGATGGGGTTAAGTATTATGAGGAGTTGTTTACTGTATCAGATATGGGCCCAAATTGGTATGAAATGCACAATCTATATTCTTCTCATCTGTGTCTTTGGCATTGGGTTCTTCATCAGTTCTTAATCGACAATTATATTCCACATAAGGGACAACATACTACAATGACCCAATAGGACTTGTGGCTTATGGTTCATATTTTGAGAGGAGATAGGATTCATTTCTTTGATCTCATGTGTAGAACCTTTAAGAATGTGACTAGTAAGCCTTCTCAGGTAGTTCTTTGAGGAAGTCGGCTAATAACCCATTTGTTAAGATGCAAAGGAGTAGAATTTCATCCTGAGACTTGCCCTATTCAGGTTTCCACCTTCTCTTTCAATACTATTAGTTCAAGGACATGGAAAAGATGGTAGATAGGCATGTAAGAAACCTTTAGAGCCATTGGTTGGTGGTGGTGCTCTTCTTCCTAGTTCAGGTATGGACACGGATTCTGAGGAAAATGAGCCTTCTATTCCAGCTTCTGGATCTTCTGCCTCTAGTTCATCTGTATCTTCTCTTCAAAAGTTTAGTGATCGTATGAATTCCTATTTTGCTTCCATGCAAAGTTAGATCTCTGCCTTCCACTCCAAGTTCCAATCTTTCAGCTCCAACATGTGTGCTTTCATGAATAACTTCTATAGCATTCATCTTCGCCCACCTTTAGCTGATGATCCTCCCACAAATGATCCTCTAGCATGATCTTTCAGTTGTTGTGTTTCGTTTCTTGAACTCTTGTTTAGTAACCTTTTATGTAATCACCTCTTATGCTTGTTATGATCTCCTATATTGATTGCTACAATTTCTACATGTCTAATCTCTATGCTATTTTTATGGTTCCTTATGCTTAACTTTATCATTTGATGTTTTTGATGAGGTCAAAGTGGAAGAAAGAGTGCTCAAATATGGTCAATTTTCTTGAGATCTACTTTTTGAAATTTACTTACTCTACATTTAAAATATTTGCTATAAACTTGCTAAAATTTGTTGAACACTAAAGTGTGGGAGTGACGCTTGTTGAGGTGGAGCAAATAGATTTTAATTAACATTTGCCCTCATCAAAATAGGAGAGATTGTTAAACTAATTTATTCTATATATGATTTTGATAAGAATAAAAGTTATGTAAATCATACACTAAATGCACTTTTCTCAAGACAAATAAAATCAAAAGGCTTTTGTGCATGTATGTGTATGTGTGTGTGTGTTAGTGTTTGTGCTTACAAATTAAGGGCCGGTGAGCCTGTACATTCACCAAAGTCACAGACTTGATTGCAGGTTTAATCCAAGAGGGTGATTCTTTATTTCAAAGGCACAATTTTGTTATCCAAGGCACGCCTTGTGAATCGGTAGGAAAATGGACTAGCGAGCTAGTGGCGTATAAAAGAGCTGTCACGAGCATTTAATACTTGACGTTTTTAAGATGTTATCTCCAACAGACGTTTGACTTTTGAAGAGCCATAAATATATGCTCATTAGTATATTCAAATAAGTTTTAAGAGTCTTCATTTGCTAACAAACAAGTCTTAGATTCTCTCATAACTCTTGTACTCTTATTCATTAATTTGCAAAAAATCTAGAGAGAGAAAAATCTATTAGTGCTCTGTTATTGTATTTGTGAATTGTGAAAGAGCACCATAAAAGAGAGAATATTGCATATTCTTGAGTGTTGTAATCACTTCGTAGCTCTACTTGAGCATTTGTATTTGAGATATATAGAGTGTGTGAAGTCATCGATTGGAGGCGATTTGTGTGATCGTGAAGATTAGGAAGCCAGCTGAACTCCATGTTATACCCGGGCTTGATTTTTCTTTCTCTATCTCTTTTATCTTCTTTTTAGCACTTTGTTTTTACTATAATTGCTGTTTTCAAAGATTAACTTGATCCATTGCATCAAAAAACTTATTAATTAATTAGTTTAGGTCAAATACGCAACTCATAACCCCCTACCCCCCTTCTTGACTATTTGTAATGCTTTTTTAGGATGCAATTTGAACAACTTTGGTCATGCCAAGTTATATTACAATACTTATATTAGAAAAATAAAAAATAAAAACTAATCAAACACTTTTTTGGGACAAAAATATTATTAAATACTATTCTATATGTATGTTATTAAAGCAAGTAAACTGTTTATGTTGTTATTTTATGCATAATTATTTAGTTACCACAAAAACAATACCTCTTTTTAAAATTAATATTGGCTCCCTAATAAATCATTTTTTGAAATAATAACTATACTTTTGATAAATCGCTGACTCCTTTTCAAACACCCATTCACATATTTTCTATTTTCACTTTGAAAAATTTGTTATGGTTCAATGTGATTTTTAAATATCTTATTATTGTATGAATTTCATTTTATGTAGTACGTCGATTAAAGTTTTAATTATTATAATGCAATAAAATTGAAACTAATTTATTTAACTATATTTTCATTTCAATAACTTATCGGTAAATACTTAATCAATTGTTCACGAGGGATGTTAGGAAAAAAAATTATCAAGTGCGGTTTTTTGTTTTTTACCTTGCTGCAAAGTTCTTATTAATACCTTTTTTTTAATCATTGATTACTTAATACTAAATAACTGATTCTAGTTTTCATTTTTAATAAATTTAAATTTAAGTGAAAAATAGAAAACAAGACCTATAATTTTCTTGAATTGTATATAATTTAATATGACCCCAACTTATATAATTTATAGCCTTCTTTAATAAATTTCCATATGATTTCTTTAAGCACACTACTAGGTCAACAACTAGTTAACATTGATGTATGAATGAAACTTTGAATAATAATTATATAACTAAGGTGTGTGGTGTATTTTAGCCATCCATAAAAAATATAAGGAAACTTTTAAGACTGGTGTAATAAAAAGAAATCATGTGTAGAGAGAATATTTATGAACATTCACTTATGCATATCCTCTATCTAAGGTGAAAGAGATTTACAATGCTAATGTGAATTTAAAAAATGCAGTAGTAATTCTAAGCTTAAAGGTAAAAGGATGACAGTATGGAAGCCTCCTCCTTATGGATATTATAAAGTTAACACAAAGTACAAAAAAAAAAAAAAAGTGAAAATTCTCTATAGCTTCGACTGGGGATCTAATTTGTGATTTTCTTGGGAAATGGATTGGTGGTTTTATGGTGAATGTTAGTGTAGCCTTATCTTTAGTTGTAGAGCTTTAAGTATGTTCTATGGTCTCCATTTTGCTTGAGAACTCAAGCTACAAGATGTTATTTTAGAGCTAGGTAGTAAGCTTGTGGTTGATATGCTTCCGAGGCTAGTTAATCAAAATCCTAACTATGATAATCTATTGCTTCCTATTCGATAGCTGCTGGACAGAGATTGGAATGTGCATGTGATTCATACCTATTGAGAGGTGAATTTTTTTGTTGATATGCTAGCAAATAAAATTGTGGAGCAACCATTGGATGTGTAGATTTTACAAAGCTAGTGATCCTTCCTTATTATTTAAAGATGTAATAGATGTGACTTATCCTAGAGTTTGTACTTTGTAATTGTGGACAAGTCTCCCCCCTTCATATATATAAGTATATATAAACAAATAAATTAAAAACAACTCAAGTTTTTCCTTTTTCTTTTTCAATGTAATTCAAGTTTGAAGTTAATTAATGTCACGTCTATCTAATGAGTGTTCAATGCATTATTTTATAAACTAAAAAATTTAAGAGTTAATGATATATTTGGTAACTAAAATTCTCCAGTTCTAGCACCAGTATGGTACTTGAAGTTTTTAAATTTTAACAAAATAACTACCTAAATTGTATCCATTTAAAATTAACCACTTAATCCAAATAATACAAACGATAGTAAAAAATTTTTAGATGGTAAATTATAGCACATTTAAATTGCAAGTAGTTAGTTGAAAAAATAACTAAAGTTGAAGAATCAAATGTGATATTCATCTTGAATTAATGAGTTAAAGTTTACTTACATATAATTTTTGAATATTTAAATTTTAAGTGTAAAATTTGAGAAGCAAAAATTTAATTAGACACTACATTTAGCAATCTCAAATTTTAAATATAAGATTCAAAAACCGGTTTTGATATTATAATATGAAATTTTCATTAAGTGCTGGTCACAGTTGCTGCTTATCCAATATAGGCATTAGTCTTATCCTTTGGGTAAGTAGCATGACTTTAGAATTTCCTTTGTTTTAGTATGTCTTTGAAGAGGTTGAACTTCAATTTTGAGGTCTGGTCAAAATATAATTGTAACATGATAAAATTAGAAAAATTTTCAATTCAATGTATGTATACAATCAATTGTAGACACACTAATGCCATGCTTGGTATATAGGAATGGAATCGCGATTTCGGATTCCATTCCTTTTCTCTATGTTTGGAAGCCTTATTAGAAGTTGGAATCACGATTCTTTGGAGTCGATGATTTCGGCTTCAAGAGAGAATTTGATTCCACCTTTGAGAAGGTAGAATCACGATTTCTTTCCTTTATACATTAGTTATCCTTGATTTAATTATTTTTTTGTTCATATAAAATTATTATCTTATTTGTTGTTAAGGACATTTTTGATAAATTCTATTATATATACATTCTTTTCCATTCCATTTCGTGTTTATATCCAAATGTAAGAATGGAAATCTCATTTGCTTATTCATTTCATTCTATTCCATTCCATTTTGAACAATTCCAATCCATTCCATTATGAATGATTCTACCATACTAGACGTATCATAAGGCTATACCTTAGTAAATATTATATAGCTCCAAATCACACTTTATAAGGATACTCTAGGTAAAAAAATTACACCTAAAACTTTCTCCTTCATTTACATCTTATACATATGACACCTATTATGTGGCTCATAAACTCCACTAAACATACTAAATAAACCATCATCAAGGCCTATGTCTAATATTTAGAACACACTAAGTAGAATGAAATATATAAAACATGATACAATTAGAAGTCTCTATCGCTAATACAAAGTAAATACATATCAATAGAGTAATTCTTATAGTTATAATCCTCTCTATAGTCAATTAAGATATTAATATTAGACAGATCAAACACTATAGAAGCATCGCATATACCTAAAAAGAGAAGGAGAAAAGTCGGAGCTTAGTATGATATACTAACACTCGCATGTATGTGATTAAACAAAAACATATTCACATATGAACATTAGACAAATGCAATGACGTCATTTTATTATTTTTAGTTTAAGCTGAGCAAACAATGTAGGGATAACTCAATGTTCCAATTCATGCACACATGTAGATTATATTGGATTTGGGTACTTTCCCATAACCACAATGCTAGAACTACCAAGCCCTACTTGCATCATTTTCAAGTGCAACTTATTTGGGATAATATCACATAAGGATCATCGAGCAACTATACTAATAAAGTGGGTGCTCCCCCTATTAACCACAGTCATGCACATGCAATGAACATATTTAAAACCAAGTAGTGACTAAGTCCAATTTAATGTTAACTATCTTAAGCAATCATAAGCAACAAGTAGGGTAAATGCAAACCTAGCAGGCGGGCTCTTCCTAAAATTGAATCTCTAAAACTTTGTAAACCCAAGTTACAATATATGTAGATAACGCATTTAGAACTATCTACACTTCTAAACTCACCTCTAGAACACATTTCCTATAACTCTTCCTCTTACACTGACCTTGTTATTAAAGTTGGTTATAATATACTTATATGTACTTGATTTTAAGAAATGAAAGATATATATTTAAAATGAGGAATCAATAATTAATTTAATGATAGCTTTCATTGTTTTAGAGTAATATTAAAAAAAAAAAAAAAGGAGTTGAACAAGTTTCAGGCACTTTTTGAAAAGAAAATTTATGAGTTCGGAGAAGTTATATTGAATGCAGGTCTGAACATGGCCATGTTGAGATCGTGTTCTTTAACACAGTTTGAACATGACCATTTGGAGGTAGCATGTGGAACATAAATGTACTATGATGTAACATGAGTTTGAACTTGGCCTATGTTAAGATCGTATTTGAAACAAAAGCTCAACACAACATAACACGAATTCGAACATAGTCATGTCAAGAAACAGATACAGATGAAAAATAAATATTTTAACTCATGTACAGATCAAATAGGCCAGATACATATAAGGTATAAGTAAGATACTTGAGTAGATCATATGCATATAAAGATAAAAATCATACCATCCAAATAAGTGCTTAATAATATAGACCAGTCAGTGGGTGGCGTATTTGTGCTGTGAGTGCTTAAAAACAATCACGTTAAGATTGCTTGGAAAAATATAGATTAAATATCCTTTTTATCATGTCTCTAGAGAAATGATTAAATAGTTATCTAAGTAGCTTTTTTAAACTATCATTTTCAATACATATAATTATCCCAAATACCTTTTTTATTTTAAAAAATATAGTTAATAATCTTGAACAAACTTTTTGATAGATAAGTATACATCATGCCTTTTTTTAATTTTTAATTTATGTAGTTATTTTTATATATAAAGCACTAAAGAAATAAATTAATGGGATATCAAAGGACTGAATTTTTAATTTTTGTAAAATAACTTCTTCAATTGGGAACATTTTTTACATTATACATGTTAAAAATCTATTCACAATCTGCACTTAAATAATTACTTTGAATGATTAAATGAATATATTACTTATTCTCCATTTTCTAGAAT
Organism: Combretum micranthum; assembly: GCA_024138025.1. Taxonomy (NCBI): domain Eukaryota; kingdom Viridiplantae; phylum Streptophyta; class Magnoliopsida; order Myrtales; family Combretaceae; genus Combretum; species Combretum micranthum. The sequence continues at coordinate 355,544 of JAMXBD010000461.1, forward strand.
TATTTACATGAATAGTAATTATATAAAAATAATTATCAAATAATTAATGTAATGTTATACATCATAGTTGATTTTGATTATTTAATGACATATGATATTCACTTTTCATAGATGCCGTATTTATAACACGTGGGAAAAAAGAAAAGAAAAAAAAAGTGATAATTGACCTTTGATAACCGTCCAATAAAATAAATGCACCTATTTTATTATATGATTTTTTTACCTTATTTTATTTTCACAGCAAAAGAGAAGATGATAATAATAATAATAAGGCTACTTATTGAATCCGTCGAGTAGGTACTTCTCGAAACGTATTTTTGTCTCGCATGTCTCACCTCACTATCCAACATTATGTTTTTGAGAAAAATTCTGCCACTAAAGTTTATGAAATCGAAGCGGGCAAGTGCCATTGTGTTAGAAAACAAAGTTGATGATGAGAAATACTAACACTATTTACCTGCATAATAAGTAAGATAGTTATATTTCATTATTTTGTGTGATGGATAACCTATTATATGTCATCGTTTTCCCAAGTCACAACCTCACTTGCTATTACAAAAAATCAAAATGATTGATAAAATTGTACTAATTATTTATTTTTATATATTAATTTAAAGTAGACTAGAGTTGCATATTACGTGAAATATAGACTACCAAATTAACTTGATGCCTAAATATATATGCTAACGGTGGATAGTATACGAGTTTATTTGTTTCGTTGGCGTGAACATGGTACACAGACATTTTGAAGGTTTGTTTGTTTGTTTTATCAGTATGTAGATGATACACATATGTTTTCAAATAGACTGTTTGTCAAAAAATAGATATAGATAAAAAATAGATAATTTTACTCTTAAATAGATTAGATAGAGATGTAGATCAGATTTAGATATAAATGAAAAAGAAACCATCCAAACAAACCCATCATCAATGGTAATTTGGATTTTGAAAAATTTTTCATATGCTTCTGATAATAGCATTTTTAATAATAAGAACTTAACATTTAACTTTTTATTATTTTTTCTCTTTTGTACGTGACACATTTCTAACTTCAATACAAATACCTTACCGAAATTTTTTAAAAGGGTACTTTTTACGGGATAATGATGCCCTAAAGACAAAACTAGTACAAAATCACCTATTAACGATGGGTCACATTAACACCATATCCATGAGGGCGGTCGAAGAAGGGGGGAAAAAGAGGAAAAGAAAAGAAAACAGTGTGCCATTTATTTCCATCTTTTATACACACACACACACACATGGGTATGTTTAATACGATAAAAATATAGGAGAAAAAAAATAAAAACATATAGCAAGACCGATATATACAAGGTTGTTATTGTAACCAATTGATATGAGTGCTACTGGGGTTGGGAAAATTAAAAAAATCGATAAATAAGAGATAAATGTGAATTTTTTTTATAATTTATCTTAAAATCAGAGATAGATTTGTGGTAGAATAATTTTATTTATTATTTACTAATTGGATATTTAAAAATAACTAATTATAAAACAGAGACAGATTTGCGATGGAAAATAAATCTATCTTTAAAGGAATTAGCGATGATGATTTTTGAGATAAAAATTTACGATGGAAAATTTGTCTCTGAAAGTCTTTAGAGATAGATTTTGCACTTTCAGAGATATAATTTTTTTTTGTCCCTAAAATAAAAGTTTCTTGTAGTGGTTGTAACCAATTGATATGAGTGCTACTAGGGTGGGGAAAATTAAGAAAACTGATTATACCGAAAAACTGAACTAAACCGAAAAACCAATTTGAAAAATATAATTAACTAGTTCATCGGTTTTGATTTAGGATCATGGTTTTTATTTTTTGGTTTTCGGTTTTGGATTGTAACCATAAGAAATTGACGATTAACGGTTAACCGTTACTGAATTGATAATTCATACATTTGTGTTTTAATTATTACATTATTGTTGTGTTATAATTTGAAAAAAATGAAAAGACTATAAAGTTTTAATTTGTGTAATGTTATATTAGAGTTATATTTCTAATTTGTTTTGGTTTCATAGTTATTTTACTTGATGATTTGCAATTTTTAAACGTAATCATGGTATTTAACTTGCTAATTTGTAATTTTTGAATGTAATTATGAAACGAAAGGGTTTAACATTTTATGGACCAACTGAAAATATAGTTAACGGCAACTTTTGGTTAACCGTTATGTTAAATAGTTAAAAACCAAAGAATGAAAGTATTAATCGAAAAAAATGATTGATCAATAAGATAGTTAATCATTAATAATAGACTAGTTTAGGTTTAAGATTTTAAAAATAGATTATTTTGATTTGATTAAAAAATAGGTCATGGATTAGTTAACTGAACCACGCCCACTCTTAAGTGTTGCTTTTCTAAGATTAATATGGTTCGGAGAGAGGGATTTGAATTACTTCAACTTTATTGGTGGGATCTCTAGATTGAAGAATGAATAATATGAATGACCAAACTATATCTTGATTTGAATGCAGCCAGCGCAATGCGAAGGGTACTGTATTTTCACGTGGAAAAAGGAACCTCAACTTTCTACCTTTATTAAAATCTTATCCCATGTATGTCAACGTTGATCATTTTTCCATCAAAATTCCTCATTTGTGCATTCAGCATTTTCTTTTCCCTTAATGAATCTGCCGTATTGTGTACGTTAATAAGTAAAAGCACCGCATTTAAAAGCGTAAAAACTCTATTTTTTATTAGTACTAAAGTTTAAAGGTATGTCATGAAACAAAAATGAAACACGGTAGGTATTAAAAGGTGAAAGTATTTAAATAGATTAGATAGAGATTAGATAGAGACGTAGATTATATTTAGATATAGATGAAAAAAAAAATCATCCAAACAGACCTATCGTCAATCGTAATTTGGATTTTGAAAAATTATACATTATGCTTCTAATAATATCATTTTTCATAATAAGAACTTAACATTTAACTTTCTATTATGTTTTCTCTTTTATACGTGAGACATTTCTAACTTCAATACAAATACCTTACCAAAATTTTTTAAAAGGGTACTTTTTACGTAATAATGATGCCCTAAAGACAAAACTAGTACAAAATCACCTATATACATAGGGTCACATTAACACCATATCCAAGTGGGGGGTCGGAAGAAGGGGGAAAAAAAAAAAAAGAGAGAAAGAAAAGAAAAGAAAACGTTTACCATTTATTCTATCTTATTTATATATATATATATATATGGGTTTGTTTAATATGATACAAATATAGGAGGGGAAAAAAAAGGAAAAATATATAGCAAGACGGGTATATAAAAGGTTGTTGTAACCAATTGATATGAATGCTAGTAGGGTTGGGAAAAAAAAACCAATAAAACCGAAAAATCAAACTGAAACCGAAGCCAATTTGATAAATATGATTAATCAGTTCATCAATTTCAGTTTAGGACCATGAGTTTTATTATTATTATTATTATTTTGTTTTTGGTTTTGGTTTTTAACCATGAGAAACTGACAGTTAACGATTAACCGTTAAAAAAGCGATAATTCATACATTTATGTTTTAATTATTATATTATTATTGTGTTGTAATTTGAAAAAAATGATAAGACTATAAAGTTTTAATCGGTGTAATATTGTATTAGAGTTATATTCCTAATTTGTTGTTGGTTTTATAGTTAATTTACTTGATGATTTGCAATTTTTGAATGTACTTGTTAATTTATAATTTTTGAATGTAATAATGAAATGAAAGGGTTATACTTTTTATGGATCAGCTGAAAATATGTTTAACCATAACTTTGGTCAACATTATGTTAAATAGTTAAAAACCAAAAACTAAAAGTATTAATAATAAAACGGTTAACTGTTGAGATGATTAATAGTTAATAATGGACTGGTTTAGATTTGAGATTTTAAAACATTAATTATTTTGGTTTGGTTAAAAAATTAGGGTTATGGATTAGTTAACCGAACCACGCCCACCTTAAGTGCTACTTTTCTAAGAAATTAACGTGTTTTGGTTCTTTCATCCTCCAAAATTATAATAGATAGTAATTAAAAAAAAATCATATATCTACTTTTTTTTATTCCAATTTTTCCGATTATAATGGATAGACGGATTTGAATTACTTCAACTTTGATGGTGAGATCTCTAGATTGAAGAATGAAAAATATGAATGACCAAACTATATCTTAATTTGAATGCAGCTAGCGCAATGCAAAGAGTAGGGGTGGGTAAGGATCAGTTTGGTTTGTTTTTTTTATAACCAAACCAAAACATAATCTATGATTTGGTTTTTGTTCAATCCAAACCAAACCATTAAATAATGGTTTGGTTCGGTTTGGATTACGGATTAAATCAAAATTTTAATTAAAAATTTTTCTTTGCTCTAGCTTTTTTACATTTGCATAGATACTTAAATATTTATATCATTTTAAAAAGTTTATATTATAAGCCACGATAGAGTACTTTATGAATTCATCATACTTTTAATCTATTCTTTATAAAATCAGTTATCCACCAATAAATACATTCACCAACCAATGCATAGTAAGTCATAATTTATAATTTTTAATAAATCCATCAAGTCAATTATCTATCAATAAATTTAGCTAAAATAAAAAATCATCTACAAACAAAATTCATAACGAATAAAATGATCCATTAACAAAATATATTAAACAATTAATATAAAATAAGAGTTTATAACTGAATAAATAAATTTCATACTTTATAAAGTTAAAAGCCATTAAAATACATTCACCAACCAATACATTGTAAGTCATAATTTATAATTTCTAATAAAATCATCAAGTCAATTATTTACCAATAAATTTAGCTAAAATAAAAAATCATCTACAAACAAAATTCATCAACAAATAAAATGATCCATTGACAAAATATATTAAACAATTAATATATAATAATATTTTATAACTGAATAAATAAATTTCATACTTTATAAAATTAAAAGCCATTAAAAAAAAACAATAGTTCATCATCAATAAAAAAATACGTATCATGAGCTTAAAATAATTTTAAAACGAACAAGTTGGTTTTAATCAATATTCACAAATAATAAATATCAAATGAAATTACATGAATATATAATAAAATATTATTATATTTTTCTAAAATGGTTTGGTTTGGTTTGGTTTTACAGATTGAATTGGTTTGGTTTACTTTTCAAATCAAATCATAAATTTATAGATTGATTCGGATTGAAAAATTTTTAAACCAAACCATTAACGAAAAAAAACATATTTTCGGTTTGGATTGGCTCACTTATGAATTGATTCAGTTCGATTTAGTTGGTTTTATTGCCCACCTGTAGGGAAGAGTAATGTATCTTGACGCGGAAAAAAGGAAACCTCAACTTTCTACCTTTATCAAAGTCTCATCCCATGTATGTCAATGTTGGTTATTTTTCCATCAAAATTTCCTTATTTGTACATTCAACATTTTCTTTTCCCTTAATGACTCTACCGTGTTGTGTATGTTAATAAGTAAAAACACCGCATTTAATAGCGTAAAAACTCTATTTTTTAATAGTACCCAAGCACTCTTTAAAGTTTAAAGGGATGTCGTGAAATAAAAATGAAACACGGTAGGTATCAAAAGGTGAAAGTATTTGGTAAACAAAAACTAGTGATTAAAAAATCACTAAAATAAATTGCATGACAAGGGTTTATAATTATTCTAGCATCATAGATTAGATGGTGTTGAACGAGTATCTGAGCTCACTTGCTACTAAAAATTACATACAAATACAACATCTTGCACCAGATGAATCCCAACATGAACTTTATTCTAATATTGTGTTTTATTTTATTGTAAGATGCATCTTACATTATGTTTTATGTTCACAAAAAATACATATATGCCCTCCATGAATTTTATTCGATATGCGATTACCTTTTCTTCTTTAGAAAATATATACTTCTTTTAATGAAACATCGATAATATTTGCAGCAATTGCATGCATAGAAGTTAAGGAGCAATCTAAAATTGTTACTGTAGATGTACCAATCTTATTATAAGGCCTTTAGCCTAATTTTTTATCTGGTAATTCTATGAGTTGATGTGATAGGGCTTAGAGAGTTAGGCCTGGCTTATTGGATGATCATGAGAGTTTTGGCTATAAATACTTTAGTACTTACCTCATTTAGACAAGTGAAATCTTGGACAAACGTCATCGTGTTGTCAGATTTCCGCCTTGATGAATCAAACACTTGATTTACTCAAGAACATATACAAATTCATAGTACTTAGTGAGGTTGATGCTCTTTAGCTATCTCACCTGTCACACGTGTGTTAGAGATTATTGAGACTGCCTACTCCTCCTCCCTACACGATTCTTTCTGATCATCCTTGCAAGTGTTGTTTTCTAGATCACGTGTAGCGCGATGGTCATGAGCACGCTCATGATCATTGCATCCAGAATAAGACCCACACAGTTACCAAAGGAAGTCTATGATATATCTGAGGCAATCTATGAATGATAGCAAAGAAAATCTATGATATCTTGGTAAAATTTGAGATAATCTATATGTCAATCATGCTTATCATTTGACAAAATATGATACGTATACGGTCTCGATATGGAACCGTCCACCTATAATATTATTATTAAATTGATTATAAAAAAATTAATATGAAAAAATATATTAAATTCTCTAGATTTGAAAGATTTAAGGAAATAACGTGATCACTTCTGTATTAACCACCTTCGAGACATAGAATTTTTCAATCTTACATGTTGCAAATGATGCACGGTTATAGTCCCTTTTTTTTCCCCTCTTTTTCTTTTTCCTTTTCCTTTTTCTGACCTCCTACCCTCTTGCAGCTTTAACATCGGTGAAGAAGGGAAAGCTTTTGTTAGCAGCTCAGAAGTTCGAGCATGATTCTCATATCGAGTATGTTATGTCTCTTAATGCTGATGATCTTCCCAAAGGAAGCAATTCCTATGTTGGAAAGTTGAGGTTAGGACTTTCTTAACTTGACAGATTAATTGTTTTTGTTCCTTTCCTTTTTTCCAAATAGTGTAAATTATTTTATAGAAACTATTCGTGTAGATCGATGGTTAAGAGAATCTAGCAACTTATAAGATCAAGAGATATATAAAACTGAATATATGTCAATACATTGATTGGGATTTGGTTTATCTGGCTACATATTTACTGTAGATAACTTATTATACAGTTCGGACTACCTTCGAATCAATTTTACAATATATGAAAATGGGTCACTACCGGATGATGTAGCTGCAACCAAGCAAATAAGCTCCAATCTAGTTAGCAACATCAAAGTTGGCCAGATATGTTATAAATTCGAAGAACTTGAACTCTAAAGGACCAAGAAGTCTTGTCTGCTTCGTTAAATGCCCTTTAGGAGTTGACAGTAGCAAGAACAAAGGTTTAAGGAATAAAACTCCTAAGTGGAATGAAGACTTGCAATGCTTGTGCTTCGAATTTCGTCGCAATGAGAAGGGTTTTCGATGGCCTGCTGAAGATGTCTGGTACGAGTTGATGCGGATGGAAGATGATACTTTCGCACTGGTTTGTCGACACCCTTTCTCTGTACTCCTAGCATTTGCCGTTGGGATTTCTACTTTCTTAAAACTTTGAAAGTTCATATCCCAAATCTTTAGAAAAATTATGTTTTGGACTCCATACGATTGTTTTATAGTTAATTTTATAAAAATTCCATTGCCCTGTTAATGCATTTTGAACAGATTTGGTATTGCTATTTAAGGGATTAGATTTATATCCTTCCATGATTATATCGAAATATTTAATATATCGATTATTTTTTATATATTACTAGTTAGATAGTTAATTAGACGATGTAGAAATTTTCTTAGTTTTATTGAGTTTTTATTTTAATATTTCTTGGTTATTTTATCTAAGGCATCATGGTGAAATAAGGCTTAAAAGCATGATCTTAAAATGTTCAATTTCAAAGGAAAAAAAAAAATCAATTGTAGAAAAAGCAAATTTAAGGGGTATTTTAATAATTAAAAAAAATTATATGAGAGCCTATATAGTTTAGCTAGAGCTTTTCTTCGAGTGAAAATGTTTGTGATTTATATAGAGCAGCAACTTCATATATATTGAAATTAATATTATAAACATAGATTGTGATAAGTTTCCAAAAGTCCTAGGTCCTGTCCTAGGTGATGAAAGGAGTTTACCACCATTTTCTCTCCCCAGGGTACCCTATCCGACGTTACCGGACATATAGATAATCCGATCACGACGAAACTGGATTTTGTCCGCTCAGTTTAATATGGTTAAAGACGGCTTTTCCTTGAAAATGGATCGGTTAAATTTTGATTTTAACTCTAATTCAATCTAATTTTAATTATTAACTCTTAATCTTCTAATATGTTCGGATCAAATCCTAAACCTAGTATGATAACATTGTTTTTTCACAAAAGATTTTAGATATATTGGACGGATAGCTTTTCATAAAGTTTTACAATCACAAGACCCACCATGCCTCAAAAAGTCGGTTTATGAGCCCCAAAATAGTTGCGGGAATAATTTATTTATGTCTTACTACTGGCATGTAAAAAAATTAAGAGCATAGAGTACCATGCATTTGCTTGGCCAAAAAAAAGAGTACCACGTATTTGGCTTCTACATCCCAACTTTCGCTGCTTACAACGCCGCTTCATGATCAGCTCTCTTGCGAGCCTTATAAAACCTCTACCTCGTGTTTGTACGGTGCCTGAAATACTCATCTACTGGTCCTTTAAATAAATTATTTAAATATATAAAAAATGATTTTAATTATATTATTACCAATAAAGAATCATATTTTCGAGGCGATATTCTTATTTAAATAAAATAAGTGTATTTGAAAATGCGATTCATGCAAAATATATACGACGCTAAATCGCATGTTTAAAGAACGATTCATAGATGAATCACTTTTTAAACATGCGATTCATATTTACACATGAATTATATTTTAAGTATGTTATTTATACATAAACGTGTAAATCACATATAAAAAACATGATTTTGTGTCAATATTCTGGTAATTAATTTAATATAATTTATATTTATGTAATTTTTATTAGATGGGTCAATAATTATATAATTTCTTCTTTGGACACCAATTAGACCATTAGCTTCCCTACAGTACTGTTTTATTGAGATAGTGGATTTTTGCAAAGGAGTTGTACTATTTTACATCAAGCAAGTGAAAAACATGTCTACCGATCTTTCACAAAAAAATTACACAAGTATAATTTATATAAAAATAAATCACACAAATACCAATACAAAAATATATATAGGTTATACAATTCATGTTTTTCTTAATGAATTGCATAAACAAAATGCTATGTAGCAAAAGAACTACAATGCTAAATTGCATTTTTAAAGAGTGATTCATTGAACATGTGATTCACGTTATAAGCATGTGAATCACATGTTAAAGATGTCAATTTATGTAATTAATTTGATGTAATTTGTATTTGTAAAATTTTTATTTAGTGGATCGATAATTGGTTATCTGCTAAAGTGGGTTTCAACAAATTTAAAACTTTCATGGGTATCAAGGGGTTCAACAAATTCAGTTCTTAATCTTTCAATAGGAAGGATTTAATAGGTATTATACGCTATCTATTATATATGCATGGTCTGTATACTGATAGAAGTGTATGGGCCTTTTAGATTTATGTGGTGGAGAGTTGACATAGAATCAAACCGTAGTAGTTGAGGGTAGTTTTTGTATAGAATGCTTAAGGGTTAAGGCTATTTTAATGCACTAACTCTTTCAACACTTCCCTGAAATACAATTGTATTTTAAACACAAAGCTATCCTCAACTATTTAATTTTTCAATCTTTCAACATATCCTAATAAAATTTTAATATGGGAAGCATGCATAACTCATATGTGATAATTGTTTAGAAATTATCCTTTTTTCTTATCATGGATGTCAAAATCTTATTATTATTGACAAAATGTTCACGTATCTAAATCCTTTTAACCTTTTTTGCAATTTCTAAGTGTATGCTTTGACAACCCTTCACTTATTCCCAGCTCAATGAAGTGTAACTTTTCTTTTTCATCAACAAGGTTCAAAACAAGGATGAAAAACTCGAGGTCTGATGAATACAAAGTGAAATCCACAAAGGATTATATTGCGGTATAATCGTCAAATTGACGAGTCAAATATATGATTCTATGAATTTATAATTTTATATGTTTTTTTTCTTAATTAAAATGGACATATAATTGTTTAGATACAGAATGTAGGTAGAATTATAAATCTAAGTGTACGATTTATATGTTTATGATTTTACTGGTTTTGCATTAATACTATACATTTTTGTGAATACTAAAATTGTGATTTTAACAATCAAGTGTGATTTAAAAGCTTTTAGGGTTAAATGGTGATATAATACATTTAAGCCCATAAAGAATGAATCCTCGAAGCTTACTTAAGTGATCGAAATTATTATTACTTTGTAAATTAACCCTGCTTTTTACGGATGATTGTATGTGATGATGGTATTTATTGGATTTATTGTATGTTATTACCGTGGTAACTTTATGCATATTGTTACTAACATGTCTTTTATATATAGAATTGTTTGGTCACATTGTATCGCACTAATGATTTCAGTTGAATTTAGATATGTCCCTGGGTCGGGTTCAAACCAAGACCCATCCAGGATTGGCTAAGGCAGGTTCAGCATTAGACCTGTCTTATCAGGGTGGTTTAGACCTACCATGAGGACTCGGTAGGTTGGCAAGTCCTATTCGTATCCATTCTCGAGGATTTGTTTGAACCGATAGGTCTAAAGGGTCTAATTGAAAAAAAAAAAAAAAAACCTATATCGGCAGGTGAAGAATCAAAGAAAAATAAACACATAAATCAATAAAGCAATCAAAGACTATCTTTATCCTGGCCTAAGACTTAGGTAATGAGTACATGATGGCAAATTGTACAATGTAATGCCATGCGAATTGTGATAACTATGTCAACCAGTTACTTTTTTTTTTTTTTTTTTTTGTAATTTCCAATGTGAAATTTGTGAATGTCAACCCAGAAATTTGAAATTTGTAATGCGCACAAGACTTTAAATTTGGACTATAACGTGTAGATTTCATTAGATGTATTTTATTCTAATATGAAAGATTTAATTTTTTTTTTTTCGAAATGTAACTTTCTTTTTCTCTCTTCATGATTTCTTTAAAATAAAACCCTAATGGCACGTTTACTCGGAGGAATTGAACAGGGGGATAATAGAAAAGTTATGCCTTAAGAATAATATTACCAATAATAGACTAGGAATCATATATTACATTATTTACTTCATGGAGAGTTTTATTACTAGAAATACATATTCTAATGTTTATTTTAATTTATTGATTGCAGTGTTAAACTGAGAATACAATTAAAATTACCAGTACGTCCTTAATTAGATTAAAAAGTAAAGAAGCTATTAAATGTACTCATATACCAATACATATACTCACACACATACACACATATGTGCTATTCATAACAAACACATCATATATAAATATATAAACATATAATTTATACACACATATACAAATATATATAGATTATATGTTAGTCCACACACACACACACACACACACACACAACTTATAAAATATAACATATATGTATATATTACTTATATATACAACTTATATATTTTTATCAATGCCCTATTTATTTTTCATTTATACAATATTTATACTCTAGATTATTAATTTATATATTTTTGATATATAATGTATATAAATCATAACTTATAAATAAAAAATGATATGTATAGCTTGTAACTTATATATATGAATTATAACTTATATATATTAATATTACTTATATATATAACTTACATATTCTATCAATGTTCTATTTACTTGTCATGTATATTACATATATAATACATGGAATTTTTATCTAAAATCTCTAGATTATATATTTGTATTTATAACTTATATATACGACTGATGTTTCATATAACTTATATATATATATATACACATATATAACTTATTACTTATAACACATATATATAAACTATTATTTATAATTCAAGAAGTATAGCTTATATACTTATAAAATGCAATTAGCACGTGTAACTTATAACTTATATACAACTTATGTGTTATATCAATACACTATTCATTTGTCATGTATATAACATATATAATATAAAGCTAATATATTCATAATCTCTAAATTACTTATTTATATTTTTTAGACTGAGTAATATATATAACTCACCACTTATATGTGTAATTAATATATTATATAACATACATATAACTTATAACTCATAACTTATATTTTAATAAAATTATATACAATATTACTTATAACTTATCTATATTTAATATAGCTTAATATGTATATAACTTTTATATATTATATATACAAGTGATGAATTATAACTTATATCTACTGTTTAACATATAAAATAAGACCTATGTGTATAACTTATAACTTATATATACAACTTATATATTTTATTAATGCACTTTATTTTTCTTATACATATAACATATATATTCATATCTTGTATATTTATAATCTTTAGATCATATACCTATATTTTTTATGTAACTCATATATACAAGTGATATATTATATATATTAATATAAATTATATGTTAAGGTGTGACAATAGTCTCTCCAAGCTAATTGATTTGAATAGGTGCGATGATGTCGGTCTCCTAATTTCAAATCATATCACAATTTCTCATCTCGACAAACAGAAACCCATAATTTGAAATTCAAAATCATACACATAAAGGATCATAAAAAAGTTAAATATACATATGTATATATATATATATATATATTATAAATTTTAAGGGTCCTAAATTTTTCCATAAAAAACAATGACCATCAAATTTTTATACTTTTCAGTGACGAAACCTAAACTTTTTTCTTAAAAGATTATAACTTTTCCAATAAAAACCTTAAATTGGAATTCAATCCGCATGAGAATAGAAATAGATGGTGAAAACATGTTTTTAAACTATCAAAATCATATCTCAAGTATATAACATCTATTAATAATTTTTGAAACCATATGTGATGTTTTGGACTTTTTGCCCTAGCACAGTTTGATGTAGAGAGTGATGTTGTTACGTTGTTTGTTGACAATGTGATGAAGAACATAGACTAGAAGATGAAGAAGATGAAGGAAAAAAAAAAAAAAAAGAAGAAGACTTTTTTGAATGAAAATAAAAAAGAAGGTTTTGTGTATCATTATGGGTCTTTTTGTTAATGAATAAAATTAGTAAGGGTAAAATAGTAACATTATTCAAATATTTATTACCATGAGAGAGAGGAGAGAGAGGTAATAAAAAAAAACACTATGATAGGTGTTTTTTTTTTTTTTTATTTAGTGTAAAGAGGGAATAGAAAGATTCCTGATAATAGTATTGCCCCATTTTATGTAATCATATATATATATATATATATATATAAGTGACATATTATATATATGTTAATATAAATTATATATTAAGGTGTAATAGTAGTCTCTCCAAGCTAATTGATTTGAAAAGGTGTGATGGTCGGTCTCTTAAATTCAAATCATATCATAATTTTTCATCTCGACAAATAGAAACCCATAATTTGAAATTCACAAATCATACACATAAAGGATCATAAAAAAGTTAAATATCCAAATGTATATATATAAATTTCAATGGTCCTAATTTTTACAATGACTATCAAATTTTTATACTTTTCTATAACGAAACCTAAACTTTTTTCTTAAAAGATTATAACTTTTCCTATAAAAACCCTAAATTGGAATTCAATCCATATAAAAATAGGAATAGATGGTGCAAACATGTTTTTAAACTATCAAAATCATATCTCAATTATATAATAGCTATTAATGATTTAGGAAACCATACGAGATGTTTTGGACTTTTTGCCTTAGCATAGTTTGATATAGAGAGTGATGTTACGTTGTTTGCTGACAATGGGATAAAGAACGTAGACTAGAAGATGAACAAGATGAAAAGACAAAAAAAAAAAAAAAAAACAACTTGTTTAAATGAACACAAAAAAAGAAGGTTTTGTGTACTGTTATGGGTCTTTTTATTAATGAATAAAATTAATAAGGGTGAAATAGTGACATCGTTAAAATATTTATTACCATGAGGGATGGAATGGAGAGGTAATAAAAAAAAAAACTTATGGTAGGTGGTTTTTTTTTATTCCCTCTACAGGGGGAATCGAAAGATTCTTGTTAATAGTATTGCCCCATTCATTTGTGTAAGTAAACGAGGTAATAGGCTAATTCCTGAGAACAACTATTATATTTTCTCTCTGTTACCTCTAAGTAAACGGGTCGTAAATCTCTATTTCAATAATATCTTAAGTGAAATTGAAGATACAAAACAATATTGAAGTAGGGGATTAAGTATGAAGATACTACATCAACTAGGAAATAGTAGTAGTAGTGAAGATCAAGTGGTTTAAGTTGGCTAAACAAGTAAGTATGATTGATTTTTTTTTTTTTCATTGATTGTTTTAAACATATGTTCTTGATGATATTGGTGCTAAATAGAAGTAGAACTTATGATGATATTGACAAATTAATGATATATGAACATGTATGCTAAAATAGAAATAGAATTATATATGTGTATGTTAAGTGTTTGAAGAAATGATTTATGAAAACCTTAAAAGAAAAGAAGAACAAGAAAGTCATGGAGGTTCAAATGGTCCATTTGTTAGGGCGTTTGACTTTCTATGTAAAGTTCCTAGGTTGAAACAGCCTATTTGGGTCTTGGGGGGCATGTTCGGTTTTCTATTTCTCATCCTAGAACCAAACAATCCTTCATACAGGCTCGTTTAAGGTGGTGTTTGATTTTCTATTTTATCTTCAAAATTAACACAGCTTTTCATACAGTCCCGTTTGGTTCCAGAATCCTTCATGTTCATCCTTTTTCTTGTCGAATTCATTTGTTTTCTTCATGATGAGAACCATATTACTTAAAATTGACAAATTAACCTATTAAGTACCAAATCTAAGTGATTATCATTTATATTATCGATTAAAAACCCTGAATCATCATAAAAATAACTTTCTTTTGACACTTATAAATATGATATAGTGATGTGTATAAAAGTGTTGTAGAATCAAGAATATTAGTTTGTATGATGACATTAAGATGTTTTGCTATGGTTGTGACTTAAATGAAATAATTTCTTCGGAACAGATTCCTCTACTTGTTTATGCCTAATTCCTAATCCTTTGCAGAATATACTATCTGCCCTGAACTAGGGTTTAGGCATATCAACTATCATGTATAATACCTTATGCATTATACATGCAGACTTCACTAAAGGAAACTGTTCATTTAGAACATTTGCTAACCTCTTTTAAATTATGAAATAATACAATTAGATTCTAAAAATAACTAAATTTAACAGTAGTAAAAAATATTTCTTAAAAACATATTCTTTTCTACTCATGAATAGATCAACTATCATGAACAAAACCATACCATCAGGTATCTAATATAGAATACCTATTCATGATGGTAAACACAGCTTTAAATCTTAAATTACAAAATATGGACTCCATAACCAGACCCTTCAAGAATAATACAAGTCATAAAAATATAAATCCATTTTTAACAAATCAAAATAAAATACATTCAACGATCTTAGTTCGCTTCAAAATTTAAACAAACTCCTCTAGAGTCATCCCATTATTGAGTCAATCAACATCATCTAAAACATCACATGGAAAGAAGAAAAAAATGAGTCGAAGCCTAGTGCAATAATAACATAAACACATACATGATGGATACACGTGCTTAAACTAATGCAATGTAACATCCAATAGTTTATATCTTTAATTTAAAGTGTAAACAAGTAACATTGGAGCACTTTCACTCCGAGATCACGCCACTGGGAATCTAGGGGTCCTAAGTAGACCAACTGTTTAGGGAATTGATATAGACAACTTGAATACCTATATCTCCTATAAGAGCATCTAATGTAAGTAGCCTCATCTAAGGTTTTAGTCATTACTCGTCTTTAATCATATTAGTCTATTGTAAATAAACAAAGTAATAGAGCCCATTATATTAATATGCTTAATACAATTTCTCTCCGATATGAATCAAACGTTACCCCAATAGCGTCTCCCCTATCAGTTACCCACTGAGTCACCTCAATATACCACGTATGGATAGGGATGGCTTAAGCGAACGCCTCACTACCATGTTGGCATCTCCAACAAGGTTGTCACTCTTTGGACCAGATTTAACGACCACACATAAGCAACAAATAATTATTAAGCCGTCTTTAAGTATTAACTCATTTAGAATGCCTATCCTAGACAAACAATATGTATGTCATTGCGTACCAATTATATCATTCGAAATCCAAACAAAGACGAAGGTAAGTCAAAAGCTATATTAGAAGATAGATTAGAGGGTTGTCTCAGAGGCAAACATCTGTTCAATAATTAAACTCATATAAGAAACCAAATTAATTATCCACTTATATCAAACTAATTTTAAAAACCTATTTGATCAGATACTAGTAGAAACCCTACCATAGTTGTGAAAATTGCCACACCAAGATATAGATAATTCTCCATTGTCTGTTAAATTATTTCTTTATCTTTGTTTATGTAAAATACCGAGGAAATTGTATAATTACTGACCCCACAATTAAAAATTACTCAAATACTAATTGCATAAAATTAATTACCAAAATATCGACGTAAAATTGCATTTTAAGCAGGCGTTCCGTGAATTTGCATGTGAATCTCATGTTGAAGATGTGATTCATAAAAAAATATAAATTGTCTATTAAAGATGCAATTTATGTGTAAAATAAGTGAATCACCATTTCAAGATGCGATTAATCTTAAAAAACTATGAAACGCTCTTAAAAAATGCAATTTAGCACTATATGACTTTTGGCTGAATTGCATCTTCAAAGGGCATTTCATATGTAAATTTGTAAAACGCCTGTTTAATATGTGATTTAGCATCGGTATTTATGTAATTATTTTTATCTAATTTATATTTATGTAATTTTTTTTACAAAATTGGCAAACACGTGTTTTACCCTAAAATACCATTATCTCTTATTATTCATGTAAGTATTAAAATAAATTATAACTTATTCGAAATACTCATTTTTCTTAGCGAGCATACATTTGAAGCATCATACTCCCTTTATTATTCATGATTTAACCCAACATATTACATCGAAGCCAATTATAAGTTAAGTCTATATTACTTAACTTAGCCGAATTGATTAGTCCTAATCATTCAATTCAATTACCAAGTCATATTGAATTATTTCATTAAATCATTATCATCCATCTTGATCTTAATTAGTTTATTTCATTTCAGCTCATTAAGATTCATTAAATCAAGTTGAACTTAGGCTTGTTAACTAAGTTCATTTTACTTAAAACTCATATTAAACTTAGTTACTTGTATACTCTTTATAATTCAAAGTCCACTTATAATAAACATATACTTAGTTCATTATACAAAATTTATTATATATTTTGTTCTTTCTCATCTTTTTTTTTCCTTTTTTTTTCTCTCTCTTTTTTAATAAATAGTACTAGGGGATAAATCATGCTCGTGATGGGGGTTATGATCTAGATCACTAGCCACATCACGCCTATGATCAAGGATCAAGCTCTTAATCACGACTGTGATCTAGGCCACGATATGGATTATGGACAAGATTATGCCCATTATCATCCTTCATGTTTTGATAAGAGGAGATTATGCTTCTTGTATCGCTTATGATCACCCTTAATTTTATTTCTACTTGTGTCACGGATCATGCTTGTGATGCATAGGGGTCAAGCATTATGTTTTCCTTTGTCTTTTTACCCTAATTTTAACTACTTAACTACTTGTTTTACACCATAATTCTAACAAAACATCTTAATAAACAACAAACAAACTTAGATCAAGTCCATCTAAGATTCTTAAACACATATTACTCATAATCATCAAACTTTTAGTTCTAAAATGCATATACAAACTTAGGGTTTAACTTGAGTGTTCATATTTCACTATTCTATTAGTTTTATAAAAAATCCTACATATATCTAACTCTAATACATCATTCACTTGCATAAACAACAATTAAAATAAGAAAACAACTTAACTTACATGTTTGACAAACTTAAGTAACTTGATCTTCTCTACTACTACCATTTCCTTGTAGATAAAGCTACCTGAAGCTTGATTCCCAACTTCTCTCTTATTTTCTCACTTTAATATCTCCTATGATCTCCTTGAAAGAGAGATTTAGAGTTGGATTTGTTGAGAAAAGAAAAGAAGAAGAGAAGGAAAAGAAGAAGAAGAAACGAAGAGAAGAGAAGGGAAAGAAAAAGGAAAAGAAAGAAAAAGGGGCAACTAAAAAAGTCTTGGGAAAAGAAATAAAGGATAAGGACAAAAAGGTATTTAGGGATATTTATTGGTAAAGGATATAGGTTCAAGCCTTTTAGATGATTACCAAAAGTGTTAAAGATAATTAGAACGAAATATTATAATTTATGGAATAGGAATTTCTTACTTGAATCAAAAGTTTAACTTAGGAGTTTAATTTGTAAGAAATTGATATTTAGTTTAGGTTTGGACATAAGAAATTATATTTATAAATAAGCAGTTAAACTCAAAATTTATGGAGATTAAGAATTTGGAATTTAGACTAAAGTTTAGGGGTTTAGGAATTTGCTAAAAATTTAAATAGCATGTTTAGGAGTTTAGGGATTTGAATTTGAAAGGAAATGAAGTTATAATTGAAAAATGGAAGAGATGATGATGCAATTTGAGTTCTTAGGATAGATAGCTAAAGCAAATAGACAAACTCAAAGGGTATTTGAAATCTCAAATTTCAATTAATCTATCTACTAATTTGATTACATTAATCTATCTAATAATTCCCTATAGTTTACTTGATTTATTTAATTAAATTATCTAAGTTTAATTTCTAAATCAAATTTCAAAATTGACCACCTATTAGTTTGTTTAATTATGTCAAATCTAACTTAGATTGGCAAAAATTTAAGGCATTTCATATATCACTTTAAAGATGTGTGTTGCGTGTTAGGATAGATATTATGATGAACTAATACTTAAAGACGGCTTAATAAATAAATATTGCTCATGCTTGGTTGTTGAATTCTCTCTAGGGAGCGACAACCTTGGTTGGTGATGCTATCCTTATATCGTTGATTTGATAAATCATAGGTGGCACGACAAGCGATTACCAACCTTTATTATTGATGACGATATTTCATAAGTTGCTTGGTGGGTAGCTGATAAGGCAAATGGTAGTGACGTAATGTTTACCTGAGCTTGGAGTGAAGTAATATGATTCAGATCACGTTTATGAACCAGTTAAACTAAATGATGGTATGGATTGAAATAAGTAAAGATGTGCAATGACTGTTGACATATTTTAAATGCACTAGATTAATTGAAATATATATTTAGTTTGTTGATTTTATAAATTAATTGTGATAATTTGAGTTATAGGAATTTTAATTGTTATCATGACAAATGATTGGTATTGAAATATGTTGAAAATTGAATTGTATATATGTTGGTGTAATTATGTAATTTTAGTGATATATATTTAATTGAATTAAGTTGTAATATGATGTATTATTTTTCTAGGGTTAGAAAGCCCACTTGTTGCGAATTTTCTTGAAAGCCTAAGCTTAGCCCTTGTTTTAATTCATTTGAAAATTTAATTCTCTTGCTAAAACCAAGCCTAACACTCAATAAACAAAACCCAAGCCCATATACCCCAATACAAGCCCATGGAAACCTTCTAAACTCTTCCAATGTATTAAAAGTAAAAAAGAGGTAAATTTTTAGGATAAGTAAAAAGCAACTTTTGCAAAATTTCAACTCCAAAAATGGACCTAGCACAATGGACGTTTTCACTAACACTTACAAATTCCTACATCAAACTCACTTTAAGCCATAACACACAAGATCTTAAGTAAAGAATCAAGATAAGAGACAAGAAGAAGTAGGAATCAAGCTAAGGAAACAGGAAAGTAGAGCTTTGATTGATAGTTGTAGTTATACAAGTAAGTGGAGTTGATTTCTTTCATGTATTGTTTGAATATAGATTCTTGACGATATTAGTATTGAATAGAAGTAGAACTTTTGATGATTTAGATAAATAAATGATATGCTTACATATATGTTGATATAGATATGCAAATAAACATGTGCACTCTAGGTGTTTGAAGAAATTATTAATGA
Organism: Combretum micranthum; assembly: GCA_024138025.1. Classification (NCBI taxonomy): domain Eukaryota; kingdom Viridiplantae; phylum Streptophyta; class Magnoliopsida; order Myrtales; family Combretaceae; genus Combretum; species Combretum micranthum. The sequence goes on from JAMXBD010000461.1 coordinate 375,807, forward strand.
TAAATATGGTGAAATAAAGTGTAGGAAGACGTGATTAGTGATGAATAAGTAGAACCTTAGTAATAAAGTTGATAATAGAGTTCAAAAAGCATGCATGATAGCCTTATGTTATTAAATGAAGTTAGTGCTATGCATATGCATGTGTAATGAATATATGTGTATAAATGAACTTAATGATGTTTGATGTTATGCTTATAAGTTGGTCTTAACATGGTTTTACTAAAAATAAGATCTTAGTAACAATTTAAAGGATGTAAGACTTTGAAAATTTTGAAATAAACATCATAGGGTCAATATCCTGTTCATTACGGGCGTATTCATGGCTGTTATCCCCTCAAAATTAAATTTCCCTATTGATCACGGCCGTGACCTGGCTCGTAATCTCCTCTGTATATTTTTGTAACTTGATACGGCTGAGATCACAGTCATTACAAGGGCGCGATCTCTTATGAACCCTTCTTTGCAAATGATACAGGCTAGATCATGGTCGTGACACTAGACATGATCTCTTTGGGGCTATCGTAAAATTCTAACAAAGTTTCATCAGAGGAGTAATCTTTGATACGTCTTATATCACGACCATGATAAAGAGGCATGATCTCCCATCATGGGCGTGATAAGGCCATTACTATCCATCACAGCCTTAATTACGGTCGATATGGTGATCACGGCCATTATTATAGGTATGACAGATCCCCTGATACTATTCATTAAAAATATTTTATTTAAATATTAAAAATAATAGAATGTGTTATATATCTATATATGTATAAGTACTAAGTTATGTGATGAATTGAGTTATGCTTAAGTCTAATGAAGACTTGACAACTTAGTACTCTATTGTGAATTAATGATTGTTTTATATGAAATGATCTTCTTTAATAGATCCTCATAATCAATTGTGTTTGAACACAGATCCCTTGCCAGATAATTCCATTCATCCAGGTACGCAATAACTTGATTATTGAATGATAGGATAGACATTCCTAAGGATAATTCCATACAAATAGCAGTTGCTTATATGTAGGAGATATAAGTATTCGGAATGCTTATATCAATCTTCCAAGCAGTTGCTGTTACTTAGGACCCCTAAGTTCCTTAAGGATTATAATCAAAGTTTGAATACTCTAATGCTGATTTGTTTTGTTTAAATAAAGATAAATAATTTTTTACTTCTTATATTACATTAGCTTAGGCGTGTATGTCACTTTATATTTGCTTATGTTGCTGTATAGTAAGCCATTGGATCTCTTTTTGTTTTAGAGTTGTCAATGATAACAATATTATGATGATTTGAGATATGGTACAAATTGGGTAGAATTTCTTGAGGAATGGGACAATCAGGATTCCTAGACCATCTAATGTTGTTTTTCTTGGAAAGAGACCAAAGCAAGATTTTATTTTGCAATGTAATAGTAAATGATAAGGGCTTACTCATAAGCCTATATTTTGTAATACAAAGTACTTAAGTTTTCTATTACGTATGTAATAAGTAAGGTGTTATTACTCTTGAAGTACCAAACTGATGGTACTATTATATTAGTTTATGTAAAATTATCTACTCTTAAATGAGTAGTTTTCATAAAGCTTTGTACCTGAACAGGTTAATCAAGCAATTAGTATAAACATCTTCCTTTTTAGACAACCTTACGTATACTATCTTCATATATTATGTGTGGTTGGAGGCTTAGCATGCCTAATATTTGGATCTGTGCATGTTGGGTCCTTACAGAGTAGTATCAGAGTAACGTTTATGCAATTGCTTGTTTAATGTAATATAATATAAGATGACCTAACCTTAGATGTGATAAGCTTAGTATGGAAAAGTTTAGGATCTTGCTTGAATAATGTGTTTTGTTTATTATTTGCTTTTACTAATACTAAAATAAATATGAATTGAATCTCATTGGAATAATGTATAACTTGTTATCTATATTGTGAATGTATGGTATGTATATCTGTATAGATAGACAGGTCAAAAAGGCAAAGTCGACAACAGTTAGAGCAGGAAGGGATGCCACCTCTACCTCCTCAGCCAACTATTCCAGCTTCTACATCATCGGCTATTCTCCTACTTTAGCACCTACGATTCAAATTCCACAACCGCCATAGATGCCTCATGTGTCCATAAGAGATCCTAACACTATGTGCACTATGTTTAAAGATATGTTTGCAATGATGTAACAATATCAGCACATGATGTATCAATAGCAACAACAATTCATTTAACAATATGCGCCTCAGGTTGCTAAGTAAGGATATAATGTACATGCAGGTGAATGAAACAACCAAGTAAAGTTACTAATTTTGTTAAGTTAGTACTTGATTTTGATGGGATTGTCTCGGATCCAACAACTGCTGAATGTTGGATAGAAGAATTGGACAAGGCTTTTGTAGCATGTGAAGTATTTGAAGACAAAAAAGTTGATCTAGCAAGTTATATGCTAAAGAGAGATGCTTATAATTGGTAAAAATTGGCTAGCAAGACCTATTGCTTGGATTTGATTTAAGGAAGCTTTCTTCCTACAATATTTTTCTCTTACAGTTTAAGAGCAAATAATTTCAAACTAATTAAGTTTATGACAAGCAAGCAAGACTGTTGACAAATATTACTCCGAGTTTTGTATGCTATTAAGATTTGTTGGAGAAGGCTATCATGATGAAATAATGAAAGTTTAGAAGTTCCAAAATGGTTTGAACATTAAGATCAAGGGAGAAGTCAAGATGTTTCAACTCCCAACGTTAGTTGACATGGTCATCAAAGCGAAGCTAGTAGAGCAAATTTTGAATGAAAATAAGACACAAAAAGAAAAGAGAGCCTCATTTCTTGGAAAGAGACCAACCTTGTTTGTTTCCTATCAAAGATATGATATTGCAAGCAAAGGGAAAAAGCCATTCTTGGGTAAGAAGACAAGTTTGAGGTTGTTGACCAAAACTTTCACTCGTTCCATCACTCCTGAAAGAAGATGCATTAGATGCTTTGGCCTTCATGAATTAGCATAGTGTAAATGGAACCCAAGCATGTTTTGATTGTGGTAAGGGAGAGCATAAAGCTTATGAGTGTAAGAATTCGGTATTATAACTTATCTTCTATGCTTATTGCAAATAGAGAGGACACTATATAGTAGATTGTAAAGATAAACCTAAGAATGATGGTTTTAATATGGGAAAAGGCAAAGCAATAGCAAGAGTGTTTGCGCTACAACAATGTAAGGAAACCCCTTTATGTTGATTCATTGGTAGGTACCTTATTAATTGCAAAACATCATGCTTATACTCTAATAGATATGGGTGCAATGCATACATGCATATCTAAGAAGTTTATGAATGATTGTAGTTTGGTTTCTAAAGTGTTGTCTGATAATATAATGTGTATTAGTACCCCTTTAGGTGTGAAATCCAAGGAGACATGTGTTTGTACGAATGTGGATGTGTTGATTTCTAATATAAACATGAGAATTGACATGCTAGTTTTATCCATGATTGATTTTGACCTAATTTTAGGTATGAAATGGTTGAATTTGTATAAAGTCAGCATACAATGTAATAAGGCAGAACTGATCTTTAAATTAGAAAATGGGAAGTTTACTTATGCTTTGGAGAGACAAAGAGTTAAAAGCACGTATATGATGGAATTGTGGGAAAAAGCTATGGTGACAATTGTCGATGTTAAAAAATTGAATGTTGGTATGGTACCAATAGTAAGAGTCTTTCTAGATGTATTTCTTGAAGAATTACTGGGTTTACCACTGGTACAAGAAATTGAGTTCGGGATTAATATAATTCTAGGGAAAATTCCGATATCAAAACCATCATATCAGATGGCCCCAATAGAGTTAAAAGAATAGAAGAATCACTTACAAGAATTATAGGATCTCGATTTCATTCGACCCAGTATTTCACCATGGGATACTTTGGTAATTTTTGTTAAGAAGAAAGGTCGAAGTTTAAGAATGTGCATGGATTATTGGGAATTAAATCAAGTAACTATCAAGAACACATATCCTTTACCTATGATCAATGATTTATTCGATTAGCTAAAAGGTGCTTTAGTGTTTTCAAATATTGACCTACGATCTAGGTATCATCAACTCAAAATCAAATCATAGGATGTCCCTAAAATACCTTTTCATACCAGGTATGGGTATTTTGAGATTTTAGTTATGCCATTTCAATTAAAAATGCCCCCTACTTTTATGGATTTGATAAACCAGGTTTTCAAAGATTATCTCGATCAGTTTGTAATTGTATTCATAGATGATACCCTAGTGTGTTCTGGAATCAAAGAAGAACATGAAGAACACTTGATATTAGTCCTTTAAAGATTGAGAGAAAATAAATTATATGCAAAGTTTAGTAAATGCAAATTTTGGTTGGAAGAAGTCGCATTCTTGGGTCATATTTTCATAAAGAATGGAATATCCATTGATCTGGAAAAGATTAAGGTGGTAATAGATTGGCCAAGACCCACCAATGTCATTGAATTATGAAGTTTTCTGGGTTTAGCTGATTACTCTCGAGGATTTTTCCAATGATTTTTCAATATTGCTACCCTAATGACAAAACTAACTCAAAAATATGTGAGACTTGTGAATGATGAATGTGAGGAGAGTTTTTGAGAGTTAAAGAGAAGGTTAGTATCAACTCCTGTTTTAGCTCTATCAGTTAGTGGAAAAGAGTTTGTAATCTATAGTGATGCTTCAATGCAAGGACTTGGATGTGTTTTAATGCAAGACAATAGAGTGATTGCTTATGCATTAAGACAATTGAAGCTACATAAGAAGAAATATCCAGTCCATGATCTGGAGCTTGCAGCATAGTTCTAGCCTTAAAACTTTGAAGACATTATTTGTTTGGTAAAAAATGCAAGATATTCACTTATTAGAAGAGCTTAAGGTACATCTTATTGAATATGTGACAATGAAGGTGGCTTGAGCTGATTAAAGATTACAATGTTGAAATCCTATTGCAAGCCTTAAATTTAATTAAGGCATTACCGTCACGTATAATACTTCATGTATCACATGCTCAGGCTTCTTAAAATGATATGTTTACTTTAAACATTGCTACTCAATTTTAAATTTAAAAAATCCTGTAATTAGATTCTCAAAATAATTGAATTTATAATAATAAAACAACTTTATAAAACATCACATCATCACCTAAAAACAAAATATACCATTGGGTATCTCATATACTCTTTATGATGGTATACAAAACTTAAAAAACTTCTTTTACAAAGGATGAGTTTCATTAAGCCCCTTAAAAGAATATTACAACCTAAAACGTAAATTCAGTCCTTTATATAAGAACAAAAATAAAATAAAATAAAATACACTCACGGTCCTAACCTACTTCACTCTCCAATAAACTCTTCACAATTTTGTTGCCCAAAGCTCAAGACAACTTCATCATCAACAACATCAGCACCATCACCATCACATTGCATTCATCCTCATCATTATCAAAATCATCAAATCAACACCTAGAAAAAGAACAACAAAAATAATGAGTTGAAGCCAAGTACATAGTAACATAAGCACACACAAAATGTCATACAAGCCTAGCTAAATGCATTGTACAAACAACAAGTTAATTATCTTTAATTAAAAGTAAAAAAATCAACACTGGAGCACTCACACTTTGAGACAAGCTAATGAGAATCTGGGGTTCTTGAGTAACAACAGCTGCTCAGGGGATTGATATAGGTAGTCCGGTTCCCTATATCTCCTATAGCTAACCGAGAAAGGAAAAATAGCCTCATCTAGGGTTCACAAGCTTCATACAAACTATTTACCTAGTTCATAACATTACTTAGTTCAAACAGTCCTATAAACGTGAACTAAAACATGTTACTTCATTCTAAGCCAAAGTAAATGTTACGCCAAACCATTTACCCCATCATCTACTCGCTGAGTCACATATAAAACCACCATTGCATCATGGTGTAACACTGCATCATGGTATTTATCATTGCATCATGACATCTCAATGCCTAACTACCATGCCATTGCATCATGATAGGGTTACCGCTCCCCGGACTAGATTTAATGGCAGAAGCACAGCCATCAATCATCAATTATTAAGCCAGGTTTAAGTTTTAATTCATTTTAGGATGCATATCCTAGCAATCATCACATAAGTTACTGTAGACCTTTAAATGACGTCCACGATCCAAAAAAATCAGAGGATAGACCAGAGAGTAGGTTCAAAAACAAATATTTGTTTAAGAAATTAAACTATATAAGCAACGTAATCATTTATTAACTTACATCAATTTTGATATTAAACATCCATTTTACAGAACCTATTTGGTTAGACACTAATTAGAAATCCTGCTATAGCTGGGAATATCATCCTGCTAAAATACGAACAGTTCTCCTTTATCTGTCAAGATATTTCTTTTCACTTTGATTATAGTCATTTATTACAAAAGCATCAATTAGGCATTCATATATGAAACATCTATTTCTTAAGCAAACGCACATTTGAAACAACATATTCTCCATGTTAAACTAAGATTTATCCTAATTCATTAGTTAAAGCTAATCATTATTTATTAAGTCTATATTACCTTAACTTAGCCAAATTGATTAGGATTAACCATTTAATTCAATTACTAAGTCAAAGTGATTAAACTTAAGTAATATAATTCATTTTAACTCATTTAAGTTCATTTAGGTCAAGTTGAACTTAAGTTAACTAACTAAGGTCATTTTATACTCAAGAACTATGTAAACTCTAATTAATTATTAATTCAAAAATTATCTTAACCCAATCTTAATTATGCAAATTAACTAATATAACATATTATCTATCATTATTTATTTCATTTTATTTTTATTTTTTTCTTTCTTTTTCTTTCTTTTCTTCTTTTTTTTTTCTTCTTTATGAATAGTACTGAGGACAGATCACACCTATGATGGAGGTCGTGATCGTCATCACCATCTTCATAATGCCTGTTATTGAGCATATGATCTTCATCGCTTGTCTCATAACGACTATTTTTGGGGCCGTGATGTTCGATATGGTCCTTGTCATGCTCATGATCAAGGAGAAAAATGTGATAAGAGGAGATCACGCTCCTTGTCATGGTCGTTATCAGGCCATTGCCTTTAAAAATAATTTGCTCCGAGGAGATCACGGGCCGTGTAACGGTGGTGATGAATAGGGTAATCTCTGTTACATTTCCCTTGTTTGTTCTTTAAGTTTTAACTACTTCAATTCAATACACATAATAAAAAACATAATATTATCAACCTTCCCATTCGTAATCTTAACTCATAAATACTTTTAATCACATCTCCATGTCATATTACAACAAAGCATTTAATTAAGCATTTAGGCTACATAACATGCTCATTTTTAGGTTTTTGACAAATATATTCATACATCTTTGGTTTATCACTATCATCATAAGAATTACATATATCTAGTCCTAATACAACATTTACATGCATAAATAAGAATTAAAGTAAAGAAAATGACAAAACTTATCTTTTGAGTAAAAACCCAACATCTTGATTGTTTCTACCAACACTTCTCCTAATCTTTTGGAGTTATATCTAGCATGATTTGCATCCTCTATCTTGTTTACCATCTTTGATTTTCGTTATAAACTTGTTCAATTTGGGATTTGGGTCTTGGTTTTGAGAAATGGGAGAAAGGGATAGAAGGAGAAAAAGAAATGAAAGAAAGAAAGAGAGAGAAGGTAGCTCATAAGCCAAAAGAAAAGGCAATATATATATATATATATAGATAGATAGATAGATAGATAAGGCTTAAGGATATTTTAGATCAAACGTATTGAGTTTACAACTTTCAGATCAATATCTTTAGTTCTGAAAGTATTTAAGGAATAATTTGAGGAACAATAGATTAGAAATAAAGAGTTTAAGATATAAAATTGATTTAGGAGATTGGTTTTTATCCAATTGATATTTAACTTAAGCTTAGACTCAAATATGATATTTTTAAGAAAGCAGGTGATTCCAAAATTTATGGAGATTAAGAATATGGGATGTTGGGCTAAAGTTTAGGGATTTAAGAATCCACTAAATATTTCAACAATATGTTTGGGGTTTTAAGAATTGAAATCTCAAATTTCAACTTATCTTTATTTATAAATTATTTTCATTAATTTATCTAATCATAATTCATATATCTATTTTATTTATGTCATTTAATCTATCTAAATCCAATTTCTAACTTAGGTGAAGCTTTGGGATATTTCACCTACACCATGCGGAAAGGCAAATGTAGTTGCTGATGCTTTGAGTAGAAAGAGACAGATGAATGTAGCCACTATGATTACAAGTTAGAGAAGGATACCAGAAGATTTTTTAAGACTAGATGTTGAAGTAACTTTAAATAAAGTCGATGTTATGCTTGCAAGTTTAAGCTTACAACCTACGATACTTGAGCAAATTAAACAAGGTCAGAAAGAAGTTTTTGAAGGAGAAAAATTAATGAATGACATAAGCAATGGAAAAGAAAGGGATTGAGAAATGATGATCAAGGTCATATCAGATATGGAAATCGGATTTGGGTGCCTATGATTACAGATTTGAGAAAGAAGTAATGAAAGAAGCCCACATGTCAAACCATACAATACACCTGGGCAACACTAAAATGTATAAAGATTTGAATAAATATTATTGGTGGGATAAAATGAAGGGAGATATCACCGATTATGTATCCAAATGCTTAACATGCCAGCAAGTGAAGATCAAACACCAAAGACCCAGTAATGAGTTACAACCGTTGCAAATCTTAGAATGGAAATGAGATGATATTACCATGGATTTTATAAGCACATACCCAAACTTTGACTAAAAATGAAGTGGTGTGAGTCGTTGTGGATAGACTAACTAAGTCAGTGCATTTTGTTCCATTAGAGGTCGGATGCTCACTCGAGACAATGGCATAGATATATATTTGGGAGATAATATAACTTCATGGGATACCAGCATCTATTACCTCGGATAAGGACAGGAGGTTGATAAGTCATTTTTGAAAAAGTTTGCATGAAGCTCTTGGTACCAAAATTCAGTTATATACATGCATTTGTAGCATATTACATGATGAAGTATATCACCATAAGGTCACTCTTTTCACTTCATCATTATATCTCTTACTTTATTTCTAGTGTGTCTGTCTGTGTCATCAACCTCCATGCTTGGATTTTGAGAGCATTGTAAATCAAAGTAAACAATAATCACTGGGGATCTATTCATAGCCCAATGAAGGTGCTCGCCTTCAATTTCAAAATTACGTTTATGGGTTTACAAAATGCAGGTGTCATTAAAAACAGCGCTTCCAATAGAAACGGCTTTAATCAAGGTGTCATTAATAGCGCCCATTGCATAAAAATAAACCTTCAATATCTAGTTTTGGTATAAATTTGATTTCCGTATCAATTTGGGGATTTTTTTTTAAATCAGTACCAGAATGGTACAAAAACCCAAATTATCCTGCCTGGTTGTTCTACTCTTATAAATATAATATTGTACTTTATATAATCTGAAAGAAATGCCCACACTTTAAATAAGACAAGCACTGTACAACTGACGTACTTTATTTACCCAATCTGACCTTATTTTATGGAACTTTTTTATAAAATAAAAAGGAAAAAAAATTCACAAGATGCAGTGTTACGACCGCATTTTTAAGTTTCTGCTTGTATCTTCGAAAAAACCCTAGCATATGAGGTGGTCGCATTGCCAATGGCTGCCTCGTTTGCAAAAGTTTTTATTTTTTTCATCCTCGTAAATCCACCTATCCATCATTACTGATATATTAATATTTATATATTTGTTACTTTTGATCGTAAATCTGTTGTTTTCTTTCTTTCACTCCCGCTATCATCGGTCAACAATATCATGATTCCACTATTATAAGTCTATTTTTTAAATAGATTTGGTTCGATTGAAGATTATAGTGGTGACTAATGTTTATTAATAATTTTTTAAATAAGTGGATTTTTCTTTCTTTACTTTTATTTTTTCATTTTTTATTTTTGCTTCCATCCTAATCTGGGATTATCTTGCCTTCTAGGTGGGATTTGTTTTACTCACCAATAGGGAGAGTTTTGTTCTTAGAGAATTTATTTTCTCAGTGAGGGATACTTTGGCGCTTAAAGAGATGTACTTGATTACTTGAATGGGTTTTTATACCTTTAACTCTTCGTTAGTCAATTTTGTTGTGTCGATTAATATGGTTAATGTAATTCTACTCTATCGAATGAAATTCATTTATTTTGGTCTAAAAAAAAAAAAGCTTCTGCTTGTACATATGATATTTGAGAGACAAGATACCATGTCATCTCTAAGTTGGAGATATGGCTAGAAATTTTATCTTTCACCAACAACTATAGCACGCACTTAAAATTTCTATTTTTTTTTTTTTTTTTTGTAATTTAGTATTATAGCAAATTTGAAATAAGACCGCTGACAACCAATATACTAATACAAATGGAAGAATCACGATTTCCCTTCTAGTTCCTTAGAGACAATCAAGGTATTTGACGTCCCCATGTCATTAGCATTTGTTTATACAGTGTTCAAAAGAGTCCTTCCAGGTTGTTTTGCCTATCTCTGATTCCTAATGCACTCATTATATACTAATTTCCCCTAGCTAGCTCTATTCATTGTCAACACTTGGACATGAGGTTAGCAAAAATGAACCTGCTAGCTCATTATTGAGCTAAGCTAAGTGAGTACCGTATAAAACTAAACGCATAATAGGCAACCGAAGGCGATCGAAGTGTTCATACTGACACGGTGATCATCAATAATTTGCTTACAGAATTCAATGGCGCATGAAGTGACAATGCAATGCATGCACGAGGACTAGATAGAATCAAAGGTCACGATTTGGAATTTTGAGAGTTAGGGATTCATCATACATACATGCACATTTGTTTTAGGGCTTTGACATCGACCATTTCAATTTTTAATTAGGGTTTTTGATGTTCATGCTCTCTTTGGAGATATGCTTTCTAAATTGTGTATACCATGCTTGAATGTGTGTGTGTGAGAGAGAGAGAAGCATCTTTTAAATGAAATAATAGACTTTCTTTTTTCTTTATTGAAATTTCAAAAATGAAAAGTTGCAGAGATAAATTGTTATGCCAAGTGAAATAACCACATCATCTGTTTTAACTAGGACCATGCAAAAAAACCGATCAAATCAAACCAAAATTTTGATTCGTTTTTGAAACGGTTTGGTTTGGTGAAGACAAATGGTTTGCAGTTTGATTCGAGACTCTGAACTGAACCATATGGTTATATATAATATATATATATATTTAAAAATTATACGTACTATTTTTACTCTTAATTGTTTTTAAAATTTATGACTTAAAAATATATCATTCATGAGAATAAAATTAGAGTTTCCATATTATGTTTTAATTGTTATGTTAAATTCGCGCCTTTCCATTGCATTTTCCCTTAAAAATTAAATAATACAATCACATATGGGGTTTTTTCCCATTACATTAGAAGAAAAGGGGATTGGAACTTGGTTCTTATCACTTAGGAGATGGGTGGTAATGCTACTTTACTATAAAGTAACTGGCTAATCACATATAAGATTGTTTGAAAAAGTATACAAATTCTATTTATATATATATATATATATATTGAGAACAGTTTATAGTTTTTATACATGTTTTATATAACCATCTAATTACATTATTCTTTTTTATAGGTAATCACCGGATATACCTATTTTATTCCAATAATCATATTGAAACTCTTTTTGATAAATAAGACTATTCCATTCTTCCTTTTCTTTTTTCCCCCCGTTTTTTGGGTCGCGGTTCAGGCAATTCAATAAGTCGAAATTGCTGTAATAATAGATATAAAACACTAAAGAAATAATCAACCGGATATATATATATCTCGAAATAATCTAAAATTTAATATCCTAAACTAAACTACTTATATATGTTCAATTGATGATTTGTGATTTGAATCGTTATAGTTAAGCTAGTATCATTTAATTTGATGATATAACAAAAAAATTTTTAGCATAAGAAATTTTTGTAATTAATGTATACGTGTGTTAGTAAAATTTTAGTAATATATATGTTTGTAGAATTGTATTAATTAAGTTGTATGTGTGTTGATGTATGGCCCAACAGTTTTTTTTTTAGAGCTCAAATTTTAGCCTAAGTTCAATTAAATCAATAACCAAACCCACACACAACTCATGGCCCAAGCCCATGTACATAGCATCTCCTAAAGAGTTCCAAATGCCCCAAAAGTCAAAAAGTAGACAAATATCACAAACCCAAAACAGGCCCTATCTCCATCATCTCTCTCTTCATTTCTTCCATGTCTCAAGCCCAAACAAACCCAAAATCACACCCATTAAAATTTCTTCTAAGTCATCACGAACAAGACTCAAAGTTAGGAAGTAAGATACAAGCTCAAAAGGAATGAAAAAAAGCCAAGAAAGTTAGACAAGCAAACTTGATTACTGAGGATAACTAAACAAGTAAAAAAGTGGATTTCTTGATTATCTTATTTATTCATGATTTTGTTTGGTGATAGTGTTAGATAGGAGTAGAATTTTAATGTTTCATGTGAATTAAAAGCATGTTATCATTTATTTTAAGCTAGAGATGTAAGTAGATATATGTATTCTAGGTGTCTGATGAAAAGAAATATGGAGTTTATGATGATATGATGCATGTATGGATGTTATTAGTGATAGGTAAGTAGAACTTGGATGATTAAAGTAATAATAGAGGTTAACAAGCATGTATAATGAGATTATGTTTTAAGTTAAATTTGTTGCGTCTATGTGTAAAATGGACTTATATAAGCAAGTAAGTTTGCTAATGTTTGGTGTTGTCCTCATAGACTAGTTTGATATGCTTTTAGAAACACATAGGAGTTTGGTAAAGAGTTAGAGGATATAGGACTTCAAAAATTTCGAAAAAAGTAAAGTAAAATACCCTGTTCATTACTGCGTTATTGAGGCCGTTATCTTATTAGGATGAATTTCAAAGTTCGATCATGACGGTTACTAAGCCAATGATCTTCTCTAAGTGTTTTTTAAAAGCATGATACGACTTAGATTACCGCCATAATGAGTCCTGTTATCTCCTCGGATTGTTTTAAACAAATTTTTATAAGGATAATAAGGGTGCAATGGACATCAAGGACAGTGCCCACAATCCATATTACGGCTTAAGTCATGGACGCGATAGGCCCTTAGGTACTATTAAAAAAAATAATAGTAATGTTAATAAAAAAATAAATAAATCCTTGATGATAGTAGATAGATGATCAATAAAATGTGACATGAGTATTTATGCTTCAATGAGTAAAATGTGAGATGATTAGAATCTTGTTTAAGTATAATGAGTTTCTAATGAGTTAACATATTATTGTTAATGAAAAGTTTAATATGAAATAATTTTCTTGACAAACTCACACATTCAATTGGGTTTAAACACATATTATTCAGGTATGTAATAGCTTGTTTGATAATTATTAAGTTAGGCATACTATAAAAGATTTAATCAAAGATAAGTTAAGAATTAGTTGAGTAGGATGTGTGTGTGCCATTGAATCTGGTCTAAAGAGCAGTAACCTTGTTATGATGCAATGGCATGGTAGTTAAGCACTCAGACCATATTGTCGTGATGCAATGACCTTTTCTTCTACCATGATACAAGGGTGATTTATGAGTGGCTAAATGGGTAATCGATAGGGTGGATAGTATCGTGTAACGTTTACTTATTCTTAAGAGGAAATAATATGATTTAGTTCATATTAATGTGTCTGGTTAAACTAAATGATATTATAGATTAAGTTAGGTAAAGTTGTGCAATGATTATTAACCTTAAATGAGATTATTACTCAGTTTCTATAGGTTTATAAGTTATAGGTCTTTGGACAACCTATAACAACCCCCTAAGCAGCTGATGTTACTCATGGCTCCTAGATTCTCTAGATTGTAATCAGAGTTTGAATACTCCAGTGATGATTGGATTATTTAATCAAAGATAATAAATTATTGATTTTTGCATTTTATTTAGCTTAAATAAGCTTGGCATTTCCTATTTACTTGTCTTATTGCGTACTGGGCCTTTGACTCATATTGATATTTTGTAGGCGATGTTGGTGATGATTTCTATGATAATATGGATTACGAGACTAATTGGGAAGCCTTTTTGGATGAATGGAACGGTTATGATGCAAGCCAAGATGTTTTGTTCAAATTTCCTTAAAGAATTCACTACAACAAAATAAGCCTTTGGCTACGTCTAATAAACGTGGCTAAACATTTAAAAAACGTGACCAAAAATTTTTGGTCACGTTTTTTTACACGTGGCCTATAGACGTCGCAAAAGGTCAGTCGCAGATTTGATAAGTAACGTTAAAAATTGAAACGTCGCCAATGTTAGTTTGACAGCCAAATACACTTTGTTAGGCCACGTTTAAACATGGCCTATTATCATGTTTTGGTCACACTTATGTGTGGCTAAATATGACTAATATCCATCCCACCAAATAAAAGGAGGGAAACTTGTGATCGGCGACGTTTAAATCTGGGTAAACATTTTTATTAGTAACGTGTAAACGTAAGTAAATTACATAATTGGCGATGTTTAACCATGGCCATACACAGGTTGAATAAGCTTCATATATGTTTGTTGGACCACATGTGATTTATTTAGCGACATTTACACGTGGCTATTCTAATGCATTGGCGACGTCTACATGTGTGGTTGTTGTTTTATTTAGCGACGTTTACACGTGGCTATTCTAATGATTGTTATATTTATTTAGCGACGTTTACATGGCTATTGTAATGCATTGGCGACGTCTACATGTGTGGTTGTTGTTTTATTTAGCGACGTTTACACGTGGCTATTCTAATGATTGTTATATTTATTTAGCGACGTTTACACATGGCTATTGTAATGCATTGGCGACGTCTACATGTGTGGTTGTTGTTTTTTTAGCGACGTTTAAACATGGCTATTATTGTTAAGGAGATGTTAATGCTCAAATTGTTTTATTTGGCAATATATATTTGTTTAGTGCAACATATGCACAATTGGCAATATAAACTGTTTGCTCATAATATAATTGATACCTGCTATTACTTCAGCACATGTAATTTATATATGAAAAAATGTCACTAATACATTTTGGAGCATAAATGCGCTCGATATGTAATAAAAACTAATAACATTAAAATTACTTAAAGATCACCATGACCATCATTGCATTAAAGGGAAAAAAAAAACCAAAAACAATATGGTTTAGTGTCCTTACAAGAAACGTTAGTGTAAACTCCAAATTACATCAAAATGGGCATATGTACACACTTTATCACATTGATTTGACCCCATTCATGTCAGTGTGATAAAGCCAAAAAACAAAAAACAAAAAACTGAGTACTTAATTTTCTTCCTCACTATTGACATCATCATCTCCAAGCGATGGATTTGATGAAGCATGTTGTGCACTTGCAGAAGTAGTTCCATTTGGATTTGCTGTCACACAATATACAAATTAAATACAATTATTAAATTGTTAAAGAAACACGAATGAGATAATGAAAAATGACTCATGATAACTAACCTGAACTACTGGGAAAACTTGATATAAGTTGTTGTACAAGTCGAGTTAGCTTATCAAGCTGTAAATACCATTAAGTAGCAAATTCAATTCAAGAAAATCGGAAAAAATCTAGTTGAGCTATTTAAGTAGTCTATCAAATCAAATTTAAACTTTCTAATATTCAATTTGACTATAAATATTAAGTAAGTTCAACTAAAGTTTCATGTTAATATTTATACTAATCAAAATTTAAAACATTTTTTTCCTTCACAAATTAAGTGTAAATGGATTTAAGCTTTTAAATTTTAACTTTGGTTTGAAATTTTGAATCAAGTTTGAGATTACACTCAACACTATCTCGATTCAACTTGTTTATAGATCCAAATGCATGGACGAAAAGAGATGTGAAAGTGTAGTCTTATTAACATAAATAGCAAAGTATGACTTATGTATAAAACGTTAACCACAACACACCAAGTATTCTCTGATGGCCTAGTGATAAACCTGAAAATTACATTATAGGAACATCCACAAGGTAACATAGACACGCAAATACAGAACAAAGTAAAAAACTAAACCAAAATAGGACATAAAGTCATGGACACACGCCTAATATCTCGACTGTATATATTGCAGACATCGTGATCGCTTCAATTGTTATGTCACATTTGCATATATTTAAACACATGTAATGCCTAACAGAAAAGGTAGGGTTCTGCCACATCCTAGAGGACTTATTTCCCACAATTCCTTAACCTACACATTGTATGTCCAAGAGAAAATCCAAGGACCTTTAGGTTCTGCCACAATCACCCTTGGAAGCCGTATTAAAGTTTATTTACCTGTTGAGTTTGTTGCTGGCGTAATGTTTTTTCCTCTTGCAATTCAGCTCTTAACTCCTCCATCTCATTCTGTCTTCGTGTTGATTTCCCAATAGATGGTGGTCCATATCCTCTTCCAGGATGGTAGTCAGATCTGTTACTTGCATTCATAAATATGTCAACAATCTCTTGTGGTGTCTTTGGGTTGTCAGAAGATTGTGAATCCTCATACATTTTCACCATCTTCTCCTACATTATGAAAACTAAAACATAACATCCGCAACATATTGCTTATTTAATAACATATTCAAAATAAAACTTAACCCATAGACTTACATAATCTTCAGAAGCTTGTTGTGAAACCCAACCACCAGTACTGTTAGGCCTTGGTTCACGATATCGAGTTTGCTTAAAGAACTCGATAGCATTGGGCAGTTGGTGATTTTGATTGATCTACATACACATATATATATATTACAAAAATGTTAAACACTTGAGTAAGCTTACTACTACATGTTAGAAATTATATGAGTTGCTACTTACGTGCTCATTCCTTCTGCTCTCAAAAGATCGAGAGCCAGACCTATGCAAGTATTTGACAGAACCACGTGCTTCTTTCCCGATCATTGATTTGGTCCTCTATTAATTAAAAACAGTGACATATTTATGTAGTTATTACTTGAAATCCCAAGAAAAATGGGTATGTAGAGTTTACCTTCTTCGATGGGTCATTAGATTGTAAAATTGCCTTCTCTTCTGCAATCTCTTTAGTCCATTGTTCCGTCATCTTCTTCCAATCATCTTCATTCGATCCTTTAGGTCTTGCTACATCACCAATCTCCATCCATCTCCTCTTAGTTTTACTTCGATGATTTCTAAGCAGACTCCCCATCCATTTATCAGCAGCAGCAAATTTGTTGCCATTTTTTACTACATCATCAATATTCAATCGATTCTACATCAACCATATCAGTTAAGACAAAAGAATGATTAGTAACATCACATAATAAGTAAGTAATATGAAAAGAAAGTTTAGTCTACATTTTACCTTGACCCTCTCCCAAGCTCGTTGTTTCTCCATCTTATCTAATTTTCTCCAATCTTCACCATAAAGAGGCAACAAGTCCCTGCATGCTTTCCCTATCTCAGATGCTAATTTTGAGGATTGATCTGCCGAAACAGGACGTCCTCCGGATGTAGTAAACTCAACTAGCATTTTCCCCTTTCGCTTCATATTCTCCCGCTCAAGTGCTTCACCACGATATGCACTCCTCTTACCAACAGATCGTGTTGAGCTCTCAGTTGCTACAATTATAAGAGAATGGTTTTTAACTTGCACACTTTCAATAATTTATTGCATACATTTATAAAGCTTACCAAGAGATTCAGTATTATTAGACGTGTGGCTGTGCTCTTGGGGCCTATCCACTTGACCATTGTTCATTTCCCGTATATCTGGAGCTTCATTCTCTACATTTAATAGGAAAAGAAAAAATCACATTACATATGTTAATATTCAAAGCTAAATACACAACAAGGATAGTGGGAATAGAATTAGAAATATGAGTATAGAGAGCACTTATATTTGACCATATGAAAATAGGAAAAAATTAGAGACATGCAAAACTACACGTACCTAAGCAAAATCGAAATTATGTAAGACATTACAGACCAAACATGTCAACACATTAATTTTTATCTCTAAACGTAAATTTTTATTACAAAACCATTATTATTGATGAAACTAGGGTGTGCCCGTCATGATATTTTTTAGCGTCTCAAAATTATAACTTTTTTAACTTTCACCTATATATGGATTCATCATCTAAACTTTTATTTATGTGTAGATTTATTATCCTCTAAATTCATAGAAAATGTTAATTATCTTTAATTATGTTAATTTTTTCAAGTTTAAAGCATTAAAAGGTTCATTTTGAAAGTTGAGAAAGTGAATTTGTACTTTGGTGAAACTTGAGGAAATAATTTGCAAATTTTCCTGATATTTTAATAATTTTTTCATTGAGAAATAATGATAGACTAAATTTAAAGCGTAGGACCTTCCAGAACCACAAGGCGCAAAAGAGTAAGGATACCTCTTGATTATGAGATTTTTCTTGGATGGTCCACGACCGACATGGAAAGCATATTATGGAATCAATAAAATACCATATCAACGTGGAGATGAAAACCCTTTTATAATATCGTCCTCCAGTCGTAATGAAACTACAGAGACAGATGAGTGTGTCCAAATAAAAATTGATTAATTAATTAATTAACTAATTAATTAAATATTAAATATTTTATAGAAAAAAATATGCTCAAGTTTATATTAGTCTGTAATACTTACAAAAAACATCTTGATAGAATGAAGTGCGATAGGTTTCTTTTAGTAGGACAAAGGTGAAAGTTAATTAGTTAAAATTTAAAAAAAATTACAATACACCATGCGGTCAATTTATTTTTACATGCAATCTATCAAATGAAGTTAGAGGCATAAATGGGTCTTTATTCGTAGCAATGAAAAAAGTATTCAACTACCAATAAACCATAACATTTAATAAATCAACAACTAAGGCTGAAAGTTTGAGGGCAGTATTCATTATTTATAAATCAACGATAGACTTAAAGCTAAAGAACATTATTCAATATCTACAAAACAACATCGCAGATTGAAAGCTAAAGAGAATTATTCAACTCTAAATGTAATATCTATAAATCAACATCGCAGATTGAAACCAGTGGACTACTCTTGAATACTACAAAGAAAATAATGTAGTCCAAAAGGTTGTTGCAACTTCAGGTAAATATCATGTATGGTTCAAGCTTTTAGGACTTCTCTTAACTTCTATGGGTAACTTGGTTGGTTGAACATATATACATGTTTATGTGCGTGCGTTTATCATGTCCTATTTATGATGATGTTCTGGAAGAAGATCTGAGTAGTATAATTTAAGCAAATTCTAGGAGGGATCTGTTGTTAAAGTTGATTTTACTAGTTGTATGGACAGGTAATTGATTTTCCAAACCTATCTTCTACATTTATATGCCAATTTCACCACTTACCTGGAGTGTGGTTTCGATCAGCTGAATTGCTGCCCTGTAAGGATGCATTTGCTGGACTTACGTTGATACCTTCACCATGTGGAGTGTCATTTGCTGTAGTAGAACACAAAATCAATTTGAAATACCAATTTATACTAACTTATTCTACTTTAATGATATGTCCAACTGGAATACCTAAGGCTTCAGAAGGATTAGGTGGCTGGTTGTGTTGTTCTGATTGGTGCATATCATCCCCAGAATGGTGAGAATCCGACTCATCACGAATAGGTAGTCGAGTATCTCGTTTAGACCTCCCTCCTCTCCTGTGAACATTCCTTCGACCACCAGCCATTACAAACCTGAAAATGAAAAAAGGAGGCGTAAGTTAGTCATTAGAAAATAAACAACATAATAGCTTGGCAACACATCATTCAATATAAAAGCTTATGCTAATATCATCGCCTTAAAAAAAAGGAAAAAATTGATCTTGCAAGCATAATTAAGGAAATAAATTTAAAAAAAAAAAACATAACCATTCAATTTGCATCGCTACTGTCATAATCCACCAGCGTCTCATCCATCTCCTCATTCTCATCCTCATCTTCACTGGATTCAATACCGGCATCATGCTCTATATGTGTAGATGCTTGCACTGTTCCTCTAATAACCTCCCTATCAACAGTCTCATGACCTACATCAGTTCTCAATAGCACATCAACATCGCAATCGATTACTGGATGCAGCTCATTTCCTCCATCACCATCATCTATGAAATGTTCATCTAAGATCTCATCTGCTAATCGAGCCTCCACATCAGTTAACAAATTTGCACCACCTTCAAGCGAGTCCATATTATAGATGTGGCGATGCTCAAACTGTTGCACAACACGCCATTCAGTCCCTAGTTTCATGTCCTCTACATAAAATATTTGCTTAGCTTGTGATGCTAGCACGTACGGATCATTTTCATACCACGTACGAGTAATCTTAATGCTTTTAAAGCCATCATCAACTCGAACATGCCGCATGTTAGTGTCCCACCACTTGCACTTAAACAAGATCACGCTTTTGTTTCTAACATAAGTAAACTCATATATCTGTCAAAACCCCATAAAATTCAATTTTCGTGTCCTTCATTTCCCTCTACAAGCACTCCACTATTCTGAGTCTTCTTCCTATCATCAAATTCTGTTGTATGAAATCGCACACCATTGTATATCAATTTGTTGTATCTCTTGAAACATGAATCGGGTCCTAATGATAATGCATATAACGCACTGATGACCGGGTCACCACTTTCATACAACGCACTCATCTGCAATAATGAAACAAAATAGACAATCAGGCCTATTTTCTTAAACTTCCTTTACCTATAGCCTAGTATATGTGGGCATTGTTAATTATATTTACCTTATTCATAAACCATTGACTAAATTCACTCTTGTGACGCTCATCTATGTCATCACCATTTTGTGAGCTTAAAATGTCGATATGTTCACTGCAACATAAATTTCACTGTGGTTAAGTAATACACACAAATTTTAATAGTTCTCTAACATAGTAAAAATGATCTAATGACAGCCACTTACGCTAAATATGGTTGCATCTCCTGACAATTATTGATAATGTACCATTTGGCGATTTCGACCTCCTCATCTGATAATACCACATATGTAGGTGGAGAAATAAAACCAACCCTATTTGTAAAGATGTCCAGCCCACCATCTTCCAGAGAATCAAAGTTCCTATCTGGTCGGTTAAATATTGTCTCCAAGTCTTCTAAGTGAAGGGAGCACCAAGTCAAGCACTCATGAACAACATAGGCTTCAGCAATTGAACCTTCCGGATAAGCTCTATTCGAACAAATTGCTTTAAAGAGCCTAAGTATCTACATAGTAAAATTTAAATTAGGGGAGAAAAAATGCAAACATTCAAAAAAAAACATTAAAATAAAGATGTTATGTGTTGTATTCACAATGTACCTTTCAATAGGATACATCCAGCGGTAAGCAACAGGTCCAGCCATTAGGGCCTCTTGAGGTAAGTGGATAGCTAGATGCACCATTACATCGAAAAAGGCAGGTGGAAAGATTAGCTCTAACTTGCACAATATTGTGACAATATCGCTCTGCATCTTTTGTAACTCCTCAACATTCAACATACGTCGGCACAACCTCTCGAAGAAGGTCCCGAGCTCAGATATGGTGGTGGTGACATCTCTAGGCAATAAGCCACGAATACCCACAGGCAATAGCCTTTGAAGCAACACATGGCAATCATGACTCTTCATACCAGAAAGTTTTGAGCATGAGTTGTCTACACACCTACCTATATGTGATGCATAACCATCGGGTAATCTAATATTCCTTAGAAATTGACAGAATAATTTTCTTTCAGAGTTACTTAATGCATAACTTGCACATGGCATTAAATACTTGCCATCACCCCGCTTCAATAGATGTAGTTCCTTCCGAATACCAAGTTCCTCTAATCAAGCCTAGCTTTATAAGTGTCTTTTGTTTTCCATCAATCCTAAGAATTGTGTAGATAATATTCTCACAAATATTCTTCTCAATATGCATGACATCAAGATTATGTCTAAGCTTTAACTTTGACCAATATGGCAATTGAAAGAATATGGACTTCTTAACCCAGTTGAACCCGCCAACATGATGTGCTCTTTTAACTTTCTCTGGATGCTTTCCCATACCCACATCTACCACTGTACGTAATTGGTGAAGAATGTCTTCACTAGAATATGGTTCGGGAGCTTCACGATTATCACGCATTCCATCAAATTTCAAGCTACGTCTCCACCTATGTTCCTTTGGCAACCACATCCTATGACCAACATACCCAATCTTGCTATTAAGTCTTATTGATGGTGTTTGATCTTCGCATACAGGACAAGCACTGTATCCTTTTGTGCTCCACCCAGACAAATTCCCATAAGCTGGAAAGTCATTGATGGTCCACATCAATGCAGCATGCATATTAAAAGAAGACTTCGAGTATGCATCATATGTCCATAGTCCATTGACCCAAAGATCATTCAACTCATCAATCAAAGGTTGCATGTAAACATCGATCTCCTTCCCTGGTGCTTTAGGCCCAGGGATTAACAACGTCATCATGAAATACTCTTTCTTCATGCACATCCATGGTGGTAAGTTGTATGTAAGAAGCACTACTGGCCACATGCTATATGACTGGCTCATGGTACCAAAAGGGTTAAAGCCATCACTAGCTAACCCCAACCGCACATTACGACTATCCTTTGCAAAGTCTGGAAATTCATTATCAAAATTAATCCAAGATTGCCCATCAGCTGGATGGCTCATAATGTTTTCTTGTCTCTTATGTTCATCTTTATGCCAACGCATTTTTTGAGCAACCTTAGGATTCATGAAAAGGCGTTGCAACCTTGGTTTTACAGGAAAGTACCGCAGAATCTTATGAGGAATGGGCTTTCTAGACCCTCCAGACATCTTATACCTAGAAGTACCACAAGTAGGGCAACTGGTAAGATGCTTGTTCGTACCCCAAAATAAGCAACAATCATATTTACATGCATGAATACTGTGGTAACCCATACCCAACCCTCTTAAGTACTTGTTTGCATGATAGTATGAAGTGGGAAGAGACTCTCCATTAGGTATCACATCACGCAAAAGTTGTAGAAGCATGTCGAACGACTTGTTAGTCCACTTATTGTATACTTTCAAGTGGAGAAGCTTCACTATGAAGGAGAATTTAGAGAACTTACAACCCGGATAAAGCTTTTGTTGTGAGTCAGCTTTTAAACCACTTAAAAAATCTGTTGGAATTTCGAAGCCATCTCGGAGACTTGCATCTTCCTCTTGATTCGTAGCAAAAGCCCCTAAATCTTCAAGCATTTCATCAAGCCCGTCAATGTCATCATCATTTACAACATTGTACTCCACCTCATCATATATCATTTCACTCCATATGACGAATTCTACCACGCGGTCCACTAGGCAATTCAATAGTCGGCTCCTCACCATGATATATCCAACACTTATAAGTTATGTCTATCCCATCAACAAGCAAGTGTGCTCTAATCACATTCACGGTGTACAAGTTGTTATTTAAACACCTCCTGCATGGACAATTTAACTCCGTGTTTCCTCCATATTTCAATTGCATGTATGCAATGAAAAATTCTACACCTCGTTGATACTCTTCACTTCCAATGTCGCAATTCATCCAATTCTTATCCATGTGTATTCTAAGAAAAGCCATAGAAAGAAAGAATTACAACCACACTAAAATAATATCAGTAGATTAAAAAGAGAAAGGAAAAGGAAAAGGAAAAGAAAAAGAAAGAAAATCTTGCCTAATATCTTCTTCCAACTTAATATGGTTGAAAAATCTTATTGAACAAAAAACATCATATCATATATAAATGAGGAACAAGTTCGTACAAAATATTAAAACACTTAAACTACGAGTTGGAATAAAAAAAAATTAATGAAACAAATTTTAAAAAAAAATCAAAAAGGGAAAACTAGGAAGTATAAAATAAAAAACATATACGATTACCATTAAACAATTCCACATGCACAAGTATCAAAACATTTGTTAGTACGTCAATAGATTATTACGATAAAACAAATTAAACTATGAAAAATTCTATCGACATGTTTGGGAAGAGCACGCCAAACAAAAATCATCATATTATGCAATTGTTGCATGCATAGAGAGAATGACAAGTTTGGAATTATTAATCATTTATTTTTGTTTGTATGTCCGAGGGAAAATTAAATAAAATATATAAAAAAAGAAACAGTTATCCTAATAACTAAATATCTCATGGAGCAAACATAAAGTCTAACTAGATTCTAAAGGATCTTAGGACTAGGATATGAAGAGAGTGTTTTGTGAGTGTGAGTGTGTGTGTGTGTATCTATATATATTTTTTTAATTTATCATCTTGTATAGCCTATATTGATCAATGAAATATCAAGTAGGGCAAGATAACTAAAGATCATAAGATGAATAAGTCTAAATAATAATTACATAATGTATACAATATGTAAAAGACTGACTTGGAATTGCATAAATATTTCGATATGTACATTTTTTTTAAAGGATAATGTGATAAAATAGAAAATTCAAAATCTTTTCATAATCTTAAAAAATTCGCAACCATTTCATTGTAACTTACCCCTCTATATTAGTTATCTACACCTTCTACCATTTATATATTACTTTAATTATTTCCTTTTTTCATTATTTCTTTTATTTTATTTTATTTCTATTTTGGCAATAAGATGCTATTGTGCATGCTTAGATCAACTTGTACGCATCATCAATCCTCATCTCCATCTTTTTATCGTTCACAATTTGATCATATATTAACATCAAAAGTAGGTAAAATGAAATAGAGGTCTAGCTACAAATTTCAAGTATCCTCTTTCAAAAATATCTTAGGGAATATATATATATATATATATATATACAGAGAGAGACAGAGATGTAAGGAGAGAGGGCAAGTGGGTAATTCTACCACGTAATTCCTTATATAAATAAATATATTATATTAAATTAATAATAAATCATTGTAGTTATAATTAAAAAAAAAAGGTTTAGTAAGTATCATAGACATGCAATTTTAATAGTAATATATAATTTAAATAGCTTTAGACGTTTTCTTATAAATAAACATGCAATACTAGTTATTGTTAAATTTTACAAAAACAAAAATGAGAAAAGCCTGTGACACAGAAGACTGATAAAATTTCTAGACATTATGAATGGATAGGTAAAGAAAATGATGTATCTGATTCTTTGAGTGGGTATATTAGAAATGGAGCAAGTTCACAATGTTCTAATAATTCTTATAAAAAAATAATAATAATTAAATAAATAAACAAGGAATTTAACTTTCGACATGAATCAGCCGAACGTGCAGGAAAGGCAGGGCATAGTCAATAAATATAGAATTATGAGATTCCGTTTTTAATATATTTTGAGTACAATAACATTTTACATCAAAACAGACAATAACATAAGCAATTCCGACCTCCATAACAAAGGTGCAACTCCATGTATATATAGCCAACCAAACCATGGTCATGCAATGGCTTTGGGTATAAAAAATTCATTAGCACACAGCTAATTTCCTTCCTAGTACCTTATTCTTATAATGTTCTATTGCTTACAGAGCATACGCAAATAAGACACTAAGATGCCAGCAGCCAGATCAAATCATGGCATTGCAAAATATGTGGTCCCATACGCTGGAAAGCCAGCCAACAACCACTGAAAGCAAGGTGCCTTATCCCCTACTTTTCGTCTACGACACGTCCAAATTGTACGCTACTCCAACTAGAATTCCATTCAAACAGTAACCAAGCAGCAACTATAACATGGACAAACCAAGTTACATGAAGGGATGAATTCTAACTAAATTAAGCAAATGTAGACTATCGAAAAGGAGCAGCTCTAACCATGATGCCAACTTGGTGTAATAGTCCTAAATTCCACACTAAGCTGTTACATAGCAGGCCAAAATAGCCACACGCTAGCTAAACCAATCCTTACCAGGACACAATCAAACCTAATAACCACTACATGCTAATTGATATGTTTTTATTCCTCTATTATAAATATATATTTTAAGATGTGTGGTGGGTGTGGACAAAACAATAGCTTCTTCTTGAATGCATTCAAGCTCTGCCTCAGGAAATCGGGAAGGGAAAGGTTGGGTCAGTTCAAGTCCCACTTGCTGATGCAAAACTAGGATGAGATACTTACATATATGTAATGAAGTTAACTAGCTCTATCAACCACTAAGAAACCATGCTTAAAAACATAAAAGAGTGCATGTTTGAAATAGCTTGAAGCTGTAAGATACTAGAAAATACATGCTGATGCACAAAGAAGCCCAAAGAAAAAAAGGAACAATAAAAAACCATCCCCGTTTTTTAATTATGTGAATCTTTAGCGGAAAAATGCAGCAGGAAATTGAAAAAGAAAATCTATCATAGGCATAGCAGTGAAAAAATCCATGCAGGTATAGGACACTTGCCTACATAAGTTCATTCAACAAAATTTGGTTTAAGTTTTTCATTAAATGGCATATTTATGAAAAATGAATTCTAGCCTACAACTGGAGAAAAATTCAAAAGGTGCAGCATATAGGAGATCTGCAACTTCTTATTTCCTTTTTCGATGCCACCACGAGAAGTTACCTCAACAAAAAGACGATGTAAATCCAGCTCCTTCCCACCAATTATGGGTATCCTGGTTTCATAGTAGAATATACAGAAAGTCAAGAAAACTTACAGTTTCCATGATGCAAGGATTTGAACTACATATGAGAAAATGCTTGAGATAAATTATGTCACCCGAGACTTAGATTTTCTCGCAGAACTTTACAATTTTGCAAATGTCATAGTTCATTGTTTTCATGGTGTTTCTCCCATGCAGTAAATAATTGATTCCAATTCCTGATTATTATTTGTGCTCCAACTAATTTATTACCTTAAACACTATCGATATTCCACCAAAAATTTAGGCAGCAACTAACGGGAGGCCGCTTACCTTAAAAACTTCAATGGATAATTTCAGAGCACTGAGTACAAGTGCATGACAGTTCAAGCAAAGGAAGTTCAGTTACAAGCTCCCCATGATGCTTTATGATGATGATAATTTCATAAAGGCAATTACTTTTTTCGATATAAAAAGTGACATAACAGCTACCAAGATTCATTTAACTAGAAATACTACTCATGGAGAAAAATGTAAGCTAAGCTAAAGCCTAATCAGCCACAAACTTTTTATGTAAGAAACTTGGGAACTTTCATGGATTAGATAGGATAAACAGAAGGGATTTTGTGCTGTAAATGAAAAAGGCAAAATTTAATTAAAAGCTTCAATCATCAAAATGTAAACTTGACTCAGCTGGTTTCTAAAAAAAAAAATATTCAGAAAACTTAAAAGTTGACTCTGAATTAAAACACAGAAAATACATATGTACAAGCAACTAATTTGCCAAGGGAAAGGAGAATTATGATGATGTTGGTGGAGAGTTGTAATTTCATTTTATAAAAAAGAACATACAGCAAGTTTGAAATGGTAAAATGAATGTGAAGCTATTTAGATGAGACAGAGTTGAGCTAACAGCAATTGGAAAATTACTATCTACTATTCTACAAAAAATTATGCAGGCAGAACTGCAGTAATGCAAAATCTTATGTTACATATCTTCATCATCTACAAAGCTAGAAATGTGATCAAATGCCTCTTGCAATGGAATATATGTGAAACAGAGATTTTGATTTCATTCGTTGGGTATGTAAAAGGGAAGGTTGGCTCAATTGTTTATTGAAGAACTATGCATTAAGATAAGCTTCAAAACATCTGAAAAAAGTATAAGAAAAAGAGAGGGAAAGTTGGGATGCAGACTCTACCTATTAATCTATTGCGTTGATGAACAAGGTGACATAACAACAGCTCCTAAAATGGAAACAAAACATACCTTTTTTTGCAGATATGCCTTGACCAATGAAGGATTCAACTCAATTGCCTTGCTTGAATCCGAGACAGCTTCTGCTCAAATTTAAATAAATGCCAGAGTAAATTTATATTAGCATAGCCACCAAAAGAAGAAAACGAGAGACATGAAAGCTCTATATTTAAACTGCCAAAGAACTTTTCTTTTTCTTTTTCTTTTTGTCTTTTTGCAAATATTATCATTCAGCGAAAAAATCCAATTACTATGAGCACAAAAATCCAATTAGTCTTACATTCATACATACGCAATCCAAACACCGTCTTAGCATTAGATAAAAATCCAACATGAACCTAGTACAGATGGTGTGCTTATCTTACAAAGACATGAGAAGTAATAAAAACTATGAAACTATATACTTGAGGCATAGCTATTTTAGAAGGGTAAAGGAGAAATCATGGAAACACGAAAATACTGATTCTCCGAGCAGCCACATGTCTTATACATGTAATCACTCAAAAGGAATTTTTTTTTTGTGATTTCAATTTGTGAAAATTAATACAAAAATGGAATATATGGTCCTTCATTGATTCATTAAGTAAATACTGAGCTTTTGATGAATAATCAGCAACTCACAATATAATTTACTACTTTCTTAAAAAAATAAAATGGCATTTTCAACTTAAAAATAGGTGAAAACATGCCTAGGTATTTAGCTAAAGGGGCACATCAACCATACGATGAACTACCATTATATGCATGTATGTTTTTTTTTTTTTATGTATACACATATATATCTTCCAAGTCCCAAGGCTTAAGTGAATCGCCCTATTCCTTAAGCTGCCTGTGATTTGTGGATGTGTATTACCATAATTGATGCTTCTAGTATCCTTGTGGTCTTACATACTGCATAGAATTTTTCGAAACAAAGAAACTCAGAATTTCTAACACCATTTACCTCCTCCAAGATTGTAAATGTGGTGTGTGGCCACTTGGAGAGTTTGTGCTGTTTGGTTTACGAAGCTCTTGAACCAACCATCATCAAAGAATCCGCCCGGTGCTAGAATAAGTGGCTTAACTTCATAATCTTCATAGATATCATTCATCAAATTTTGGAAATTTTTAAGTCAGATGCGTATTGTTCAACTGAAAGTCTTGCTCCAATTCCCTTCCCACTCAGTTCATTTCCTGAAGGGCAACAAAATTTCTTTCAGAAACAAAACTCCATTGCCAAATAATACACAAAATCTCAAACACCAGTAACTTGTTCAAAGCAAAACATTTTCCTAGTAAAAAATCCAAGCAAACAGAGTTTGGTGCTTTTAAATTATCGAATGTTAATCAATATATACAAAACAGAACCAAAACTAATAATCTTTCGTTTTATATCAGTTGGTTGTAGAGCTAGACCTAAGATGGTACAAAAGCAGGATCCAAATTTGTACCATTGCATACCAATCTAACCTACCAAGTATAATTTATGAAGAGGGGTCGTTTAACTTACCAAGTTCCCATCCATAAATAGGATAACCCTTCTTGACGGTATAGCGTAAAAGAAACTCAGCATCACTTGAATTCCAAGGTCCTATAACAGTACCATCCTTTTTTACTGTCCTCCCATACAATGCATTCAGCCCAAATGTTACAATAGCCCTGCAATTCCACCAGCAGAAAAATGAAAGTAGGTCGGCATAAATTACAAAGATGAGAATGAAACCCCAAATCATACAAGAAAACATTACTCAAAACCCTAACCACAGAACAAAACCCCAAATCGTACAAGAAAAAATTACAAACAGGACAAGCACACAAACGTCAACGAACAACTGAATGAAAGTTAAAAAATGAAAGATCAAACCTAGATTATGTTAATGTACTGATGAAAGATCCATTTTTTTTAACAATTCGAAGACGTCTTCTCCACGCAGCTGCATGTGAAGGAATGGGTCTTTGGAGCACTGCTTCGTCGGAGGTGGAATGGACAGGTCGGTGTGGTGGCATGTACTACTCCATTGGAGGTTGCTGCAGCCCGTACGGTGGAGAGTGGTAGGAGGTTTTCGGAGTATGCGAGAGGATGAGTGTGATATGAGCCTTGGTGTTTTTTGACAGATGAAATGTTAAAAAGTAAAGTTACTTTTTTGTTTTCTTCTTATTTGGGTTCACTGTTTCGAATTGGCGGGCGGGACTAGGATGCAGAAATTTTTTTTTACGGTAAAAAATTGTCATATCAAAAGTTAGCCACGGTTAATGTAGGATAAGGGTTACTAATTTAATGAATGTCCTATAAACGTGGCTAATGGTATGTTTTAATAATTATAAAAGATGGGCGACGTTTGCAATTTTTGCAAACGTCGCCCAATATCAAAATTCCTGTAGTGATTTGAAGAAAAAAAAATGTATTTTTGTTATAAGCTTGTTGTAAAAGCCTTGGTTTGTAAAATAAGGTTTTAAGTTTGTTTCTTATGCTTTGTTCATAACAAGTTTTGTATTTTTTTAAGGGTTATTTTAAGTTTGTAAAGTTGATCTACTTATATATTGAGTAGTGTTATGTTAAAGTTTTATGAAGTTATTACAGGTTTAAACAAATAGTCAATACAATCATTTTATTTATAGACAACTTTACATATAATACTTGAGTGTTTCACAATACTTAGGTACTATACATAGTTGGAGGATCTGACATATCTAATAAAGGGTATTAGATAGGCCAGGTCCTTACATATATATTAAAGGACTGGTTTTGTAATAATATAAAATAACATTTTCAATAAGGTAGTCCTTTTATATTATTAATATTAGAGACCCATGGTTGTATGATTAACTATGTACCTATATAAATAACATGATATATAGTCGGAGGTGGAAGAGTATGAGATAAAATGCAATCCAAACTAGATGATATGTTTTCGGGGGGAAAAAAAAGGAAAAACTAGATGATATGTTTCTCAAAAAAAATAAAAAATAAACTAATAAGTTGTTTGACTGAGATTTCTGCTCCAAAATCTTCTAGGGCATTTTCTCTTTCTGCGGAAGAGGATCCCGCTAACCCTAGTTGCATTTTTGGCATTTAAGCCTTTATATAAGACTCTTGTTTAATAAATATAATAATAATAAAGCTACTTATTTTTTCTCTTATGTCCCATTTCACCATCTAACATAACATTATGTTTTTGAAAAAAATTCTGTCGTTAAAGTTTAGGAAACCGAAGCAACCAAATGCCATTTTCCCAGAAAAGAATGTTGATGATGATGTTCACGATGACTCGGTAGGAATCGACGGATTCATGGTCAAAGAGGTAAAGGAAATTTATTTCTAGAATCTATTTGCATTGCTGAATATATTTTTTTCTCAATCTTAGTAAAAATTTTGAAAAGAAAAAGAAAATCTTAGTAATTTGAAGGGATATGCTTGAATAATAGGGGTTTGGTTTTCACAACTATCGCCAATTACGATTTTTTTTAAGGTTAACTCGTAAATTTAAGATTTTCATTAGAAATATTATTAATTTTTAACATAACTCTTTCTAAAGATCAAAACTTGCAACTTACAAGGCAGGCTGCCAAAAGGTAATGGATGCAAATGACAAAATGGATATGGATCTTTAATTTACATATCGAACTTAATTACTAATATGTAAGCTAGGGCATATTCAGAGATTCAAGTGCTATTACTGACCTTTGTACTATGTTTAAGATGATGGAAATAATTAGAAATGGAAGAAAAATTCACCCATGTCTTAAAAAAAAAAAAAAAAAAAGAAGAAAGGAAACTAGTGAAGGGATGTATTTAGGATGAACATTCTCATAATTGAAATCTTAACTATTATTTATAAATTCTTGTCAAATATAGTAATTAAACAGTTTAAAATATTTTTTAAATAATATTTTGAAAAGCATCCCTCTTCTATGTATTGCATCTTCTTTCCCTTTATCCAAAAATAGAAAAATAATAATAATATCTTTACTTCTATTTTCTATCCTCTAATTCTTTTCCTAAGCTTCCCACCCCTCTCAGTTATTTACTTCGTTCAAAATATGGTGTTAGTAAATAAAAATTTCAGCAATTATACATGATGATGAAGGCTATTGTAAATCGGTCATAGTTTGAATTTTGAAATTTATAACGCATTTTGCTTCTAAATTATGAGAAAAACAAAACATTTCTTTAATAATGAGGAACTAGTTTATAAAATTTATGCATAAAATTATTTATATTAAAAAAATCATTAACTATTATTTTTTTTCGGTGATTATAATAACACTGCCACTAATTGCTATTATAACTCGATGAATCAAACTCGATATCTTAAGAATGAGAACGAATATTAAATGTCATTAGACTATAAGGCTGTAGGGCAACTATGTTTTTTTTAAGTCGTTGTGATATGCTTCAAAAGATGCTGAGAGGGCATCCTAAGTTTCCTTGCTCTCTATGTCTGAAAAGTTTCAAAAGGGAAAATTATTGAAATTTTTTAAAATGACACTTCCGACATAAAACAATACTGAAGATAAAAATAAAAACAATATATTAATTCTCCTACTCCCATGTCACAATACCCCCCTTTGTTTCCGTCTTACATAGGACGATTATCTTCCTATAATTCAAATTTTAATTAACGCCGCATTTTAATGTGAATAACAAATTCTTTTTTTTTTTTTTTTTTTAATTTCAAAATGCAGCCAGGACCTTGTGATTCTCTCAAGTATTGTATTCTCACGTGCAGCAAGGATCGCTCCACTTTCTACCTTTACGAAATCGCGACCCATGTAAGTCGGTAACAATGGATCAACTTCAAATTTCTTTAATTGTGTTTTTTCCTTAACCATTTTTTGCTCAAAGGTATTTATTAAGAAATTATATTATAAACTTAACAGACACACAATGAACTAAATAGTCATAATGGGTGCTTGATAATGTGCTAGTGGATAAATGTCACATTTTGTTAATGAAACTAACTATTTTTATAATTAATTACTTAAATTTTAGAAAAATTAATATTACACATTTTTTGTGATTAACTATCTGAATTTTACCAAATTTTGCAATTAGCTATTTAAAAATTCTTTAATTTTTTTCTTAATTAATTATCTCATGTAGGTACTATAAATGAACTCAAAAAGTTTGTAAACAATAATTTAACACTTTTAAATTTCAAAGGTTAATTGTACGAATTAACAAAGTTTAGACATCAAATTTGACATTTACCGTATTTTCCAATTTGCAAGTATCACGATATTAGTCTGCTAGGTAGGCAATCTACAGGGTGTATAGATGCTAATGAATATGATTGACCTCCTTTTTACCCCCTGCCTAGTAATTTAACCTTCCACCCTCTTCTAGATTCAACATCAGTGGAGAAGGGGAAGCTTTTGTTAGTGGCTCGGAAGTTCAAGTATCCTTCTCATATTGAGTATGTTATGTCTATTGATCCTGATGATTTCTCAAAAGAAAGTAATTCCTATGTTGGAAAGTTGAGGTAAGGACTTTCTTAACTTATTGGCATATGAATGCTTTATATTTTCTAATGGTGTGAATTAATCATTAATAAAATCCAGCAACTTCCAAGAGTAATCAATTAAAAAAAAAAAAAATCCTAAACATCGATTAGGTGATTACAAATTTGATTTTCTCGCTAGATATTTACATGATGATGTATCTTCATACAGCTCGGACTATCTTGGTATCAACTTTACAATATATGAAAATGGGCCGCTACCTGATGATGATGATGCAATAGCAACCAAGCAAATAAGCCCTATTCTTGCTAAAAATTTCAAAGTCGGACAAATCTGCTATGAATTCAATGAATTGAAATCTGAAGGACCAAGAAATTTCGTTCACTCCATTAGATGCCCTCCAGCAGCTAATAGCAGTAAGATTAGAGCTTTAGGAAACAAAATTCCAAGTGGAATGAAGATTTGCAATGCTTGTGCTTCGAAATCAAATGCCACACGACATATAAAAAGAAACTTGGTAAATTCCAAAAGTTAAGGAAAGAAGAAGCAAAAAAACGTCCTAATGAAGGGGTGGAAGGTTGGGGACAATACTGCCATCCTGGCCTATCAAAACCCTTACTCTACACTCCAGGTGTTTGCCAATTACATCTCTGGAACTCGCATTTACTGCAACAACAAATTTTATGCATAGCATAGCTTTTTTTTTTTTTTTCATTGGCTGTTTAATGTTGTCTTGTTCATCTTTCATCCTTGTCAAGTTTAAGACTCCATGGACTTGATTTGATGAGTGAGTGGAATAATGGAAGCACATGTATATAACATGTGTTATGCTACTTTAGATGTTTCACGACTAGTTTTTAAATTATGGGATAATTTTTAGGATTACACTTTATGTCAAGTAATAAGAGTTAGATATTGAAACATTGATTCATTCAGGGTCAGGGAAGCGATGATTACATTCCTTGGATTCTTGGTTTTTTTTTTTTTTACTTAAAATACACACATATATATTTCCTTGACCCATAATGTAGACATACAAAAATAAAGCATTTTTTCCTCATATATATGGTAAGTATGTTCACCATGCTTTTCCACGGCGGCAACTTATAGGAAAGACATGCCCATACTTTTCCCCGAATCAACGGAGGTAAAAAAAAAAAATAAATAAAATAAAATAAAAGGAAAAAAAAAAAGATAAAAGGTGTGTTTCGTGGGTGCTTCCTCTATAAAAACGAATATATAAAAAAATGAAAAAAAAATTTATTTAGCATTTTAATAAGTGTTTATAGAAAAATAAAAACTTCAATGATATTAACTTATCATAAATTAATTTTAGCATATAAATACTAATAAAATTTTATATGCATAAATATTCTTTTAAAACCTACTCACTCTCATCATTATTGTCATAATTATATTGGTAAATTTCTCACCATACTAATAGCAATCAATCTTTTTTTTCCTATAGATATACGTGGGCATTTTCCTTATAACATATAAATTAGCTTATTCCTTCCCTAAAATTAGTATAGAATCTTGTGTGTGTGTGTGTAATATAGAATCATATATATATATATATATATATGCATTAATACTCCTCTTGGTGTGAAATCTAAGGAGACTTGCATTCGTAGAAATATGTGCTAATTTCCAATGTGAATATGCCAATTGACATGCTAGTTTTATCTATGCCTGATTTTCGATGTGATTTTGGGTATAAATTGGTTGAATTTGTATGAAGTTACTACAGACTATAATAAAGAAGAATTAAGCTTTGATTTGGAAAATGGAAAATTCACTTATGTTTTGGAAAGGCAAAGACCTACGAGCATGTACTCAATAGAATTGTAGGAGAAATAAGTCATGGCATCTATTAATGTTGAAGAGTTGAATGCCAATATGGTACTGGTAGTAAAGGGTTTTGCATATGTACTTCCTAAAGAATTTTCGGGTTTACCGCTTGATCTGGAAATTGAGTTTAGGATTAATGTGATTCCGGGAACATCTTTTATAACAAAGCCCCATACAAAATAACTCCAATAGAGTTAAAGGAATTGAAAAATCAATTGCATGAATTATAGAATCTCGGTTTTAGTCAGCTTAGGATCTCATCATGTTTGGTGCTATTTGTTAGGAAGAAAGATGGAAAAGTTTAAGAATGTGTATAGATTATCGAGAATTGAACTAAGTGACTATTAAGAAAAAATATCCTCTATCACGGATCGATGACTCATTTGATCAATTAAAAGGAGCAGTTGTGTTTTCCAAGATTGATTTAAGGTCTGAGTATCATCAACTAAGGATTAAACAACAAGACATTCCCAAAACTGCTTTTCGTACCACATAGGGACATTTTCAATTCTTAGTCATGCCTTTTGGTTTGATAAATGCCCCTGCTGCTTTAATAGATTTGATGAATCAGGTATTCAAAGATTATTTTGATCGATTTTTGATTGTATTCATAGATGATATTTTAGTATATTCTGAGAGTATGGAGGAACATGAAGAACACTTAAGATTAGTCCTTCAAAGATTGAAAGAAAAGAAATTGTATGCAAAGTTTAGTAAATGAAAACTTTTGGTCGAAAGAAGTAGCATTTCTGATCATATTGTTACAAAGAAAGGAATATCGATTGATCCAAAGAAAATTAGAGCTGTAATGGATCGGCAAAGACCCATGAATGTTACAGAGGT
The DNA here is from genome assembly GCA_024138025.1 of Combretum micranthum. Classification (NCBI taxonomy): domain Eukaryota; kingdom Viridiplantae; phylum Streptophyta; class Magnoliopsida; order Myrtales; family Combretaceae; genus Combretum; species Combretum micranthum. The sequence continues at coordinate 411,890 of JAMXBD010000461.1, forward strand.
ATATATTTTGTTAGGATTAGCCAGTTAATATAAAAGATTTTTCCAAGGATTTTGAAATATTTCATCTCCAATGACAAGACTAACTCAGAAGCATATGAAATTTGTGTGGGATAATAAATGTGAAAGGAGTTTTCATGAATTAAAGGAATGATTAGTATCCGTGCCCGTATTAACATTACCAGTCAATGAAAAAAAATTGTAAGATTTAGTGATGCTTCAATTTAAGGATTAGGATGTGTTTCAATGCAGGATGGTAGAGTGATAGCCTATGCATCAAGGCAATTGAAACCACATGAAAAGAATTATCCAGTCCATGATTTGGAACTTGCAGTAGTAGTTTTAGCTTTAAAGTTGTGGAGACACTACCTTTTTTGAGAGAAATGCAAGATATGTGCTGATCATAAAAGCTTGAATTACATTTTTACACAGAAAGAATTGAATATGCGACAATGAAGATGGCTTGAGTTGATTAAAGATTATGATGTGGAAATTTTATATCACTCGGGAAAAGCAAATATAGTTGTAGATACTTTAAGCAGAAAGAAAAAGGTAAACATGGCAACTACATATGATTACCAATTAGAAGGGAATTTCAGAAGATCTCGAAGACTATATGTTGAAATAACTTTAAGGAGAGTAGATGTCATGCTTTCAAGTTTCAGTCTACAACCTACTATACTTGAGCAGATTAAGCATGTAGAGGAGGAAAAGTTAGCGAGTGCCATAAGGAATGGAAAAAGAAAAGAGTTGAGAATTGATGATCATGGTCACATCAGGTATGGTAATCGAATATAGGTGCCTGTGATTAATGACTTAAGAAAAAAAGTGATGAAAAAAGCCCAAGTGTCAGCTTACTCATACATCTAGGAAGCACTTATATGTATAAAGATTTGAAGAAGCATCATTAGTGGGAATGAATGGAGCGAGATATTGCAGATTTTATGTCTAAATGTCTAACTTGCCAACAAATAAAGATCAAACATCAGAGACCTGGTAGTGAGCTACAACCGTTGTCAATTCTAAAATGGAAATGGGAAAATATAACGGTGGTCCTTGTGGTTGCCTTGCCAAAGACTTTGGCTAAAAATGAAGTAATGTGGATAATTGTGGACAGATTGACCAAGTCAATGCATTTTATTCCTTTAAGGGTCAGTTGAGCATTAGAAAAGATGGCATAGTTCTACATTCGAGAGATAGTAAGGCTTCATGGAATACAAGTATTATTACATTGGATAGAGATATAAGATTTGTGAGTCATTTTTAGAAAAGTTTGCATAAAATACTAGGTACTAGACTTCAATTCAGTGCAGCCTTTCATCCTTAGACGTTAGATAGTTTGAAAGGACTATTCAGGTTTTGAAAGATGTGCTCAGGGCATGTGCTTTAGATTTTAGAAATCATTAGGATAATCATTTACCATTGGTCGAATTTGCATATAATAATAGTCATTAAGCAACGATACAAATGGCTTCCTATAAAGCTTTATATGGAAGAAAGTGTAGATTTCCTCTACATTAGGATGAAGTAGGCAAGCAAACCATTTTAGGTCCTCATTTAGTGCAACAAATAATAGACAAGATTCAAATTGTTAAACAAAGAACGAAGGATGCACAAGATAGATATAAGAGTTATGCAGATATGAAACAAAAGGCCCCTAAAATTTGAGATTGGTGACTATGTGTTTGTTAAGATATCTCCAACTAAGGGAGTGTTTAGTTTCATAGTTAAAGGGAAACTGATGTAGTGGAAGAGATGGGACATAACTAATTAGGAAAATAGCATGAGATGCAAAGGGAGAACAAGCATTGAATATCTTATGCTAGCCACCTATGCCGCCGGTGTTGAAACATAAGCTACTGGTCTTCATCTTTACAGCGCCAGCCTTTGAGAAGCAATGATTGAATTTACACTGCCAGCTTTCAGCACACGCCATCAGTGTTGAATTATAGGCTATCGGCCTTTCTTGCTTGAAATTTGCAATTTTTTTTTATTTTTGAGTTTTTTCATGTTTCATTTATATATGTAAGCCCAAGGGTAAATGTCACGATACCAAATGGAGGCCTAGCAGGATTTATCTAAAGCTATCATATCACGTGTGCACCCGTAACATGAGAGCCGTCTTGTATGTCAGAGTGTACAAGACTCTATTAATTTATCAATGTTCATCATACATATAATATAATATATTACAGGATTTCAACTATGAAATTCGATTTTCTAATTTCCACCAAGATTGCAGAATCGATATCCCCCACCAAATAGTGAAATTGGGTTTCAAACTACAACTTACAAAATTCAAAATTCATCTAATTTACATTCTAAATTTCCATATCCTATATCTCTATCTTCAATAGAGTTCGTTAGAGAAGCTCTCTTCACACATTCCTAGCCCAATCCCAACTAGTAATAATCCTGCGCAAAAACTGTTGGGGGTGAGCGAACCACGGGCTCAGTGAGATAACCTGACCAGACCACACATTAAACAATAGCAACCAAGTATATTATCAATCATATATAATGCAACAATCAATCATATGCACATTACAAGCTTGGATGATCTAGAATCCAAAGCAGGATGAAGATTTACGCCCTCTTCATCGGGGTTGAAGGAACGATCCATGGCCCACCTACCCAGGAGAAACTAAGTACACAGGAATCCATAATCCTCACAATTATTATCTCTTTATATTAATGATGTTTTAAACACTCAGTTCCTGTTTTAAACCTTAGAAACTCCATTAAGTGTTAGTCATTTCACAACGATACCATGGGCGGCGTCCTTCATTTTCCAGTTAGTTCCCATGGAACCGACGGAACAAAGGTAAGCTTGCGTAGAACTAATAGCCTCTTGCCTAGAAAAACCAAGAATTACCAGAGAACTGAAATACTAACACGTAGTAGGATGCCACATCTCCATATACAGTTTATGCAAATCGTGCAATGCATGTCCGTTTCGTTTATAGTACCGACAGTTGTTAATCAAGTTTAAAGCGATCATACAATTTACAGACAATCATCAACATATTTCATACAATATTTATCATACAAAATGATTATCACTTATATTATGATAATTTGACATTCAATCATACACAGCATCATGCATCATTCCCAATCCCGCATGCATATCAATTGAATATATATTATTACAAGTGCAACTATACTACAAGCACAAGTAATGTGATAAAGTCAAGTAACTCATCTGTGGTCCTTGCTAAACTGTTGTATAAGCTATCGATAATCCGGAAACTGATTTAATTTCCTATGAAAGGAAATAACAGAGATTCATTATTGGATCATTTCTGTAAGATATTAGACTAAGACCGTCATATTAATTACTGTATCGTTAAATAATTTAATTAAATCCTCATAGGTGTCTAATTATTCCGTATCGGTATTTGATATAGTTTTTATTAATTGCTATCTATATTTTTATTTAAAGGGTTTGTCTTTTTCTTAAATCCTACTGCTTTTAGTAGAAAATTTTTATTTAATAATTCTTTGCCTATTAACCATATTTGTCTTTTAAGTTAGAATTTTTATTTATTCAAGGGTATGTTCTAGTATCTATATCTTTCAAGAATTATAAAAATCGTATTTGGATATATCAAATTTCTATTATACTTCAGTTTCATTCTTATTGCAAAACAAGCTAAGTTTAATACTATAATATTATCAGTAATATTAGTTTTGAAAGATCAATATCAGTATTAGTATTAAAAACAAGTATATTAATAACAATAATTTCCAGACGATTAGTAAATAATGTTATTAGTGACAAAAGTGGTGATAGAATTGATGACAATATAAGTTTAGTACCTTAACGTAAATAAATACAATATATTAATTCTAATGAAGATATCAATAATATGAAATACTATATAGTAGTAATAATAATGGTAATAATCAAACTATATCAATAGAAACAGCAGTAACCTTAGTTTTGGTTTATTGAAGTTGAAAATTGTGTAAGTTTCTATTTACGATTTCTTATTCGTTTTAAATCCGATTTCGTTGTATAAATAGTTGATTTGGTAGTACTCGAAGAGTACTTTATAGTAGTGGAATTATTTTTAAGAAAAGACATTTGTACAATTTTTAAATTTATGAAACACATGCATAAATTTCAAGTGAATCCTAACAATTGTAGTCAAAACTTGTTTTGATCATATCTCACTCATTTCTTGTCCGTTTTTGACGAATAAATAGTCTTTTTCATAGTATTTTCCGAGTACAATCCATTAGTGGTGTTAGTTTTATCAAAAAAAGTCATTAAGGGGACGAAAAAGACAAGAACAGCCTGCTCTGCTCGCACAAGTCTGGTAGCGGTAGTTTAATTTTTGTTTTTGCAATATCTAATTCGTTTCTTATCCGTTTTTAACAAATAAATAGTCGATTTCATAGGATTTTTCGTGTTCTTTCCATTGGTGAGGTCTTTTTTGGCTTAAAACAAACACATCAATACAGTTTATTCATTCTTCCTAGGTATACACATAAGTTATCTAAATTTCAACTTAGCTTTGTTGTAGTTTAAGTGTGGTTTTAGTTTTTCCTTTCTAAGACTTGAATTTCTACACTTAGAAATCTTCAAGTTGATGTATTTATATACTAATAATCTAAATTACATAAATATATTGTTAGATCTATTTTGGTAAGTTTATAAGATAATTTCTAGAGATAAAACAAAATGAGCACTTAAATTAATATGATTCTCACCTTGGTTGGATGCTAAAATTAGCTCCTCATTCTTGATGGAAATTAATGATCTAAAGAGAAAGGTTTGAAAGTGAGTAACTTAGGAAAAACTAATCTAGCTAAACTAACATATATCTATTTGATTTTCTTACCTTGTTGAGTCTAGATTCTAATTTGAATCTATGATAAACCAAGGCCATTCAACTTGGTTTTTGATGTTGTTGAAGGAAGGGATTTGGTGTTCTTAAAGTGTTTGATATTTAGATAAAAGATAGGAAGGAAAACAAGGGTTTTCTACTTAGTTTTAGGTCTCTTCAAAACTGTCCAAATGAGGGAAACACCAAGGAAAAAGGGTTGTTCGAATTTCCACTTGTAGCTAAGTTTTTAGAGTAGATTTGTGGGAGTTAAGAGCTAAATTTGTGGCTAACTCAAACCTATATATATATGTACTAATGTTAGGTTAGAGTTAGGACAAAAAAGAGGGTGTTTTGGACTTGGGAAAATACAAATTCCAGCAGTTGTTCTCGGGTAGAAATTTCATGCGAATTTGAGGATGATTTTGGGTGAATTTGTATTGAATTTGTGGCTGATTTCTAGGAGCTTTAATTGTGTTTGTTTGCTAATTAATTAAGGTTGTTTATGTGTGTAAAATAGGGGCTCCATTTGCAAGAAAATCGGGTCAAAAATCGAATCAAAATCTGAAGTTGAAATTTGAAACTCTGCTGCAGTTCTCTATGTTATATTCCTTCTATTGTAGCTGCTGTTTTGGAATTTTCTAGGCAGATTTGGAGTTGTTTTTGTTGCTCTTTAAGCTGAAATTCTTGACATTAAATGTTGATTACATGTGGAATTTTTGTATTGGATTATATGTCATTTTCATTTGAATTTTAGAGCTCATTTTGGATCAAATTCTTCTTCCCTGTAGCAGCCTAACTCCTCTGTTCCAGATTTACAATTTTCCACGGTGGTTTAAGCTCCAATTACAGCTAGTATATAATTTGTGTTGAGTTGAAATTTCATGGCATTGAATGTTGACCTTATGTGGTGTTTTTGTATTGGTTTGAGGTTACTTTCATGTTAGAATTTAGTGTTAAAATTGGGCGAGAGCTGGACATGGTTGGGTTACTGTAGCCGAAGGTTTTGAATTTGGCTACTTGTGGAGACATCCTGCACGTGAAGACTTTCCTGTTCCAACACGACCAGCCGACTCATCTTCAGCAGCAGCTGAAGTCCTCTGTCCGATCTTAGAATTCTGCTTCGTACGTGGGAAAGGAAAGTGTGGCCGAAGACTTCAATTGCTGCCATTCCCTAATTCTAGCGTGGAGAATTCTAGTGCCTTCTGTGCGCGTGCTCTGTTCTGTGAAGGATGTGTGGTGGTGTGTGCATGGAGGAGGAGCTGTAGCACGTGAAGGGTCTGCTTGTGCGTGTAGCGCTGCTCGTGGATTGTTGCACGTAAGATACCTGCACTAAGCATATGCGTGGGAAATGGACTGCGTGCTGCTCGTGGGAGGCTTGTTCTGTGCGTGAAAATGCTGCAGTCCTTGCGTGGTGAATTCCAGCTTGCACATCCTCTGTTCTACGATGAATTCAATTCCAACGGTGGTTTTCATATATTATATATTTATATATTTATTTAATTTGTTATGATTTGCTTAATAGCTAATTAAATTATTTTAGCCAATATTAATTATAAATGTATATTTATAACCGTTATATACAAGTTTTATCAAGATAGAATTTTCCCTAAGTTACTACAAAACTCTAAATTGTTTGTCCGTACAAATTTTTAGTTTCGAGTTTACACAATTAATTATTTTTAGTATTCTAATTTACGTAATTAAATTTTAAAAGTTCAGTAAATTAAATTAGGAATCAAGTCCTAATGAATTCAGATTTTCCTAACAAGTATGACAGCGAGTTTGAAATTTTTATTTTAGATCTAGATTAATAATTATTGCTTGGTATTAGTATCTATTATGTATTTATAATCTTAGTATTTCCATTTTAAATTATTGTTTTATACTGATAAGCTCTATTAATGAACTGTATCTTATAGATTTTGAAATTTAAAGATACTTCTAATTATATCTTGAATCATTCGTTCAAGATACGAAATCTCGTTTTTTATATCTATTAAGGTTAAAGAAGTTTTTATTCGGGTTTTTAAAGTTACGAATGAGTTTATTATAATTCATAGATCTATTCTAAGATTTTTGTTGAATCATATATTTGATATTAGTTTCACATTTGCTAATTAGCCCATTTTCTAGTTATGAAAATTATTAAAGGTTACGTTGACAATTCAGGATTTTAATTTTCAAAATCTCTAACTCTTTTAATTGGAATATTAGCGTAATTTAAATATTTAGTTAAGATCTAGATTCTTAGATATCAATATATTTGTGATCCTAGCGTATCTTTTTGTAATTCTAGTGATTTGTCTTTAGTCTATATTTTTATAACTTGTAAGTTCTAATTAATCATCTGTTATTATGACTTAAATTTAAGGTTAATTGTGATTTCTTATTGAACTGTTGATCATTTTTTCCAAATATTATCTTTTACTGTATAGGAGTTATTCCTACTAATTTGTTAATAACAACATATTTTATCTAGGCTACTTAATATTGTCATCATATTAAAAATAGTTTGAACACTATTGTTTCATTAATTAACAAGCATAGAATTTATTTTCTAAGTATAGAACTCAAGGAAAAAGAATTCAGTAACTTTATATTAACGATTGGTTTATCGTCGTTTTATAAATTATTTAAGATCATAGAAGTTACAGTTTTGTATTTTCAAAATTTTTTATTAGTAACGATTTTAATCTTTCTAATTATAATCAAATTCATTTATACTTTGACATTTTTAAATCGAGAAAAAAATTTGGAGTGATTTTTACTACTTGTTCTAATTATTCTAAATAATCAAATATTACATTTTTAATATTTGTTAAAATCATGTTACGTAAAATTTGGGGGATTACAGTAAAGCAAAGGACAGTTTTAGTTTTGATATTTTGAATAGAATTTCATAGAGCTATTTTTGCCCTTTATTCCAAATTTCGAATTCTTGTGTAGGATTTCGAATTTGATGCTAATTGCTCAGATATTCTTAGAATCAATAGGCTTTTAAAAATCACAAGGCGGCATCCGTGAGCAGATCAACGCCTTGCAATAATTGAGGATGGTTTTTCGGTATTCTTAGAATCAGCAGATTGTGATTATCTTATCCTTAATTAATCTTAAATTGATTTCAAGCTATACACTACGTTAAAATTATGATGCAGTGCAAGAGATGGGACATAACTAATTAGGAAAATGGCATAGGATGGAGAGGACAAACAAGCATTGAATGTCCTATGCTGGCTACCTATGCCACCAGCATTAAAACACAAGCCGCTAGCCTTTATCTTTACACCACCAGCCTTTGAGAAGCAACGATTGAATTTACACCACCAACTTTCAGTATATGCTGTCAGTGTTGAATTATAGGCCACCAGCCTTTCTTGCTCGAAATTTGCATTTTTTTTTATTTTTAAGTTTTTTCCTTATTTCCTTTATATATGTAAGCCCTAGGGCTTGATATTTTGAATAGAATTTCATAAAGCTAGTTTTGCTCTTTATTCCAAATTTCAAATTCTTGTGTAAGATTTCAAATTCGATGTCAATTGCCCAGGTATTCTCAGAATCAATAACTTTTGAAGATCACAAGGCAGCATTTGTGAGCGAATCAATGTCTTGCGATAATTGAGGATCACTTTTCGGTAATCTTAGAATCAACAAATTGTGATTATCTTATCCTCAATTAATCCTAAATCGATTTCATGTTATACACTACATCAGAAACTAAATCCAAGATACATTGGACCATATGAAATTCTAGAAAATATTGGACCATTGGCATACAGGTTAATTACCGCTAAGTTTAGCAGGTGTACACAATGTATTTCATTTGTCATCGTTGAGGAAATGTATATCAGATTCAGATGGTGTCATATGTGCGAATCAGACAGAGGCTTAGAGATACGACCAAATCTAACCATAGTGGAAAAGCCTATCAAGATTTTGGACCGAATAGATAATGTTTTGAGAAGGAAGACAATCCTTTTTTTCTTTTAAATACAATGGAGTTGCCATCCGAAAGAGAAGCTACATGGGAAATGGAAAGTTTTATAAGACAGAATTATCCTAATTGTTTGATCAGTAAGGTAAGATGAGTTTTGAAGATGAAACTTCTTTATGGAGGGAAGAATGAAATATCCTCAAACCATTTAAACTTAATTAATTTATATATATGTTTTGCTTTATTAGCGTATGAATGTGTTATGTATGTTGAAATTTATAAAATTGTATTTTGTCGTGATTAAGAATTAGAGTAAAATTTATGTTTGTATGAAGTTTGTTTTCAAAAGTTAAGAAGCCCTATTCTTGCAAAAGCCAACCCATGAACTCCAAGGCCTTTTCCCACAAAAGTCAAAGTCACTTTACTAAATATTGAAAGAAGATTAACTTATGTTATTTTGCACAAAATCACTGACTTTATAGAAATCATATTTAATTATTATTGATTTTATAGAAATCATAAGGAAATGGTACTTAAGTATGCTTATTGTGATATTTTAGGTTTTTGAGGACTTATATTACAAATATAGCAATTGAGAGGAGTTTTACGCATCTAAAAGACATGGAAAATCTAAGGCTACCTTCAACAAAAGAACCAAAGCCGCTAGCCTTCAATGACAATTGGAATCAGCCTTCAACAAAAACAAAGTATGCCAACCATTGGAGATCTAACTCCACCAGCCTTTAGCCAGCTTATATCAATGCCGCCTATAAAGCTGCTAACCATCTTGTCTCAGAAATTATTGTAAATTCTCAAGGCCAGCCATGTATGCTGCTGGCCTTAAGCCGGCCTATATTGAAAGCTGGCTAAGGAGGAGCCAAAGTTGCCGGCCTATACTTGCGTGTCTCTTTTATATAAATACTCCTCTAATGAATAGGGGAAAAAAAAAAAAAAGAGAAGAACCCTAAACAAAAATTGAAGCTTATTTTTCACTCCTAGATAGAGATTAGGGCATACTTGAGTACCAAGCTTTTCTTTTTATTTTGATCAAAGATTCTACACCGGGATTAAGTGGAGGATATTATTTGAACATGGATTTGAGTATGAGATCCCTATTCAAGATGATTTCATTCCTTTTTCATTTGATTTCATGTCATCGATCATATCTAGAGCTTTTTCGTTATTGTCATATAAATGGTTTTGAGTTATTGATTTGGATTGTCCAATTGATGTTGATTGATTTCTCACTTGTGTTCATGTTGTTGATGCTAATTCACTGAGCATGTATTTTGGGTTACTCTTGGAATGCATGTTAGATTAGAATTGTAATTAGAAAATTCCTTTCTAATCAATTCTGTGATTAGCTAATTCGGATTACAAATCACATAGGGATATGGATTTCAATTCAATTAAGGTTTGGTAATTTATATAGATTAGTCAATTAATCACTTTCTTAGGAATAGGGAAAATTGGTTGGTTAATTTAAGGTAAGTACTTTCTCTAGAAAAAGGAATTTTTACCTGGTACTCAATTGCTTGAAAACACTAAATCCATCATTAATTTGGATTTGCAAGTATGTTTAGGTCAATGGCATATATTCAATTGATTTTTTCTTAGTCCCTTCTAGAGCTGGACAAATGGGCTATGACCGCGGGCCAGCCTGTTTAACCCACTTTAAAAGCGGGTTAGGGCCAGCTTTTTTAGCCCGTTTAAAGTGGGTTAATTTTACCCAACCCACTTAACCCGCGGGCCAAAGTGGGCTAGCCCGCGGGTTAAGTGGGTTGACCCACCAACCCATTTTTATAAAAATAAAGTAAATAATTATAGGGTAAATATGTGTTAATGAAGGTTATTCTTGAGATTTTTTATACTTGAAATTAAATTTATGTGTTAATTAAACAAAGATTGACAAATTGATGCACATGCACCATAAAATTTTATAAAATATATTATTATTGTTTTAAATGAAATATATTATCTATAAGTTACTTTAGAAAACTTATTTTTATATAAAAGTAATTAAAATAATAATGAAATTAATCATAATATATATAACCTTATAAAACTCTCTTTTTTATTTATATATATATATATATATCTTATTCAATTAGTATAAATAAGTTAAATGGGTTAACTTGGCCCATTTAACTCACAAAATATGTAAGTAGGTTAAAATGGGTCAAAAAGTGGGCTGGCCAGTTTAACCCACGGGCTAAAGTGAGTTGGGTTAGGGTCAGGCAATTTGGCCCGTGGGTTAACGGGCCAATAAATTTTGGCCCGTTTAACCCACGGGCCAAAGTGGGCCGGGCCGTTGGCCCGTTTAACCCATTGCCCACCTCTAGTCCCTTCATATTTTGTTTAAATTGGTTGTTTAAGGTTGTCTTGCTCATCTTTTATCCTTGTCAAGTTTAAGACTCCATGGACTGGATTTGATGAGTGGAATAATGGAAGTACATGTATATAACATGTGTTATGCTACTTTGGATGTTTTGGAACTTGTTTTTAAATCATTGACTAATTTTTAGAAATACACTTTATGTCAAGTAATAAGAGTTAGATAATGAAAAATTGATTCATTCAGGGCCAGGGAAGCGATGATTACATACCTTGGGTTCTTGGATTTTTTTTACTTCCCTTAAAATACACACATACATATATATTTCCTTAACCCATAATGTAGACATACAAAAATAAAGCATTTTGTCCTTAATATATATGGTACCAAGTTCACCACGCTTTTCCACGGTAGCAACTTATAGGAAAAATACGCCTATAATTTTCCCCGAATCAACTGAGGATAAAAAAAAACTGAATAAATAAAAGATAAATGGTGTTAGCGGGTGCTTTCTATATAAAAACTAATATATAAAAAAATGGAAAATGTTTAGATTTAGCATTTTAATAAGTGTTTATAGAGAAATAAAAACTTTAATGATATTAGCACTTCATATAAATTAATTTTAGCATATAAATACCAATAAAATTTTATCTGATAAATATTCTTTTAAAATATACTCACTCTCATCATTATTGTCAAAATTATATTGGTACAATTCTCACCATGCTAATAGCAATGAATCCTTTTTTTTTTTTTTTTTTATAGATATAAGTGGGCATTTTCCTTACAATATGTAAGTTAGTTTATTCCTTCACTAAAATTAGTATAGAACATTATATATATGGGTGTGTGTGCGCGCAAAAAATAGAAGGGTCTTGTTATTTGACGAACGAAAAAAGTAATAGATTTCCTATGTTACTTGTTAACAAATCAAATATATATGTTTGCAGGTGATCATTTTTCCTTTAATGCAATTAATCTTTTCTTTTCTTTTTTTCTTTTTCTTTCCACGCATTCAACAAACCAAAGTCACGATCCCAAAGATTAGGAGAGCGTCCACCGAATTATCTTTTTCCAAGAATGGAAAAAAAGTCACGTCCAAGGGACCACCAGGAGAAACAAAAAGAGATTCAATTCGCATAATAAATCATGTGTTTATATGAACAAAAAAAAAAAAAAAAAAGCTTTGAATGATCCACAATAGATTCTTTTATGTTAAAAGAATTACTAGGATATTATTTCAATAATATTTCATTAGTTTATTTGAAAAAAAAAAATAAATAATAGAATTATTAAAATCTTAGGTTTTATGGTACAATTTTACAAGTTAATATATTAATTTTATTATTATTTTCTATTAAAAATAAATATAAAATTATTTAGATGTAAACTTTTAGGATAATAAATTGCAACCAAATAAGCCCTATTGTAGCTTACAACTTCAAAGTTAACCGATACGCTATGACATCAAACAACTGAAATCTAAAGAACCGAGAACTCGTGTTTGCTCCATAAAATGCCCTTTAGGAGTTGATAGCACTAACAAGAAGAAAGCTATTTAAGGAGTGCAACTCCTAGGTGGCACGAAGATTTGCAATATGCTTGTGCTTTGAATTTGAACTCAATGTGAAATATTGAAAGAAGGATTTTCAATCAATTTCATTCACATATGTTATATATAATTTATATTCAGTTATTATAATAGGGAAAGGAATATTCAAATGCAGTGGATCCTATCATTCCTATGGGAGATTGCCGTTCATACCAAAATATTACATGGCTTTGAATTTTTTTTTTTTCAAATTTCCTTAACAAATATATGAAACTATCATATTTTCTAATAATAGGCATTGGAAATTACTATCCACATATTGTATCTAAAGATGATATGATATAGCCATTCCCTCCGACGAAATTCAACCTATTTGAAAAGAAAGGGATTGAATGGACATAGTGAAACTTACAATCTAGCCTTTATCTTCCTACTTTATATTCTGTGTGTCAACCGTGCTTAGTTTTTGAGAACATTGTGCATCAAAGTAAACAATAATCGGTGGGATTCTGTTTGTGGCCCAGTGAATGTCAGGAGAAAGCCTCACCCTAATCAGGATAACAATAAAATCAATTATTTAAATAATTAATCAATCTGTGATTAGAAGTTAAATCGCCTCTTGCCAAAGTGATAAACAATAAAACAATACGGGAAAGTAAAACAAATAACATAGGATATAGCATGAAAACCCAATGCAGGAAAAACCACGGGACCGGCAGTGTTCAAACCTTCCACTATAAACAATATAATGGGATTATAAGTTTTCCTCATTAGATCTCACTAGTGGATCCCACAATTCTTCACCACAAAATGATGGATTACAATAGGAACAAGATTTTCTTTTAGAGTTTCTCACTCTACGATTTCCTCTCTTTTCTCTTTTTCTCTCTTTAGGTCTCTCTTTTAAGGCTTGAGAAGAGGCATACTACTTGTTCCTTACCAACCTTAGGACAATAAGGAGAATATATATGTAACAACACAAGGAAAACCAATAGACACTCAAGGTTGGCAACATTTAATTAAAGGCTAGCTTATCTATTTAATATAGGCCGATGGCCTTTAACTCCAATTGCAGGTGTACAACAATTTCATCTCCTCTTTTTGCACAAACAACTCCTTATCTTCAAGTTCTCTTTCAAGTATATGTCCTATACTTAGGATACCCTTGATTTGAATGTCCTCTAAATATATATAACCATATATTTAGCATCTCTTTTGTTCAAGCATGCTAGTCCATTCCTACCTTGATTCCAAAGTCTTTAAATATATATCCTACATATATTTAGGCTCTCTTTGGTTATAGACTCATATGAGTTAGATCTATAACCTAACAATCTCCCCCTCAAACTCATATGAAGGGTATCTCTAATCCTACTGCCTTCTTCCAACCAACTTCTTGTCTTGTTCCTTGATTGTGAGCTATGATCATCAGTCTTCACCCATCTGTTCTTTAGAGTTCCCTTGCCCTTAGGCAGTTTCACCAAGTTAATTTTCTGGTTCTCATGCAAGGATTTCATTCCATCTTGCACGGTTCTAACATTTCTTGACTTATTTTCATTTCCCATGGCTTTCTGATAACCATCTGACTCTCCCCCATCAGTGAGTATCTCATACTCATCTGGACTGAATCTAACTTATGATCTTCCATCTTTTGCAGATCTTCCCATCTCAAACTGTTGATGAGGATTTTGAGATTCTTTAACTGAACCTCCCCCATTTCTGCCATCATTAGAACCTTTGCGTAAGAGTACATGATTCACATCTCCTTTACTTAGCTTTGCTAACATTAAGTAAAGGATATTCTTCTTCTTTCCATTTGCCACAATGGTAGAACCCTTTGTGAGCTTCCAGCTTCCTTCACCAAAGTAGATACTATAGCCATCATCATCAAGCCTTCCTATAGAAATAAGATCAAGGCAGATATATGGAACATATCTAAGATCTCTGAGAACGAACCTGCAACCTGTGTTAGTTTTAAAACTATGTTTCCAATGCCAGCAATCCTAAATTTATCATCATTTCCCATCCTAACATTCCCAAAATTTCTAGTAGTGTAGGTTGAGGATAGCTCACCATGTAAAGCCACATAGAATGAGGCACTGGAATCAACAACCCAGTCATCATCATAACTTGTAAGGCCAATATATTTCTCATCCCAAGCAATGATGATCTCATCATCATCTACTGTTGCTGCAGCTGTGTCTACTTCCCTTTCTTCACCTTTACCTTTCTTTTTTTTCCAGAGCCTGCATTTTTGCTTCATGTGACCCAGCTTGTCACAATAGTAGCATCTGAGGTCTTTCCTTCCTCTTGACTTGGACTTTCCCCTGGATTTCTCAGGTCCATAATCTTCATCAAATGATCTTTTGAACCTGCTTCTACCATTCCTTCCTGGCTAGTAACAAGTGCCCTATAATCAGATCCTATGTCAATATCCTTCTTCCTAGCCTCTTCATTCATCAAGTTGTCCTTCATCATTGCAAGGGTGAGTGTTCCCTCTAAGGTAGAGTTATTGACTAACACAACTAGTGTCTCCCAACTATCAGGCAAAGAACTCAACAATAACAGTGCTTGGATCTCATCTTTAAGCACCAACTTCATGGCAGACAACTGATTCACCAACGCTTGAAAATTATTCAAGTGCTCCACCATGTTGGATCCATCCATGTATTTCAAATTTACAACTCTCCTGATCAAGGAGGTTTCATTCAAGGTCGTCTACCTCTCATACATGGATTCTATCTTCCTCTATTAGGACATTTGCTCTCATTACACACGCTATGATCCACCTATTATTGATATAACCGACAGTTTTTCTATGCATGATTGTCCAATCGGCATCAGATTTGTCCTATAGCTTTGCAGCATTACCGCCGAAAGGAAAATATAAATCTTTGCAATACAACAGATCATCCATCATAGATTTCATATAGAGTAATTTGTTGAATTCAGTTAAATCATCGTACCTAATAATTCTGCCATATATGAGCTGTAACAAACCCTAATTTTCTTTTTGAAACCCCCAGCTTTGATACCACTTGTTAGGAGAAAGCCTAACCCTAATCACAATAGCAACAAAACCAATTAATTAAATAATTAATCAACCTGTGATTAGAAGTTAAATCTCCTCTTGCTAAAGTGACAAATTATAAAACAATGCGGAAAAGTAAAACAGATAACATCAAGATATAAAGTGGAAAACCCAATGCGGAAAAAACCACGGGAATGACAGAGCTCAAACCTTCCACTATAATAGGATTATAAGTTTTCCTCACTAGATCTCACTAGTAGATCTCACAATTCATCACCCCAAATTGGTGAATTACAACAAGAATAAGATTTTCTTCTAGAGTTTCTCACTCTATAGTTTCCTCTCTTTTTTTCTATTTCTCTCTCTAGATCTCTCTATCTAGACTTGATAAGAGGCACACCACTTGTTCATTACCAACCCTAGGATAATAAGGAGAATATATATGCAACAACACAAGGAAAACCAACAAATACTCAAAGCTGACAACATTTAATTAAAGACTGGCTTTTATATTTAATGTAGGCCAACGGCCTTTAACTCCAGTTGCAGGTGTACAACAATTTCATCTCCTTTGTTTGCACAAACAACTCCTTATCTTCAAGTCCTCTTTCAAGTATATGTCATATACTTAGGATACCCTTGATTTGAATGTCCTCTAAATATATATAACCATATATTTAGGATCTCCTTTGTGCAAGTGTGTTGGTCCATTTCCATTTTGATTCCAAAGTCTTCTAAATATATATCCTATGTATATTTAGACTCCTTTTGGTCATAGATTCATATAAGTTGGATCTATAACCCAACAGTGAATGCACTCACCTTTAAATTCAAAATAGCAATTATGTTGAAGGGTTTACAAAATGTAGGCATTATTAAAATCAGCATCATTAGTAGAAAATAGTCTCTAATGAAAGTTATAGAATAGTTGTCAAAATCATAATTTTATATTTTACTACGATGTATAAAATTGTGTAAAACTGGTAAAATCGTAAATATAATTGTATATTTGACTCGCAACTTTGATAAGGACCTGTCATATAAAAATGCACCGTTTTGAAGATAATTTTTAAAATTAGTACCAAAATGATACAAAAACCCAAATTATCCTGCCTAGGTTGTTCTAGTCTCATAAATATGGACATTACTATTGTAATCTATATATGGAGAAAGAAATGCCAAAACTTGAAAGTAAGTGTACTTTATTTGACCTTATTTTATGGAACTTTTTTTTTAATAAAAAGAAAAACATTGAAAGATGCAATGTTAATATCTACATTTTTATGTGTCTGCTTGTAGATATGGTACCTAAGAGACAAGATGTGATGTCATCCTAAGTTAGCGCATAAGGCTAGAAATTTAATCTTTCACCAACAATTATAAGAATTAAAACTTTTATTTTTGAATTTAGTACATTATAGCAAAATCTGAAATAGGATCGTTAACAACCAGTATACTAATGCAAATGGAAGAATCACTTCTTGTTCCTTAAATACAAGGTCAAATGAAGTTCCATCCAAAATCTGATGATCCCAAGATATCTATTATTAGTATTTGTCTATACAATGTTCAAAAGAGTCCTTTCGAGTTGTTTAGCCAATCTCCGACTCCTAATGCACTCATTATATACTAATTTTGACCCAAATAGCTCTATACGTTATCAGCGTCTGTACATGAGGTTAGCAAAAATGAACCTCTCAGCTTACTGTTGAAATAAGCTGAGTGAGCACCATATAAAACGAAACGCATATTAGGCAATTGATGGCAATCCAAACACAATAATAATGCTCATGTCGACACAGTGATCATCAATAATTTGTTTAGAAAATTCTATGCCGCATGAAGTGACAATGCAATGTATGCATGGGTACTAAGCACAACTCATGGTTACAATTTTGAATTTTGAGGGCCAGGGATTCAACATATACGTACGTGTTAGGTATAAAAGCCCAAAAAGAGCCTAACTTTAAAGATTAATTTATTAGGTGAAAAAGCTCTATAAACTTAAATATGCTTTTATAATTGCTTATGGAATTGATGTAGAATCGTAACAGAATGCACATCTGTTAGGGCTTTAACATTGACAATTACAATTTTAATTAGAATTTTGACGTTCATTCTCTCTTTGGCGATTTGCTCTCTCGATTGCGCATACCATGCTTCAATTGGTAAGAGAAAGAGATAGAGTGCGAGACCGAGAAGCATTTTTTTTTTTTTAATGAAATAATAGACTTTGTTTTCGCCTTATTGAAATTTCAAAAAGGAAAAGTTGCAGTGATAATTAATTATTATGCCAAGTTAAATTTCTATGTCATCTATTTTAACATTTAAAAGTATCGCATCAAATTTCAACAGCAGAACATTGTCAGAGTCCATAAAAATAAAATCCATCGCATTAAAAAACACATCCTTTAAACATAGGACCCTTTTTTACAAAAGGGGCATAAATTTAATACCTACATTTTTCCCCAAAAATTAAATAATAAAATCATATGTGGGATCTTTTTCCCACTACATTAGGAGAGCGGGGGATCGGAATTTGGTTTGCGTCACTTTGGGAGATTGGTGATAATGCTACTTAATTGTAGAGTCATCAACTAATCACATATAGGATTGTTTGAAAAAATATATAAATTTTATTATCCTAATATATATAGTGAGAAGAGTTTATAGTTTTATACATGTTTTATACCTATTTTATTCCTCCAATCATATTGAAATTTTTTTTTTTTTTTTTGATAAATAAGGCTATTCCATTCTTCTTCTTCTTCTTCGTTTGTGGGCCAAGGTTCATGTAATTCAGTATGAACAAATTGCAGTAATAATAGATATAAAGCACTAAAGAAATAATTAACCGGATATATATATTAAAGGACTGATTATGTAATATTATAAAATAACTTCTTCAATAAGGTAGCCCCTTTAATGTTATTAATATCATAGAACCATGATTAAATATATACATATATAACTAACATGATATATATAATCGGAGGTAGATGAGTATGAGATAAAATGCAATCTAAACGAGATGATATGTTTCTCAAAAAATAAATAAATAAATAAATTGTTCGACCGAGATATCTGCTCAAAAATCTTCTACGACATTTTCTCTCTCGGAAGAGGATCCCGCTAACCCTAGTTACATTTTTGGCATTTAAGCCTTTATATAAGACTCTTGTTTAATAAATATAATAATAAAGCTGCTTATTTTGTCTCTTTAATCTCATTTCACCATCTAACATAACACTATGTTTTTGAGAAAAATTCTGCCATTAATGTTTAGGAAGTCGAAGCGACAAAATGTTGTTTTTCCGGAAAAGAAAGTTGATGATGATTTTCACGATGACTCGGCAGAAATCGACGGATTCATGGTCGACAAAGAGGTAAAAGAAATTTATTTCTATAATCCATTTTCTTTGCTGCATATATTCGTTTTCAACCTTTGTAAAAATTTGGCAAAAATATTAATAAATAAAAAATAAATTAGTAATTTAAAGGGATATGCTAGAATATGGGCTAGGTTTCCACAACAGTGGCCAATTACAATTTTTTTTTTAATGTTATCTTGTAGATTTAAGCTTTTCATTAGAAATATTATTAATTTTTCAAAGTAGCTGTTTCTAAAGATCAAAATTTTCAACTCACAAGATAGGCCATTGCCAAAAGCTAATGGATGTAAATGACAAAATGGATCTCCTTAATTTACGTATCAAACTCAATTAATAATATCTAAACTAAGAAAAAGTAGGAGATGTTCAAGTGCTATTGGTGACCTTTGTTCTATGTTAAGATGATGGAAATAATTAGAGAAGGAAGGAAACTATGAAAGGGATGGATTTAGGATGACCATTCTCATAAATTGAAATTTTGACTATATCTTATTTATAAATTTTGTAAAATATAGTAATTAAATAGTTTGAAATATTTTTAAATAATATTTTGAAAAGCATCCCTCTTCTATTTATGGCATCTTTTTTCCCTCGATCAAAAATAGAAAAATAATATTTTACTTCTATTTTCTATCGTTTGATTCTTTTCCTAAGCTTCCCACCCCTCTCAATTATTTCTTCATTCTAAACACAGTGCTGGTAGATAAAAATTTTAGCGATTATATATGCTGATGATGGCTATCGCATATCGGTCAGAGTTTGAATTTTGAAATTTAAAACGTATTTCGCTTTTAAATTTTAAGCGAAAAATTTTTTTCTTAACATAATAAGGAACTAATTTCTAAACTTTATGTCATAGAATGATTTTATATCTTTTACAAAACTCTCTTTTTTTTTTTTTTTTTTTTGGCCACTCAAAAACTCATTTACTATGTTTATTTTAAGTACAATTCACCCTTTTTTTCCGTCTTAGGTATGGACGTTATCTTATACTATAATACAAATTTTCATTAACACCTTAATCGGATATATTAACAGAACATTTAATGAAATTATATGTACACAGGCTGCCTTGTTTCAACATGTCACCAATGATGTATGGCTCATGTTGAAGCACTGCCCATGTTTGCCGAACGTGAAACAATTTATGTGGAGAGTGCTAAATGATGCAATTCCCACCCAAAGCAACCCAATGGAGCGACACGTGGCTGAGCCAAAGAGTTGTAAATTCTGTAACTTTGAGGAGACGGTGGAACATATGACTTTATGCTGTGAATGGACTAAAGGAATTTGGTTTGCTGTTATGGGTTTGAGAATAGATGCAAGACGGGTGACAAAAATAGATGTGTGGTTGATGGATAGTATAAGGAAAGCCGGTTTAAACAAGGGAGAATCTTTGAAATTGTTTGCCAAATTATGTACTTTGTTGTATAACGTATGGAAGGGGAGGTGCATTGCTGTTTTTAATGGAACGTCTCCAGATGCAGGTGCTGTAATTTCTGCATCACGAAGAGGTCTCAATGATGTGGAGTTGTTAGCATCGCATGTTAATAAGAAAGAGCATATTGCAAGGGAGCCGATGATGCTCTCAATGCCTTTTGATACAAGTCAACAACATGTGCACCTAGGACCGTGTGATTCTCTGAAGTATTGTGTTGTCACGTGGAACAAGAATCGCTCCACTTTCTACCTATACAAAAATCACAACCCATGTAAGTCAGTAGTGATAGACTACCTCAAAATTCTTTATTGTGTTTTTTAAAACCATTTTTTACCAATGTTATTATATTGGTGCGGTTCCTTACCTAAACAAATTAAAGAGTCAAGAATTAATAGGTAAAATCGGATTGAATCGGTAGTTGAACCGCAATTGAACCAACCAATTTTTAGGAGGGATCATGGTTCAAATCTGGTTTTGACAACACTATTTTTTCTTCAAAAGCATTTGTCGAATAATTATATTATAAACTTAACAAGCTCGTAAATGTGCTAGTGGATAAATGTCACATTTTATAAATGAAATTAATCTATTTTTATAATTAACTACTTTACATTTAAACATATTAATTTAGAACATAAAAATTTCACATCTTTGTAATCAAGAAATTGAACTTTATCAGAATTTTCAATTAGCTATCTCAACTATCTTTACTCTTTTTTTTTAAATCAATTATCCCATCTACGTGCTATAAATGAACTCAAAAAGTTAGTAAGTAGTAGTTTAGCACTCTTAAACTTCAAGAGTTAATTACACGAATTAACAAAGTTTAGTTATCAAATGAGACATTTACCCTATCTTCCAATTTGCAGGTATCATGATGTTAGTCTCCTAGATAGGCGGTCTATGTGGTGCTAATGAATATGATTGATCTCCTATTTACCCTCTGTCCAGTTTTTTAACCTTCTGATCTCCTGTAGATTCAACGTCAGTAGAGAAGGGGAAGCTTTTGCTAGTGGCTCGGAAGTTCAAGTATCCTTCTCATATCGAGTATGTTATGTCTCTTGATCCAGATAATTTCTCAAAAGAAAGTGACTCTTATGTTGGAAAGTTGAGGTAAGGACTTCTTAATTTATCAGCAGATGAACAAAATCCTAAATATTGATCCGGTGATTATGCATTTGAATTTTTGTGTACATATTTACATGTCGATGTATTATTATACAGCTCAGACGATCTCGGTATCAATTTTACAATATATGAAAATGGGCGGCTACTTGATGATGATGCAGTTACAACCAAGCAAATAAGCCTCGTCAAAGTCGGTCAGATCTGCTATGAATTCGATGAATTGAAATCTAAAGGACCCAGAAATGTGGTTCTCTCCATTAGATGCCCTCCAGGATTTGACAGCAGTGAGATTAGATTTAGAGCTTTAAGAAACAAAACTCCTAAGTGGAATGAAGATTTGGAATGCTTGTGCTTCGAAATCAAATCCCATATGGCATATCCAGAGGAACTTCATAAATTTCAAAAGTTAGGGAAAGAAGAAGCAGAAAACATCATATTGAAAGGGTGGAGGGTTGGGGACACTACTACCATCCTGGCCTATCAATACCCTCACTCTACACTCAAGGCATTTGCCTATTACATTTCTGGGTTTCATATTTACAGTTAGGTAGCATTTGGTTACATAGTTTTTCAAGATACTGAATTAGACAAGATCATTATATTATGTTTAATTTAAATGTATTTGGCACTTGTCAAAACTCTTCCGTATAAATGGACAAAACTTAAAATTTTAGTTTTTTATATTTTATGATACAAAAATATTATAACTAGACCATAATAAAATCTCTTTATAAAAATTTTATCCAATGCTATCATGTACCATGCATACTAATCGTAGTACAAAAGAATTACACTGTCCAGTATTATTTATAGAATACTGTATAATTTTTTTTTTTTTTATCCTTTCCAGTTCTTGCAACCAAATACCACATTGCTACAACAATGCATTATATGCGTACCGTTGGTTTTATTTTATTTTCTCTTGGTTTAAATTGGCTGATTAAGGTTGTCTTGTTCATCTTTTATCCTTGAGAGGTCGGATTTGGTCAGTGGAATCATGGAAGCACATGTGCATAACGTGTTCTGCAACTTTGGATGTTTTAGAACTTGCTGCTGTTGTTTTAAGTATGGGACAATTTTTAGAATTACCCTTTACGTCAAGTAAGAGTTAAGATATTGCAACATTGATTCATTCATGGTCAGGGAAGGGATGGTTACAATCCTCGGATTTCTGGATTTTTTTTTTAATTATACATACATAATTTTTTTTTTTTTTGAAATTATACATACATACGTACACATATATATACATATATATATTTATCCTTAACCCATAATGTATACATACAAAAATAAAGGATTTTGTCCTTGCATATATGGTAATCAAGTTTACCATGCTTTTCCACGGTACCAACCTATAGGAAAATAAATAAATAAATAAAAGATGAAAAGGTGCTGTTAGCAGATGCGCTCACCAAAAAAACAAATTTATAAAAGGACGAAACTTTTGGTTAAAATAAAAAAAACTAAAAAACAAAATGAAGAGTTTTTAAGTATAGCATTTTAATAAGCGTTTATGGAGAAATATAAAGCCAACACGTTTAGGGCTGCAATTGGCTTGGCCATTAACAGGTTTCCGACCCGTCCAACCAGATAAAAACCCTATAGGATCGAACTTTATAAGATAATAGGGTTGGGTTTGGACACAAGTAAAAAACTCTTTAGAGTATTAGGGTCGAGTTTGGATACCACTAAAACCCGATGGATATCCACCCGACCGTTAGTCCAAGTAAAAAAAAAAAATTATAATGTAAATACATTTATTAAATGTAAACATAGTAACATGCTAAATTTAAAAATAGATTGATAAAGAGAAGGTAGATTGTTATATTATTATACTATTATTTTATTAGGTTGAGTCTGCTGAATCTATTGAAAAAAAAACAATAAGCAAGGTGGGTTCGGATTGATAATCTGGTCGGTGGTCTGGTGGGTAATCAGGCTAATAGTCAGGCGGGTAAATGGCGAGTGGCGAGTTTTAGAGTAAACCCTGTAGGGTGGGTTTGGATATAGAAGGAAAACCCTACAGGGTTATAGGGTCAGGTTTGGTATGCCCTATAGTGTAGCGGGTTCCGGTTTGGATTCATATGACCCGCCCGAAACCCGACCTGGTTGCATCCCGAAACACGTTATGTAAATTAGCTTTAGCTTATGAATATCAGTAATATTTTATACATATAAATATTCTTTTAGAAACTACTCGCTCTTATCTTTATTGTCAAAATTATATTGGTACAATTCCCACCATACTAATAGCATATACTATTGATTTATGTTGGCATTTTTCTTATAATATATAAATGAAATAATGTCATGAATAACATCTAAACTTTGGTAAAATATGTAATTTGGTACATAAACTTTAAAATTGATCGATTTAGTATCTAAAAAACATTGAAATAGATCAATTTAGTATCTATAAATGTATTGTTGGTGTACATGAAAAGTTTTTCAAAGTATTAAATTAATCAATTACAAAGTTAGGTACTAAATTGATCGGTATCAAAATTCAGATACCTAATTATATATTTTACTAAATTTTAAATACCATTCATGACAATAACCCTATACAAATATAGGCTTTCACTAAAATCAGTGCAAAACATTATATATTTGTTTGTGTGTAAAAAGTCGAAGGGTCTGTTATTTGAAGAATGAAAAAGTCAAGTCCAAGAGACCACAAGGACAAAGAAAAGCAATTCGATTTGTACAATACGTCATATAATAAGAAACACAAAAAGAAAAGCTTTAGGTGATCCAAATAATTAAGATATTATTCCAAGTCAAAATGAATCGAGCTAGTTTACAAATTACATTAGATTGACTCAATATTTAATCAAGATTGATTTGAAAATTGTCAAGTCGAAGTTGAAGTTGAGGTCAAGGTCAAGGTTAAGTTCAAGTTCAAGGTCAGGCTACTCAAGAGGTTTATCGACTAGCGCTTGAGCTTGAGCTTTGTATATTTAGCTCGTGAACTTAATTGAGCTTTACCAAGTTGGAGTTGGGTAAATATGAATTGACTTTAGGTATTAATAGTAATTAAATTATAATTAAAAATAATTTTTTAAATAAATTGAGTCTAAACGAGCTTAATCAAGTTGCGTTCGAACATGCCGAAGGATAGCAAGAGGGACTAAGTGAGGGGTAACCAAAGGAATGTGCCCATGCTGCCCCGGATATTACACCATCACCAAAAACTGGTGGTTTTCCAACCGGGCTTGGTAATATGCCAATGAATCCTCCATTCTTAAATTAATATGCCTACATTCCATTTTAAATTTTGTATGAGTTGCGTGTGTTTGATACTTTTTTTTCCCCATGAGAATCAAAGCAAACTTTCACCAAGAGGACTTAGGTTTAAGTGTAGGTACGATCTTCGTTTGCCAACTCATCATCAACACAAGGTAGTGGCAAGGAGGCAACCCACCGATAATTGGTCTTAGACATTCCAAGAGTGGTAGAGGGTCATTAAACAATGCAAATAAAAGGAGGATCGAGGAGTTCACGAGTGCTAAGGAGGCATCACATAATGCAGGTAAAGGGAGAAGCGAACAGTCCAATAATGCTAACAAAAAGATACCTCCGAAGCGAAGAAATGACCACGTAGCAATGATTGGATGCTGGTGTAGTTTTTTTTTTTTTTTTGTGGTTTTGGTTGTCGTTAGAGTTGTATAAGTTGGGGGGTGTAAATATTCTGAAGGAACTAAACTTAGTATTGGCAATTGGTGCTATTATATTTCTTTTTTGGGCATTTTTGGGAACTAGGAAATGCTAAATATTTTTTTTTTCTTTTTGCCTTGTGCAGCACTGTTAAGACCTCTAATATGTGTAAGTGCTTAGAGGCACATTGTGGAATTATGTATAGTGGTATTTGCGAAAAAACTATTATGTTGGTTAAGTAATGTGAATTATACGCATCAAGTTTCAACAGATCGTGTGGCACATTGTTTTCCTTTCACTGTCATATTTCATAAGAGGTGTATGACATGAACCTATAATGGTTTCACGATTTATAGATCTTCGTCTTTCATTTTAATGTATATTCTATGATGACAAGTGAATGTATTTTCGAAATTCTCAGTGATGATGGATATAGCAGGTTTGTTTAGCATCAACCATTCATGAAGTTAACTAACGATTTTGGTTACACAGTACAAAATTTTTTTCAAATTTATAATTATTAAGCCATACTTAAGCAAAACAAAAACCTATGATGGTGCTTTTAACTTTGCAATATATGACCAAGATGAGTGTTGTCACTGAGCATCATACCATCAATAATGGAACAGTTCATCTAATCAACATGTATGCCGGAAGGAAAATTTAACAAGTTTTGATCAAGAACTAAATTTTTGTACATGCAGTACCTTGCACATGACCATGCTGGAGGCAACAAACAAGTTAGTAGGCTTTTAATTTTCAACCCCTCCTTTAGCACAACCAAGGAAGACGATAGGGAACAAGTCAAAGGAAAAAATGCAAAAATGGATATTTTGAGTTATGCCCTCCCTTCTGTATGGCCATGCAAACTAGTTATGCAGGTTGTAAATTTTTTATGTTGCTGAAAGAAAAAGTTTCAACCCTCCCCAAGCACGGCCTTACAACTCCATTTTACATTTTGAATAAGAAGTTTTAGCTTTGTTTGACATATAGAACATTGAAGAGGACAATTTAAATCGATCATAAATTCATAGGAGCATCCTTTAAATCACAACATTACAAGGATTTCTCCACAGCTAGTCATGAACACAGTCTTAGCACTCATCTTAGACTAAACAATCACCAAAAAGCAAATGGAAAAGAAGCAGTAAATTCATATTGAGAAATTGTTGATAGCCAACCTTGCCACTTCATTAATAGTTGATCCTTCACATTACATCTACTAAAAAGCTGATGATCATAACCACCAACATGGCTACATATTGACTTTTAAACTCTTTTACAAAGAGACAAAAAGTGAAATTACATTAACCTCAACGTCTAAACTAACAACCAAATAGTGTTACAACCTACCACAAAATAGGAATGATATGATCTTAGCCCAAGTCCCAATAAGAAGCCACTTATACACTTTATACTTAGTGTGCATCCGATTAACGTCTATAGCCACCTTGTCGCTACTACTTCCTCGATATATACAATCATGCCCTGCCCCCATTCGCTTACGTGCCTTCATTAAAAACAACTTCTCAAAGCATGTCCATCTCCTCTCACAACTTATGCCAATCACTCCTGAACTATTCTATCATTTTTTCCACCTTTTTGGTCCGCAATTTTCTAGCCTCGATTGCTTCTACTACCCTCCCCATAGTGTTGAGCCCATCAAAAAAAGTTGTACCCATCATCCTATATGTAAAATTCAAAAATATTAGCAACTAATGCATCTAAACATTGGAAAAGTGTCATTCACTACATGATTAATCATACTCTATACACGATACCATGTTATATCTAGGGCAAACATAGAACATCCTACTGTGGTTAGCCTCTCTCTTTGCAACAGAACATCTTGCTGAAAGACCAAACTTGCATAGCACGGGTCTGCAACTACTATTGATCGAACGCTCACATGTATCAAGCATATTTCGCTTGATTTTGCCATTCATGACATCTCTAGTAATTGTTTACAGATGTCTACTTTTGGCTTAAGGCCTACACCATAACAGGTAACAACATCATATGTATCATAACATTGAAGACATGACCAGAGTTGGTAGTGGCAAGTTCGTGAAACTAAGAAATAGAAATGAAAAGATTGGAGAAACAACAGATACCACAAATTTCAACTAGAAATCACCAAAAAAAAAAAATAAAACAACAACAACAACAAACAATATGCTGATTCCATCGTATGAGTTCACGTAAGAGGTTAGCGTTTACCTTTCCTGTATAGCAGCATCTTCGAAGCCGATCGGCCTTCTTGCATTTCATTTTTGCCAATTAGGTTAAACTTACAATTTCAATGGGAATATCAATCTTCCCCCTTCTGTCATGAGTTTAAGGGTTAAAGGGTACGAATTCATAGTGTTAATCATGGTTTGTGATTTTTATTTTTCATTTCTTTTTAAAAACAAACATATGTTTGTTAAGTTTTTAAAGCTTAAATTAAATTTTCAAACACTAAATCACACCTGACAATGTCCTATTGGGTAACAAATCTACGTGCGCACATTAAATTGACGAAGTTAAACGAAGGTATGCATATGATTAACATTTTGTTCTATGAGTTACGAAAATGAACGTTTTTCTCGTCCAGGTATTAAAACACAAAAAAAAAAAAAAAGTGAAGGTTCAGGTACCATTCGCGTAATTAGCCTTTAAATCAAATATACTAATATAATTATCATCTATTTAATATTTAGTTATTTTAATATTTCAATGGCTTTATAATGTATTATTAACATTATTTTTTCTCTTTCAAGTCAGATATATAAAGTTTGAATCTATCTTTCTTGTTATAATGGAAAAAAGAATAATACTATTATATATATATATATATATTTTGGTGAATTCCCCGATTGATACTTGAATTTTGATGAAAATATCAATTAGATACTTGAACTTTTAAATTGTTTAATTTCATACCTAATTAAACTTTTTATGCCCCTAAACACTATCTCAATCAATTATTATTTGACACATGCCTATTATTTCAAGAGACAATAAAAAAGTGAGGTGGTGTTTGAGGGTACGAAAAGTTCAATTAGGAATGAAATTGAACAATTTAAAAGTTCAGGTACCTAATTGATCTTTTCTTCAAAGTTCAAGTAGGCATTTTCCATTTATTTTTCCAATAGGAATTGCATATATAAAATGCAATTAAACATGTAATATTTATTCCATATGTAGTAAGATTGTAATGAAATCTTTATTATAAACGTTAGAAACTTTTGCAAAAAACCAAATTTGATACCTAAACTTTTAAAAGTTTAATTTTCATACTAATTGAACCTTTTGTCCTCATAATTGCTACTCAACTTAACACAGTCATATCTGTTATCCAATGTGGCATGACAATCTTATAAATGGTTGACACGTGTCTCTTTATTAAAAAAGAAAAAAAAAGAAAAAAGAAATCAATCTAACCTAACCTGGGTATATCTACAAAAGCAATGACACAACAACCCTAATTGGAAATCAAGCATTTATTATCATGCTCCTAGGGTACCCCAGTCGTATCGACACACCATATGACAATCTGAATAACATAATAGTTAAATTGACCATTATGAGACTTCTAGAGCGGCACTGAAGCATCATACAACTAGAACACTCTATATGGGTAACGATTTAAAACAGGATCGTGAGGTTGATTAGAAAAAGAAATTATGTATGTATATAGATCACATAAATACCAACACCATTACACACATTAATTACGTAAAAGTTTATAAACTTCATATATTGCATATTCCAAAATAAGTCTTCCTTCAAAAGTGTCTATAATTCTTATGGCTTTACTCTTACAACACACTTATCCTGATAACAACTAACTCATATTGGAGTCAGATCCCATGTCGAGTCCAGCATGGTGAGCCCTGAAACATACCAAATCTGTAGGGAGTGAGAAAACCATAGCTCAGTAAAATAATTGAACCATACTACATATCAAGCAATAACAATCAAGTTTTGTTACAAGTATATGTAATGCAACACTAAAACAAATGATGCAAATACGAGCTTGGATAACTAGAATCCAAACTGGGTGTAGATTTACGCCCTCTCACGAAGGTTTAGGAACATTATCATGTCACTAGGCTCGGGAGAAACTAAAAATGCTAAAGAAAGAGGAACAAATTTTATCATTCAATTGCCATTTATATAATCAGTGTCTTATCATCTCAACTTGACCATGGAAACAAAGAGACTCCCTAAGCATTAACCATTTTGATACTTAAAACCATGAGCGGCATTCCTTAAATTCATTTAGTTCTTGAGGAATCGAGTGGTCAATAGAAATTGTACTTTTAACCACAGGCTTGAAAAAGTTAATACATAGCAGTGGTGACCTCTAATGGTAATAGTAATTTATGCAGTTGTGCAATGCATGACTGATTATTATTAAAGTGATCACTCAACTCGCAGATATTCACCAAATCACATATACTTAGTTAATTATTAGCAAACAGTTTTATGTCCTCTATAAATATAATGTTTTATCAATCAATAGCAAACACCAATCAACATACAACAACCTAAGTACCCAACGCTTAAGCTGAAGCAACTATACTATAAACACAAGCAATGTAGCAGGTCTGAGTTACTCACCTGTCCATGGCGTCTAATCATCGTAATAATCCTTCAAAAATTTTATTGAAGTACTTAATTCCCCTATTAAGATAAAGTAATGTATTATTACAATATATATATATATATATATTATATATTCTATTTGTGTCTAAGTGTCCTAAACTAGTGTTTTTGGTGTTTTATATATATATATATATATATATACCCTAGTCCTATCCTAGCGTATAACTATTCATTTTGGGGCTCGTAAGATATACATATATATATTTATATTTTTTTTCCTAGAATTGCCTAGTGGGACTATTAAATAGCCTAAATATATATATATATTTATATATTTATATATAACACTGTAAATGCTAATTTTTATCACATATTATTATTATTATTATTATTATTATTATTATTATTATTATTATTATTATTATTATTATTCCTTTTGCTATTTTAATCCTACAATCCCCTTCAGCTATCTAAATTATATCAAATGATATTCAAATTGGAGTTAATCAATAAAATTCTTATGAGCCAAGAGATATACTTATACAAATTACTATATTTTAATTTTAATTTATCGATAACTTACAACATCATTTATTATTAAATTAGGTAACCTCACCTTTTATTATTTACCAAAATTAAATAATATATTCCTAGTCTCTTACACAAGTCATCCAACAAATATATATAAACAAACTTTTCCTTTTTGTTATATAAAAGTTAATTGCTGTTAACATAGATCCTGTTAAAAAAAAAAAAAAAAAGGAAAAATCAACATGACTTCCCTTGGATTTAACTAGAGCCGGGACTTGTATGTGATCATCGATTTCAAATATTTTAATTGTTTCTTTTTTCTTCTTCTTCATTTTATTAATCTTATCTTACCAGAATCTCATTTAGCCATTTGAATTACCCTTACTTTAAAAATTATAATTTCAACTTAATTCCCCTTAAGATTCTATAATGTCGATACATATAGTACACACACACACATATATATATCGTTACAATTTGAATTTGAATTTTATCATTTATTATTTAATTAAAAATCTAATAAATTTATTAATCTACACTATTCATTAATTATGATTTCTTGTGAACTTATTCCTATAAAACATAGTTGATTACTTAGTCGATATTAAGTAACATAAACTTTGTAAATCAACTTGTATCTCCCTGATTCCTTCTCGGGCTGACACGTGCACATCAAACACTGTTTCATTTTTGCCTTGTCAATTTAATTTACATGTGACCAATTAAGTTACTTGCCTTCATTAATTCTTTATTGATTTATTTCTATAAAACTCAACTAGTTACTTAAATATTGTTATATAACATATGATTTATAATCAAACCATCATGCCTTCTATTTGCTTCTACCTAGATCGAAACATATATGTCAGATATGTACGTATTTTATAAAAAAATTAACATCGATACTTCTATTTCTATCATGATAAAAAAAAAATAATAATAATTGTTTCACCTTTGCTGAAATAGATTTTATGACGTATTTTTCCTTTCACCCAAAGTGCCGCCACCTATAGACGAAAATTTGAAAATTTATCAGCTTAGTTATGATAATTAACAGTGTTAGAAATACGCTCTTACCTTGATTAAAATTTTCCTCAGGCTTGTTGATGATTCTTTTATCCCTACTTTTTTTCTTTCCAAGGATTTTGAACATTGGGAATTCCTAAAGTTAATTTTGGTAGTTGTTTGATTGATGATTTTAGCTAGTAATTTCGGGATGTGTCGCGATGGAACTAGAAATTAGAAGAAGGAAAAAAAAATTTTTTTATGTGATGTAAGATGATAGTTATTGACGAAATTTTGGGGAAACTTGGGTGTGATCAATATTTTTTTTTTTTTTGGTCAGGTAAGAAAAGAACAGAAAATGGCTTTAAGTTTCCCTTTTTTTTGTTGCTTCTATAATAAGAGGTCATTAACAATTGCTTTGTAAAATTATGGCATGGAAATTATCCTGTGTAGAATTAACGCCAACTTGTTGGAGAAGGAAAGAAACTGATAAGCCAAGTATAGAATGATATCATCCAATGACACCACCCCTATTTAAAGTTTTGGATGAGGTGTTCATGTTCTACAAGTTTCGGTCACCAGAGATCTTTTATTATTTTTGTTTTTTTTTTCTTTTTCTACACGTTATTGATTTAATTTGTAAAGTTCATATTGACTTTTGGGTGTTTGTAACGTAAATTATAAATTATAAGACCATTTACTGGGGGTTGATATTGATGGTTGCGCAGACGAATTTATTAATTGATATAACACAAAATTATTTAGACTAAGTTTTAGATTTTTATATATATATATATATATATATATTTAATATAGTGTTGAGCTGAAATCTAAAATTTTATGTTTATGCACGCTTAACATTTAGTACATGAAGAAATTCGAGTATTCTTACCTAAGATATCTCAATGATTAGTGAGTCATTACCTTATATGTGTGACATATAGTATCTAATTACTAATGTTAAACTAAGAAAAATTTCTTGAGGCTACATTTACCTCATTAATCAACCCTAAACCTAACCCCTATTGCACAAAACCCTAGTTTATGGAGTAAATAGATCAAAAAGTGGAAACAAGCGGAAAACTTAGGTAAAATTGATGATTGCATAGAATGTTTAGAAAAAATTGTGACATACATCTCTATAAGTAAATCATGTTTGCAATTCAAATAAAAAGTAGTGTAGTGACTTAGTAGGGAAACACAATACAACACCCAATGGGTTACCAACTTTTTAAGATCAAGGAATCAAAGAAAGCAGTTGGAGCAAACAAGTCAATTCAGTTTGAAGAGTGTAATGATTTAGTTGGTAAAGTCTTGCATACAAGTTTGATGAAGAGTGTGAAGTAAATGGTTGAGTACATGGTTAACACCAAGGTTTTGTTGGCGTGAAGGACTCCTAGAAATTAGGAGTTTATGACTGTATCATAGGGTCAATGAATATCATTAATTAGGAGTTTATGGCTGGTCAATGAATATCATTGAAAACAAATTACAATCGTCATTATAGCAGATTTATATACCAAAAATAGAAGAGCTTGATTATGTATAAATACCCATGTATGTAGAAAAGAAAATATATATAAAAAAACCTAGAATATTTTTTTCTTATTGAAAACATGGCATTAAAGCAAGTTTTCAATTCCCATCCTCCTTTATACAGACAACACTGAAGCAAATAACATCCTACAACACCGATATGGCTGGTGAAGATTTGCAGTCACCAGAAACCCTTGAAATCTCTTCTTCATCTATCTTATCAAACTCACTACCAGAATGATGGAAATCCTACTAAGAATTTCGGTACAACCTCAACAATAGACATAGCCGTTGCCCCAATAGGAATTAAATTGGATAGGACCAACTATGGACTATGGTCTCAAGTGGTGGAGATGTACATCTCTGGCAAAGACAAATTGGGTCATATCAATGGTAATCTGCCCCAAACTGCAACGATAGATCGAACCTTCCGAAAATGGCGTACCGATGATGCCATAGTAAAAAGATGGCTCATTAACTCCATGGACCCATCATTGATTAGGAATTTCATCAAATTTCCTATGGCAAAAATGGTATGGGATGCCATAGCCACAACTTATTTTGATGGGAGTGATGTCTCCCAAGTGTATGACCTTTGATGCAATGTATCACGGCTAAAGCAAGCAGGTGGTTCATTGGAAAAATATTACAATAGTCTACAAGGATTATGGAGAGAGATTGACTTTCGAAGGCCAAATCCCATGCAATGCTGTGTTATAACAACATGTTGCAGAAAGATCAAGTTTACATATTCTTGGATAGCCTGGATGACCAACTAGACAACATTCATAGAGATATTCTGCAGATGCAACCATTCCCCACAATGGAATAGGCTTATGCCCATGTTCAACGAGAAGCGGTGTGACAAGCAATCATGATAAGAACTTTGACTGAAGAACCATTAGGTTCCATATTTACGTCAAAGAGTTTGAGGACTATAACTTCTTCGACAGCTTCCTCTCATAATGGAAAATCAAATTCCTCTTCTAAAAATAATGCATCTGATGGACTAAAATTCTCTCATTGTAGATGGACTAAACATACCCGGGAGACCTGTTTTAAAATCCATGGGTATCCTGAATGATGGCATGAATTACAGTCAAAGAAAAAGAGCAATGTTGAAGGAACCAATAACACAGGCAAGAATGAACAGATGACTAGAGGTCAAGGATCAGTTGCCATTAGTGATATAACTCTTTCCTTAATTCCAACTCAAGCTCACAATGTCAGCACCACTGAAATTCACAAACCAGTCACAGGTATGGATCTACATGAATTTGAAATAGACAATGCTCATTGCCAATGGATTCTTGACTCGGGAGCCTCTGACCATATGACTTATGATGAAAATGATATCTCCTAAAGATCCAAGCCTAGAAGAACCAACATTATAAATGCCAATGGAAAATTTTCCTCAGTAATAGGGGCTGGTATAGTAATAGTGGCACCTAATATGCCATTATCAAATACTCTTCTTGTTCCATCTCTTTCTCACAAATTAGTTTCTGTGAGTCAACTTACCAAATATTTGAATTGTGTTGCAATTATTTATCCTAATCTTTTCCTTCTTCAGGATATTCTAACAAAGGAGATTATTGGACGTGGTATTGAGAAGGGGGGACTATACTACTTGATGGACGTAAGGATCAGTAAAGCATGTCACACCGCTTATCAGAATATGTCCAAGGAGGAGCAAGTTTGGCTTTGGCATCGTCAGTTAGGTCATTCGTCATTTGGATATTTGAAACATGTTCTTCCAGATTTATTTTCAGATATGGCAATTTCTCAATTTAAATGTGAGACATGTATTTTTGAGAAAAGCCATCGGGCCACTTATCCTTTGAGTTTTAAAAAAAATACTATTCTTTTTCCTCAATCCATACCGATGTGTGGGGACCATCCCCGAAACCTAATATGCATGGCTATCGATGGTTTGTAACTTTTGTTGATGATTGCACATGTTGTATTTGTTGAAATATAAAGATGAGGTTTTCAATAGCTTTCAATCCTTTTATAATATGGTTTATACACAATACTCCACCAAATTACAGGTTCTTCGTTCCGATAATGGCGGAGAATATGTTAACACGCAATTTAATGACTTCTTTCATCAACATGGAATGATTCATGTGAAATCATGTTCGCATACTCCCTAACAAAATGGAGTGGTCGGATGGAAAAATCAGTATATTCTTGAGACTACTAAAGCTCTTCTTATTAGGGCTAATATGACTGGGCATTATTGGGCAGAGGCAATTATGCATGCAGTTTATGTTATCAACAGGATGCCAACGAAAGTTCTTGAAATGAAAACTTCTCTTCAAGCATTATCTCATTTTGTAACACTGCACTCAATCTTGATGATGCCACCATGCGTGTTTGGGTGTGTTGTATTTGTTCATGTCCAAAAGGATCAACGCACAAAAATTGATCCTCGTGCTGTAAGGTGCATTTTCTTAGGCTATAGCTTACACCAAAAAGGATATCACTGCTTCGATCCCACTCATAGGCGAACATATGTCACTATGGATGCCACATTTTTTGAAACTGAAATATTCTTTACTGCTAAGCTCTCTCTACTCCACCTCGTTAGGGGGAGAATTCTAGTGAAGAGGTGAATTGGATGAGATATGAGTGGCCAGGCTTTAATGAATATGACATTCAGAATGAGTCAGAGACAGCTTCCTCAAATGACGACGTCCCCCTTTCTTCACCAATAACCACTAGTCCATCTCTTGAGAATATCACTGAGGTAAGTTCTCCATCAACCCTTATTGATCATCAACCCTCTAATGTCATAGATACTGTTACTTCTATCCCTGGCTATAGATTACCTTACAAGCATAATCGTGGTGTGCCCCCAAGTTGATACTCTCCAGAGATGGAAGAACGATGATCCAAATATACTATTGCTAATTACATGTCCACTGGATTACTATCTGAATCTTTGAAAAGCTTTGTAAATGATTTCTCATCTCATCACATTCCCACTAATGCAGAAGAGACATTATCGGACCCTAGATGGACTCAAGCCATGAAGAAAGAGATGGAGGCCTTGTTGAAAAATAAAACATGGATTCTTGCTACATTACCAGAAGGAAAGAAGACAGTAGGGTGCAAATGGGTGTTTTCAGTTAAATACAAAGCAGATGGATTTGTTGAAAGGTACAAAGCTAGAGTGGTTGCTAAGGGATACACACAAGCATATGGAGTCGATTATCAAGAAACCTTCTCTCTAGTGGCAAAATTGAACACAATCAAAGTTTTATTGTCCCTTGCAGCAAATCTTGACTGGCCTTTACATCAATTTGATGTAAAAAATGTCTTTCTCCATGGTAACCTGAAGAAGAAATTTATATGGATATCCCTGCTGGATATGTGGCAGACTCTGACAATAAGGTCGTTTGCAAGTTACAGAGAACTTTATATAGGTTAAAACAGTCACCTTGAGCTTGGTTTGGAAGATTGAGTGTCACAATGAAGAAATATGGCTATCGACAAAGTAACTTTGACCACACTTTATTCTTGAAACACCAACAAGGCAAGATTACAGCTCTAATCGTCTATGTTGACGATATGATCATTATAGGAGACGATATAGATGAGATAGAAAAACTTCAATCTCAGTTGGCATCAGAATTTAAGATGAAGAATTTGGGAGGACTCAAATACTTCTTGGGGATTGAAGTTGCTAGATCCAATCAAGGGATATTTCTTTCTCAACGGAAATATGTGCTGAATTTATTAACTGAAGTCGAGTTTTTGGACTGCAAACTAGCTGATGCACCTATAATTCAAAATTACCGACTTGGAGAATACTCAAATCAAGTGCCAACAGACAAAGGAAGATACCAAAGGCTAGTTGTTAAGTTGATCTATTTATCTCATACCCGACCTGATATTGCTTATGCAGTCAATGTAGTTAGCCAATTCATGCATTGCCCTAACAAAGATCATATGAATGCGGTCATTCAGATTCTCCAATATCTAAAATCATCACCTAGTAAAGGCATTTTGTTTTCTAAGAATGGTCATCTGAATATTGAAGGGTATACAAGTACAGATTAGGCTGGAAATATTTTAGATAGAAAGTCAACTTTAGGCTATTTCACATTTGTCGGTGGGAATCTTGTTACATGGAGAAGTAAGAAGCAAAAGGTAATGGCATTATCAAGTGCAGAAGCAGAATTTAGAGGAATGGCAAAAGGATTATGTGAACTTCTTTGGCTTAGAAATTTTTGTCTAAGATTGGATTTCCTCCTAAATACGAGATGGATTTATTTTGCGATAACAAAGCAGCTATTGATATTTCTCATAATCTGGTGCAGCATGATCAAACTAAGCATGTGGAGGTTGATAAACACTTCATCAAATAGAATCTTGAAGAAAAGACAATCCCGTTTTCCTTTTGTAAAATCAGAAGACCAATTAGCAGATATCCTAACTAAAGTAGTATGAAGGAAGAATTTTCATAACTCACTTAGCAAGTTGGGCATGATAGATATCTATGCACCAACTTGAGGGGGAGTGTTAGCGTGGAGGACTCCTAGAAATTAGAAGTTTATGACTATATCATTGGGTCAATGAATATCATTAATTAGGAGTTTATGGTTGGTCAATGAATATCATTGAAAACAAATTACAATTGTCATTATAGCAGATTTGTATACCAAAAAATAGAAGAGCTTGATTATGTATTAATACCCATGTATGTAGAAAAGAAAATATATATAAAAAAACCTAGAATATTTCTTTCTTATTGAAAACAGGTTTTGATGTATCAAAGGTTTAGTGATTTAAGAGGTGGTGTTGTGTCAACAAAGGCTTAGAGTAAGACTATGAAATGGGAAGGGATCGAGAGGTTTATGTCTGCTGATAGGAAGGTATGGAAAGTGAATGGAATGGTTGCTAGTTATGTGCAAAAAATGGGAAAGTTTAAGTCATGTTGTGGTTTTAGGGGCTGGACATTTGGTGCCTGCGGATCGACCTTGGCATTATTCTAATCTTTCTTTGTAGATTGTATAAGAGCTTTTGAAAACATGAAGTTGTGTTGTAGAATAAATTCCATGAATTA
Organism: Combretum micranthum; assembly: GCA_024138025.1. Taxonomy (NCBI): domain Eukaryota; kingdom Viridiplantae; phylum Streptophyta; class Magnoliopsida; order Myrtales; family Combretaceae; genus Combretum; species Combretum micranthum. The sequence continues at coordinate 449,934 of JAMXBD010000461.1, forward strand.
TGGAAACCAAATTGGTTATATTTTAGTAAAAATTTGAAAGATTAGAACATTTTATGTGGAAAAGATAAAAATTATAACCATATTGCTTCAGTTCGATCCAGTTCGCTACCTATGATTCGGTTTTTTTTATAAAATCAAACCTAACCATACGGTTCGGCTCGTTATTTTTTCAAACTTAAAAAAATGGTTCAGTATACAGTTCGAATCGTTTATCTCTTTTCAACTATCACAAAAAATTAGGAGTTCTAATAGCATCAAGGCATTACTGTCTATAATAATGCTAAGGAAAGATTAGCAACTATGGAAGACTTTTATAATGGTAAGGAAAAATCACAGTCTGAGGCGAAAAAAAGCTTTTGAAGTTCACAGGGTTATCTATAAATATAATATAAGCTATGTTCACATTGTCTACACATTTAACTAGTTTTTTTTATAACTTATCAATAGCTTTCCACATTAGATCTGGTCATAGGAGAAGAAATGCAATTACTTGAAAGAAAAGGAGAAAGAAGAGGAGTTACTAGTCGGATGCGGCCATTCGAAATACTAAAAACCTCTATGCCTAGAAACCTACTGTTACCTGCAAAATCAACAAAATAGCTTGTATCCAAATCATCCTTCGATCCTAACATTTTCACGCTTGTCATTAACTTTTGTTTTACTTTATATTATAAACACCATCCTTACGCCTTTTAACTTGTGCAATCAGGATGTTGGAGGGAATGTTCAAACCATTATCGGAGATAACTGATGAAATAGCCAACGTTCCTATTATATGTGTGTGTGTGTGTGTTAATTAATTTTGTATATTAGAATAAAAATTTAAAATATAGTATATAAGTTTGTGTTGATATAAATATATGCTAATGTTTGTGTTAATGTAATAAATATTGGTGTTTATTGTTGTTTATGTGTTTGATAAAAATTGAGTTTCTAAAAATAAAACCAAAGTCAAAACTAAAACAACTTAGCAGATTTTGCCACCTTAATGTCCTCCAAACCAAGCCCAAATCCAAATTTCTTCAATAACCCAAACCCAAACACAACCCAAAGCCCAAGCTCATGCCTATAACACTTTTTATACAAGCTTTTAATTCCCAAAAGTTAAAGTGGCAGCCAAAATATCCCATACAAACCAACTCTCTCTCTCTCTCTCCATCGACTCTCACTCCCTCTTTGTTTCTTTCACTTTCAAGCCCAAAACCAACTCTAAATGTAATATCCTTCAAATATAGATGGTGGAACTCTAATCACAAAGACGCCTTTTTAGTATAATGGCTTGGAGTGGCCAAAGCGGACAATACCTCAGTGGCTAGAGTTATTAGTAGTTACATAGCACCTCTAGTATCCTAGTTGTGCTTGAGGGTGTGCTAGGAGGGCTAGTGTATCTCACATCACGACCCTTACCCAGGGTGGCCTGAATGCCTAGGGGCGCCCCTCCGCTGTGTTAAAACCTGGGGTGGCAGGTTGTGATAAATGGTACCAAAGCAGTGATTCTAGACCTGTGTAATGAAATTGACAAGAACATCAATTTTATAAGTGGAGGAGTATGTAATACCCATCAAATATAGATAGTAGAACTCTAATCACAAAGTTTCCTTTTTGATGTAATGACTTGGAGTTTGTTAGAACTCCAAAGTTAAGCGTGCTTTGGGCAGAGCAATCCCAGGATGGGTAATCTCCCTGGGAAGCGTTGGCACCAAAATGACAAAACCGTGCGGCGTGTGGTCAAAGCGGATAATTCCTTAGTGGCTAGAGTTCCAAATCATAATACGGTGCCTCTGGTATCCTAGTTGTACCTGAGGGTGCGTTAGAAGAGCCAGTATACCTAGCATCATAATCCCTGCCCAAGGTAGCCTGAGAGCCTAAGGACACCCCCTCTACTATGGTAGAGCCTAGGGTGGTAGGTTGCGACGCTAAATTTCCTCCATTAAAATTCTTTCTAAGCCATAACAAACTAGATCTAAGGCTAGGAAGTGAAGTATAAGCCCAAGTGGAGTAAGAAGAAAATCAAGAAAGTGGGAAAAGTAAACTTGATCTAACTAAACAAGCAAGAAAAGTGATGTCATTATTTGCCTTGTTTATCTATGATTTTGGTTAGTGTTGGTGTTAGTTAAAGGTAGAACTTTGATGTTTTATGTGGATTGAAGGCATGCCATTATGTCTGTTGAAGTAGATAAGTAAATAGAAATATGTATCATCGATGTTTGATGAAATGAAAAATGATGTTTATGGTGATATGATGTATATATAGATATTGTCGGTGATAAATAAGTATAACTTGAAAGATTAGGATAATAGTAGAGTTTAATAAGCTTAAATATGAGATTATGTTTTTGAGTTTAGTTGTTGTGTGTGTATTTATGAGAAATAGACTTATGAGAGCTTGAGATATTAATATTATGATTAAAGACTAGTTTAGCATGTTTTGTAAAAATATAAGAGCTTATAAAAGAGTTAGAAGACATAAAACTTAGAGAAATTTTGAAACAACTACCATATGGTAAATGCCCTGTTAATCACAGGAGTGATCGTGGCCGTCATCTTCTTAGGTGTAAGTTTCCTATCAATCACGATCATTATTGAGGCCGTCATCTTATCTGATGGATTTTTAAAGATAGATCATGGCCATATCTGAGGCCATTATCTCCTTGGAAGAAATTTTTAATCATGATCACCGATGTAACAAAGCCAGTGATCTTCTCTGGGTATTTTTCAAAGTCTATGACAACCTATATCATGATCGTAATTGGGGGCGTGATCTGTATCACTGCCTCCATCACGAGCGTTACCTACCCTCTGGTACTATTCATCAAAAAATAAAAATTAAAATTAAATTAATTAAATAAGTAATTAGTAATGATGGATGGATGATTAATGAAAAATGATATAAATATCTATGTTTATATGAATAAAGTGTTGTGTAGTAATTAGTAATTATTTGTGGTGATTAATCAAGTAAGAATTAATGATTTTGATATGAAATGAATTTCTTGCTACAATTGTTAATCTTTGGTTGAGTGCTTCCATTGATCCTCGATGTAGCACAGGTATGTTGTAACTTGTTTGTTTGCTTACCTAAGATAAGCATATCTTAACTTAGCTATAATTCAAGATGACTTAAGCTTTGTTTGAATTAGTTGTGCTTTATGCCGTTGAATCTGGTTCGGAGAGCGGCACCCTATTATGAGATCAACATGATAGTTTAGGCGCTTAATCCACCTCTGTCATTGAGATATGACTTTCATAAGTGGTACAGCGAGTAGTCGATGGGGTTTTTGGTATTGGTATAACATTTGCTTATTCTTAAGATGAAATAATACGATTAATTCAATGTTTATGGAAACACTTGAACTAGGTGATATTATGGATTAAGTTAAGTGAAGATGAGAAATAGCTAAGAACCTTAGATGAGACTATTTCTCTTTTATGGACATATCATCTAGGAGATATAAGTATCTGAGCTGCTTATATGAACCCCTTGAGCATCAAGATCGTTATTTAGGACATCCAGATTTCCTGTTGTTCCAGAGTTTGAATACTCCTATATTGTTTGACTAATTAAAGATTATATAATAACTTGATGGTTGTTGCATTTGCATGTAGTTTAAGCTTATGTGCCATTCATATTTGTTTTCATTACTTTTATATTGGGTCTTTGGCTCATGCTTTATCTGTTTCAGGTGTGGATGATGATGATGAGTTCTATACTAGCATGGGATATGGCACAGATTTCAAGGACTTTTTGGATAGTTGGGAAGTTTAGCAACTAACCTTGGCCTTTGATGGGTCATTTTGTAATAGTGTAGGATAGAGTTTTTAGGAAATATATGTAATGGTTATTAAAGCTTTTGTTTAATTTTTATATCTTTTATAATTGGCTTTCTTATAGGCCTTTGTTTGTAATACCTCCTTATAAATATGCGTGTAGTTAAGTTTTATAACTTTGGTGTAGTTTGGAGTTATTGTTATAATTTTCTATGAAGTTCTAAGGATAAGAAATTTAGAATTTGTTCTTAGAAGAAATTTAGACAAAAAATTAATCGAACCTTTTTTTATAGACAACCTTACATATAATACTGTAGATTATATGTTGTTAAGGAACTAGATTCACCTGTTTTAATGATAGTGGTGGGTTGAGTCCTTACAACTGGAGTTTGTAGTCGATGTAAAGAGTAGATTAAGTGGAAACGCAATCATGATTTAAGATGTAGACATAATTCGGTGTTTCCACTTTTTTAATTTTTCAATTTTATTTTTCTTTTTAAAAACCAACTTAATTATTTACTATATATAATAAGTGTTTCATGTTTGGTGCATTTTTTTTCAATAAACAATATTTTCCCATTTTTTACATATTTATTTTAATTTTTTATTATTGCTAATATGATAAATATAATAAATCTTTCATGTTTGGTGTAGTTTTCTTTTTAAGAAAAATCAAATTTTTTAAGAATTACTTTAATTTATTTTATTGTTTTAACTAATTTAATATACATAATCATAATTCTTAAATAAAATAATAAATAATGCTTATGTGGCCCTGACACAATAGTATTTATACTATATAAGCATTGATACCACGTACAATATACGAAAGATATTATACGTAAGGTTGTCTAAAAAAGAAGGATTTTATGGAACTTGCTTACTCAACTTGTTAAAATACAAAAATTTACAAAAAAAAAAAAAAAAAACTACTCAATTAACAATAGCTAACTTTATATAAATATTTAAAACAGTACCATCATCTCAGGCACTTCAAGGATTACAAAATCAAACTTATAATATACATACTAGAAAACTTAGTTACTTTATATTACAAAACATAGGCTTTGAGAAAGTCTTAATTTATACTATTACATTTCAAACAAGGTCTTACTTTTGCCTTTTCCAAGAAAATTTAATGGAATAGTCCAGCATCCTAATCGTCCCACTCATCCAAGGAAGCTTCTCAATCTGGACCATATCCTATGTCATCATAATACTCATCTTAATTATCATCTGTAGAGGAAAAAGTTAGCCAAGGGGTCCTGTACACATTAACACAAACAAATAGAAAGTGACATTCTCTCCTAAACTAATGCAATGCAAGAGACAAAAGAATTATTTAACTTTATTTAAGCAAAAATTTCAACATTGGAGTATTTAAACTCTAATTTCAATCCTTGGAAATATGGGGATCCAAAGTAACAGCAGTTGCTTAAGGGGTTGATATAAGTAGTTCTAATACTTATATCTCCTACATAACTTTACAATTAATAACCTCACATAGGTATCATGACTGTTACTCAACTTTACTTAACTTAATCAATAATATCACATAGTTCAGCCGGCCCCATAAACGTGAATTAAATCATATTATTTTCTTTTAAGAATAAACAAATGTTATATCGATATCTTTCCTCCTATCGATTACTCGCTGAGCCACTTATGAAATTCATTGCACCATGATAGGGGCAGCCTAAGCGCATAAACTGCCATGTCAACCTCGTTAACAAGGTCGTTGCACTACAAATCGGATTCAACGGTGCACACACAAACAATTCACACAAATTTTTTAGACAATCTCTAATTAGATTTGAGTTGACAATATATAACTTAACACTCACCAAACAAGTAATTGCATACCTAGATAATTGGATTTATCAGATAAAAGACCTATATTCAAACCCAACTAGGTACAGGAATCTGTCAAAGAAAATTATTAAATATAAAACAAGTTAATCCATAATGAAATATTAAGTCATTAGATATTCATTAAACTTGAATAAGATTCAAACCATCATATAGTTTATATTCATATATGTGCAAATATATATACACCGCATTTCACTATTTATTCATCTATCTCATTTATTTATTATCATTTTATTTTATTTTATTTATTTGTTTTTTTATAAATAGGGCAAAACATGGTGTACGTCCGTACAGGAGACGGTACAAACTTGCATGGGCACGAGCACGCCATGCTAAAGGAAAGGAAAAAGGAAAAAAAATTTACCAGAGACTAGTAAAGGCCAGTACTCGCCCGTTTTAGCTTAAAAAATTTCAACCAGAGGCTTGTAAGGTTGTTTATACCCCCATACAAACGAAAAAAAATCATGACCAGAGGGTTGTAAGGGGCTTTGTACGCCTGTATAAATGGAAAACATTACAACTAGAGGCTTGTAAGGTCCCTTGTATACCCGTATAAGCCAAAAATGTCACAACTCGAGGCCTATAAGGCCCTATGCACGCCCATGCACAACAGGTTACAAGGGATTTTGAAATCCTCTATTTTTTCGAACTTCTTTTATTCCAATTTCACAAATCTTACATCAATTTAAACACTATAAAAAGCATTATACAACTTAACACATACATTTAACAACTCTAAATGCTTATAAACACCACCTCCCAAGCATCCAACAGCTTCCATATCTAACAACTCACATAACATCACATAACCTACACCAATTCATTCATTCCTCTAAACTAATTACAACACTTCCAACAACTCAAATAATGCAAGCTCTAGAAGTTCATTCAAGTCCTAAAGATCTATTAAGATGATCAAACATCCTTCACTCCTTAAAACTTCAATTGAACAAAATTATATCCATGCAAGAACAAGGAAATAGATGAATAGATAAGTATACAAACTTTACCTTAAGCTTCTTTAACTTAGTAGTGAAGTCTTGAAAGAGTTCTTGGTCAATTGATGAAGGAAAATTGGATCAAATGAATGGGATGTTAAGGGATGGAAGAAGGACATCGGGTAGGGTCTATTTTGGCTTGTGTTGTTATGAAGTTTGAATTGATAATTTGATAAATTTCTGCCTTTAAATTTTGTTACATTGATATGCATCCATAAGCTTGGCTTAGGCTTGTGTTTAGTCTATGTGGACTTGGGTTTTAGGCTTCAAAAATCTGCTAAGGCTTGCTTTTGAATTTTTTGGTTGGTTTTTGTTGAAAATTAATGGCCTCATCACACACACAACATACAATAGAATTAAATTATAACACATTGCTATTTTAGTTATTTATTATTTCTATAACTTAAATTATCACAAGTAATTTATAATCAATAAATAAATATTTACATATACAATTTAATTTAATAGGTTAAAATTTAGGTTATTTCAAAAGTAAGGGGGTAAGTATTGTATTTAGAAAAAGTGGGGTATCAATGTTTTTTTACAAAGTTTATTAGGATGGTCAATATATATAATTGCTATTAATAGGGAATGAAATAGAATTGTAATAAAATTTTTATCTATTAATTTTTTATTTTAATAAAAGTGTTATTTGAAAAAAAAAATTCCCAATATTAAATAACTATTCAATGTTTTATATAAAAAGAATTCCTTATGGATCTACTATCATGGGCAACTAAATACTAAGCAAAATAAAGTTGTAACGAAATTGCTATTACAGTAAAATCAATTAAAAATTCATTTTAAAAAACTGCAATTTTTAATTCTTACAGCTCATTCACTTGAGGGGAACGTGTATTCATTTCCCGCTCATTCTATATAAAGTTGTTATTATAGTGTTTAGTTGAGAGAAATGACAGTTCATAATGAATTGTGATTATATAAAATGATAAATAACAATTCATATTTTCATTTAGGTGAATTATCATTTAATGGTGTATTTTCAATTTTTGTCATAAATTTTTCTATCTTGAGAATATAACCTACATAATTATTGTATTTTTATAATAAAAGCAATGGGTATTATAGATATTTTACTCCAATAATTACTTTTATTTTTTATACCATGCGAATATTATAACAGTTACAATTATTATTACATTTTTATTGAATTGGAATTTAGTTCCTCTATCGTTCCAAGTAATGAAGTGATGATTTTTCTATCTAAATCTTAACCCTTTTTTTCGCTATTCAAGTTCGTAATGTTTTCAACTTTTACAAAGGGGCAATTTGTTGACACTGTTACCTTTTTACATCCATAAATGACACATGCCAACACTGTTACCTTTTTTATTTCTAGAACTTTTAGATTCGAAAATTCTTTTTCTTTCAATCCACCATTTTTTCTAGTGTTTTTGAGGTTAAGTTTGCACCTTTTCTTTATTTTTCGTCCTCTGTTTTACTTTAAAAATTTCACTTCATCAAATCTAAAGCTTTGTTGATGTTTTGGGAAATGACTGTAAGAAATTGTGGCCCAAATATGAAATGATATATATGAAGAGTTGTAACTCTTGATGGGAGACAATGTTTCATGAAAAGGTATGGTCCTTTTCCTACCCTTATATATATGTACAAGAGTTGGCATTAAGAGATAGCACATACTCTTGTCTTTATGTTTTAAAATCCATCATATTAAATTAAGGGAAAGAAAGAGAAATCAAGGAAGGTGATTTGAAGAAATTATTCTTATTCTTGTTCTTCAAATTCAAGATATTGCTATGGCTATAGATAAAGGTATGTATCTTATCTATTTTTTGTTGTGAAAATCATGCAGTTCAAAGATCCTGAAATTGATATTGATGAAATAATCATATCATATAAATTATAAAATCATCTTACATGTGGTATCAGAGCATGGTTTAAGAACTCATAACTTTCCATTACTGATAGAAAACATTCCAAGTGTCTCATATTTGAATTGCCAATTGTGATGAGAATCATCATTTTCCGAAGGATCTTACATGGCGAATGTCCGTACAGTTTGGTATTAAGGCTATTTGGTATAATGTTATTGTTTTACTTGTGGACGGTGATGAATTTAATTGACCAAATAAAAAAAAAGGCATTCTCATTAAAGGCACCATCATTTCTAAAAAAGTCCAATGCAAAACCGTTGCTCTTAAATGAAGTTACTTGATATGAATTTTGCAAAACTGGGAATATGGAGTACCCATCATAAATTAAGTTCTATATAATGAGAAATTTTCAATTTGCCGAAATGGCATGAAATTCCTCATGACATCATTAGTGCAGAAAGTTAATGTTTCGTATGTCCGCACTTCCAATTTTCTGATACGGCATAAATGTTAATGTATCGGATTCAATTTGGCAAAAGAAAACGATGGGCATTGATCCTTTTGCTTTTCTAACCGTTGAAGAATAACAGTTATTTGGAAATTTGAACTGAAAGTCTGAAAGCGACCCATGGAATGAAATAAATTAATTGCATTACAATGCTGAAGGAATGAATTCCATAACGGGCATCTAATGATTACTTAATTCATTGTAGCTTTGGATATTAAAATTTGTGCTCCCTTACAAATAATTTTGATTAATATGTGAACTTACATGTTATAATTTTGATTAATATGTGAACTTACATGTATTTATGAAGTTTTTTTTTTCTTTTATTATTTGTGTATATGAATATATGCCCAAAGGACTATATTTTTTGCATTGTTATGCGTACATATGAAATTTATATAAAATTTTGATTTGTTAGTCACCAAAGTGGCCAAATCATTAGATCTATAAGTTTCATTAAATTTAAGTTTTTAAAATTTACCCATTGAATTTTATTTACAAATGACATAATAGAATATGATTTGGGTATTAAAGTTTGTATTATAAGATATTATAAATCATCCAAAGATGGTTTTTGTTTTTATAATACATAACAAGTGTTTATGATAAGTATATTTTATTTGACTTATTTGTATATCCAAAATATAACAAATATATCAAATTGTATGTATACTTATCTATTATAATTAATATTTATATATATTTTAGTATCACCCAAAGGTGGACTTTGATATATATAATTATGTTATTCCATGAGTTGATTGAATCTGAATTTTTATGATTATTCAAAGCATTAATGGCTACCGTATCTTTTATTATTGCAGTATCTGTTCCTGTTTCTCTAATTCTCATGCTTCATTGTTCAATTCAATGTATTGAATTTCTCAGATTTGGCATGAGCGTCCAATTTCTTAGGTGTTTTGGATCTTGACTTGTCTCTTCAATTGAGAAACCATTGCTATTATTGATGAAAGCAATGATGAGGAAAAACTTCTCCATAAACTTTGGGAGAGGTCGAACAGATTAAGTTTGATGTTTATGAGAATGACAATAGCAAACCATTAAAGCTACTCTTCCCAAACTGATAATACTAAGGAATTCATTAATTTGTGGAAGAGCGTTCTCAAATGCTGACAAATCTCTTGCTAGTACATTGATGGTACTTTGACCAATATGAATTTGATGGGTCTCGTACTATGCATGAGCATGTCCTTGAAGTGACAAATATAGCAACAAAATTAAGGACTTTATAAATGATGTGGATGAGTTCTTTTTGGTACAGTTCATATTGAACTCCTTGCCTCTGAACAATATGGCCTTTTCAAATGAATTACAACACTATAAAGGATAAGTGGAATATCAATGAATTGACCAGTATGCTAATTCAGGAGGAAACAAGATTAAAGAACCAAAAAAGACTCATTTGTTCATTTTACAAGTATCAAGAAGTTGCATCAAGTTCAAGGAAAAGGGCTAGAAAATTCAAGAAGAAAGGTTTACACAACCTGAATGAATCTTCTAAAGATGCACAAATCCACAAAAAGGAAATCAAGTGCCATTTCTGTAGAAAGATTGGACACTTGAAGAAAGACTGCTTGAAACGTAAGGCTTGGTTCGAAAAGAAAGGTAAGCCTTGTGCTTTTGTTTGTTTTGAATCAAACCTTACACAAGTTTCTTATAATACATGGTGGATTGATTCTGGCTCGACAACTCATATTTCCAATACTATGCAGGGATTCCTTACGATCCAAACTATAAAGCCAAATGAGAATTTTGTATTCATGGGAAATGGAAACAAAGCTTCAGTTGAAGGAATCGGGACTTATCGCTTGATTTTGGAGACTGGGCATCACTTGGATTTGTTCCAAACCCTTTATGTTCCTACATTTTCTCGCAATTTGGTTTCTTTATCAAAACTTGATGTATTAGGTTTTTCTTTTAAGTTTGGATTTGAATCTTTCAGTTTGTATAAGGACAATAAACTGTATGGTTCAGGAATTTTATGTGATGGTCTTTACAAGTTTAAACTTGATGATTATTTTGCTGAGACCTTAATGACCTTGCATCATAATATTGGAACTAAACGTAGTTTGATTAATGATAACTCTGCTTACTTGTGGCATAAACGTTTAGGTCACATATCCAAAGAAAGATTGCAAGAATTAGTAAAGAATGAAATTCTTCCTACTTTGGATTTTACTGACCTTGGAATGTGTGTTGATTGTATTAAAGGAAAACAAACTCGACACACTAAGAAAGGAGCCACAAGAAGCACACAGCTTCTTGAAATTATACATACAGATATATGGACCTTTTGATGCTCCATCTTTTGGTGGAGAAAAGTATTTTATCACCTTTATTGATGATTTTTCACGCTATACTTATGTCTATCTTTTGCATGAAAAATCTCAATCTATGAATGCCCTTGAGGTGTACATTAATGAGGTTGAGAGACAATTAGATAGAAAAGTGAAAATTATAAAGATATAGGGGTGGTGAATACTATGGGAAGTATGATGAATCGGGGCAATGCCCAGGTCCATTTGCCAAATTTCTTGAAAAGCATGGCATATGTGCTCAATACACTATGCCAGGCACACCAGAACATGGTGTTGCAGAGAGGCGGAATCGTACATTATTAGACATGGTTAGGAGTATGTTAAGTAATTCATCATTACCTATATCCATGTGGGTTTATGCATTAAAAACTGCAGTATATTTGTTAAATAGGGTTCCTAGTAAAGCAGTTCCAAAGACTCCTTTTGAACTGTGGACTGGAAGGAAACCTAGTTTACGACACCTACATGTGTGGGGTTGTCCTGCAGAAGTAAGGATTTATAATCCACAAGAAAAGAAATTGGACTTTCGAACAGTTAGTGGATTCTTTATAGGATATCCTGAAAAGTCCAAAGGTTATAGGTTTTACTGTCCTAATCATAGTACAAGAATTGTTGAAACTGGAAATGCCAAGTTTATTGAAAATGGTGAAACTAGTGGGAGTAAAGAACGACGTGATGTGTGCATTAAAGAAGTTAGGGTAGAAGTTCCTATACTTTTACCTTCTAAGCCAATTGATCCTAATGTTGTAGAAATTCACCAAAGTGAAGAACAACAAGTAACGGATCAAACACATCATGAAGTTATAAGCGATACCCCTATAGTGGAGGAACCACATGAAATAGCATTGAGAAGATCTCAAAGAGAGAGAAGATCTGCTATTCCTAATGATTATGTGGTTTATCTACAAGAGTCAGAACTTGACATAGGAATTGACAATGATCCAGTTTCATTCTCACAAGCCATTGAATGTAATGATTCTATTAAGTGGGTAAATGCCATGAAAGATGAGTTGAAATCTATGGATCAAAACCAAGTCTGGGAACTCGTTGAATTGCCAAAAGGATGTAAAAGAGTTGGTTGTAAATGGGTCTTTAAGACAAAACGAGACTCAAATGGCAATGTTGAACGACATAAAGCCAGACTTGTTGCCAAAGGCTTCACTCAGAAAGATGGTATTGATTATAAAGAGACTTTTTCACCGGTCTCAAAGAAAGACTCACTTAGGATCATTTTGGCCTTGGTTGCTCATTATGATCTAGAGTTACACCAAATGGATGTCAAGACTGCCTTTCTTAATGGAGATTTGGAAGAAGAAGTTTACATGGACCAACCTGAAGGCTTCTCAATTAAAGGAAAGGAGCATATGGTATGTAAACTTAAGAAATCAATATATGGACTTAAACAAGCTTCTCGCCAATGGTATCTTAAGTTCAATGATACCATAACTTCTTTTGGTTTTAAAGAAAACACCGTTGATCGGTGTATATATATGAAGGTTAGTGGGAGCAAGTTTGTCTTTTTAGTCCTATATGTTGATGATATCCTAATTGCTGCTAATGATTTTGGTTTATTACGAGAAACCAAAAATTTTCTTTCAAAGAGCTTTGAAATGAAAGATATGGGAGAGGCAACATATGTGATAGGAATTGAAATATTCCGTGATAGATCACAAGGATTGTTAGGCTTATCCCAAAAGGCTTATATCAATAAAGTTCTAGAAAGATTTAAGATGGACAAATGTTCGGCAGGTATAGTTCCATTTAGAAAGGAGATAAATTTGGTAATATGCAATGTCCAAAGAATGATTTGGAACGAGAACAAATGGCAACAATTCCTTATGCATCTGTTGTTGGGAGTTTGATGTATCTTCAAACTTGTACTAGACCCGACATCAGTTTCAGTGTTGGGATGTTAGGCAGATATCAAAGTAATCCAGGATTGGATCACTGGAAAGCTGCAAAGAAAGTTTTGAGATACTTGCAAGGAACGAAGGACCACATGCTCACTTATAGAAGGTCCGATCAGCTAGAGGTGGTTGGTTATTCAGATTCAGATTAGATTATGCTGATGTGTTGATACAAGAAAATCCACATTTGGTTACCTGTTTCTATTAGCTGAAGGGGCAATCTCATGGAAGAGTGCGAAGCAGTCTGTCATTGCTGCATCGACTATGGAGGCAGAATTTGTGGCTTGCTTTGAGGCCACAATTCATGGCTTATGGCTGCGGAATTTTATTTCAGGGCTTCAAGTTGTCGACACTATTAGTAGGCCGCTGAAAATTTACTGTGACAACTCCGCAGCAGTCTTCTTCTCAAAGAACGACAAGTATTCAAAGGTGCAAAACACATGGAGATCAAATACTTGGCCGTTAAAGAAGAAGTTCAGAAACAAAGGGTGTCAATTGAACATATTAGTACAAAACTGATGGTTGCAGATCCATTAACAAAAGGATTAGCACCTAATATTTTTAGAGAGCATGTTGAAAGAATGGGCATTAAAGGACGTCCTGATTAAAGATTATTGTATTTGTGTGTATGACACTCTTGAGCTCAATTATAGTGTTTCTGATATTTCCTGTTTTTCTATATTGTATACATGATTGTAATAGAATTATGTTAACAGGAATTGTCTTCATAAAGACATTAAAGTTAGACCTTTATTTATCTCTTCATTAAGTTAAGGTCAAATTAGAGATTAATTATGTAGTACATGGAAGGAACTATGTCGAGATGATGACGTACAACCGCCATGACTCTAATTAATTTTTAATTTAATAATGTGATATATGGTATAATCAACATAATGAAAACTTAGAATAATGTTATCGTGCACATTATATTTATTCTAAGTTATTAAAGAACATATATGGGCCAAGTGGGAGAATGTAAGAAATTGTGGCCCAAATATGAAATGATATATATGAAGAGTTGTAACTCTTCATAATAGGTGTCTTGATGGGAGACAATGTTTCATGAAGAGGTATGTCCTCTTCTACCCTTATATATATGTACAAGAGTTGGCATTAAGAGATAGCACATACTTGTCTTTATGTTTTAAAATCCATCATATTAAATTAAGGGAAAGGAAGAGAAATCATTCCTTTGGTGAAATAAGGTTGGATTGGAGGGATAAGGTGATTTGAAGAAATTAAAGTATTTTATTCTTGTTCTTCAAATTCAAGATATTGCTATGGCTATAGATAAAGGTATATATCTTATCTATTTTTTGTTGTGAAAATCATGAAGTTCAAAGATCCTGAAATTGATATTGATGAAATAATCATATCATATAAATTATAAAATCATCTTACAATGACGCCTCGCTTTCTCCTCCTCTATTCTTTAGGTGTGAAAACAAGGAAAGTACTGCCCCGCAAATTTTGCCTTTGATGTCGGGGATAAAGTTTTGTGATGTTTTGAACTTTGTTTTTGTTTTAATGAGTTTTTCTCACCCAAAAAAAAAAAAACAGAACAGGGAAAGTACGCTAATAGTTGGTTAAGAAAACATAACAAGGGTTGGAAAAGGTAAGCAATTCTCCTTGTTAACCAAATTAAAATAGTGCGTCTAATTACATTATTTATTAGGACGAATCAAATTAAGACACCTAGTATTTCTGGATGGAAAAGGTAAGATTGTTAATATAAACTTGTACCTTACAATAAACATCAAAGGAAATAAGGGTAATTTACTCAATTTTATTGATAGCTCGTTTTTCTAGTTCAAATTCAGGGAATATTCACTTAATAATATTGATCTTGATAATTTAATCAAATTATAATGTCATTGCATTTATTACTAATACTCTATCCTAATATGATTAAAAATCACTTTACTATCAGTTTTTACAATGGGATTACTTGGAAAATAAAATATTAACAATTATATACAAAGAACTTTGCAACATATATCAATGTATTGCATAATAAGATTATGATATATGGAAAGAATATATTCTGACCATTATTAAGATGCTGAGATCGAAAAAAAAATGACATTCTTCTATGAAAATTGATTAATATCCATGATCTAATTCGTTTGTATACTATTTACTATCAGTGTAACAGGGAAATAGTAGTAAGCGGCAAAAAATAATGCAAACTGGTGGAATTCAAATTTCGTAGGCAATTTGTTCACTTGAATGCAAGTGACACCAGCCGGGAAGTACAATGTTTGTGTAAAAATTTTCAATAAATTTCTGATTCGTACATGATAGATGTGTGTAATATATTCTCACTAATTTCTAACTAAATGAACTACTCAGGGTGTGACAAATCAGCAACCCATGTGATATCTGTTACAGTCCTAACAGCAAAATATTCTAGAACTATTACATGGACCGTAATTTTCCATAGGCCAGTAGGCCTTTATTTTCTGAACCCTGAGTTGATTATTTGCTGGACTTCTCAAGGCCCATGCCTAGCCCATCTGCTTCTAGCCCGAACCCATTTCTTTTGAGTCTATCAGCAAACATCTCAGAATCCTTAAACTCATTAGATAACAAATTCACTTCACTTTCCATTCGTGCTTCATCTGATTTTTCACACAACATAAACCCTAATTGACGTTCCCCTGTTACAATCACCTCCCCTAACAAATCCCTTGTCCACAAGGGTGAGTGAGGAAACCTTAGCTTCAAATCTGTCAGGAATTCCCATGTAGCTTCATGGAGAGTACAATTACTCCACAAGATAAGTCCCATAACCTCAGCTTTGTTCCCTCGTTTCACCAGCTTCCTTTCCAAGATTTGTACCGGTTCTAACTCCTCATCTCTTTCCATTGCAGGTAGCGACGGCAAGGCGTCCTTCACCGGACCATGGAAGAGCTTCAGCTGCGATACATGGAAGGTAGGATGAACCCCAGAATCAAGTGGAAGATCGAGACGGTATGCGACTTCTATGATCTTGTCTAATACTTTATATAGTCCGTAGAATTTAGGTGAAAGTTTTTTATTCTGATTTTTTTTGAAACTTTCCTGTCGATAAGGTTGTAATTTCAACAACACCCAGTCTCCAATCTTAAACACTTTCCTGTGCGCTTCTTGTCAGTCTGTTGTTTCATTCTGTTTTTGAGCCCTTCGTTGATGAAACTTTAGGGTTTTAATTGCTTCTTCTCTCCCCATTAGCATGCTGTCCACAGTAGCATTTCTCAAGTCACCTGGAATGTAAGGGAGGTGCAGTGGTGGTGGGTACCCATATAGTATCTCAAATGGAGTCTTCTTAGCACTCACATGGTAGTTGGTGTTGTACCAGAATTCGGCTAAGGATAGGAATTGTCCCACTTTTTCGGGCTGTCACTAGTCATACACTGAGGTGGTCTTTAGCATTTGTTAACTCTCCGTTGGCCATCCGTTTGTGGATTGATAGCCATGGAGTAATTTAGTCAACCCCTGGAGTTTGAAGAATCCTTCTAGAATTGGCTCAAACACTGGGTCCCTATCACTAGTAAGACTTTAGGCATCCCATGTAGTTTGTATACATTATCCAGATATAATTGAGCAACCTGTGGAGCAGAATAAAGGTGTGGAAGTGACATAAAGTGAGCATACTTACTTAGCCGATCCACTACCACCATGATCACCTCGCGGCCATTAGATTTAGGTAACCCCTCAATAAAGTCCATAGTTACTTCAGCCCAACAAGTATTAGGCACAGGAAGAGGTTGTAACAACCCTGGGGTAGCTTGGTTCTCATATTTATGTCGTTGACAAACTTCACACTCCCTAATATACTGCCTCACATCCCTTTCCAATTTAGGCCAATAGAACACAGCATTTATCTTCTTATATGTTGCATGAGCTCCTGAATGTCCTCCCAATACTCCATCGTGATCCATTTTCAGGAGTTTCCTTCCGATTTCCAGGGATGGTCCCACTACACATTTTCCCTTCCTCGTCAATAGTCCTTGGGTTAAGCTAAAATGCCCATAGGAATTTCCTTCTTTAAGCTGTTTCATCACATGCTGGTAACCTTTGGGTAGGTTCCAACTTTCCTTCAGTTCTTCAACCAATTCTGGGGTGGTAATGGACACTGTGATGGAATTCATGGTGACTTGACCTCTCCTGGACAGAGCATCAGCAGCTAGATTGGTCTGTTCACTCTTGTATCTTATCTCATAGTCCATACCTAATAGCTTAGTTAGCCACTTATGCTGGCTTGAAGTGATTAACCTCTGTTCTATTAGATGTTTTAAACTCTGGTGATCAGTTTTGATCACAAAATGCCTACCCATTAGATAATGTATCCACTTCTCAACAGCATAAACTAAAGCCAAGAGTTCCTTCTCATATACTGATAGTCCTTGCTGCTAGCGTGTGAGTGTCTTGCTGTAATAAGCTATAAGATGGTGTTCTTGCATGAGAACAGCTCCCACTCCATCTCTACTCGCGTCTGTTTCTACCACAAACTCCTTATTGTAATCTGGTAAACTTAGAACTGGGAAGCTCATCAAAGCTGACTTTAACTTCTCAAAGGCCTGCTGACATTCTTCATCCCACTTGAAATTATCTTTTTTTAACAATAATGTGAGTGGTCCGGCCAGGAAACTATACCCCTTAATGAACCGCCTATAATACCCTGATAAGCCTAGAAACCCCCTGAGTTGCCTTAGTGTCTTAGGGACTGGCCAATCAGCAATTGATTCAATCTTCTTTGGATCAGTTGATACTCCTTCACTAGTTATAATATGCCCCAAATATTCAATTTGGGTTACCCCAAAGACAGACTTGGACCTTTTAAGCTACAACTGCTCTTGCCTTAGAATACAAAAAACGGTCCTCAAATGCTGGCTGTGTTCCTCTAAATTTAAACTATACACAAGTAAGTCATCGAAGAAAACCAAGACAAATTTCCTCAAATGGGTCTTGAAAATCTGATTCATAAGTCCATGGAAGGTAGAGGGTGCATTGGTCAAGCCGAATGGCATGACCAAGAACTCATAGTGTCCTTCATGTGTCCTAAAGCGGTTTTATAAACATCTTCAGAATTCATCCGGATCTGATGGTATCCTGACCTTAAATCCAGCTTGCTAAAATAGGTAGCACCACTTAATTCATCAAAAAGATCTTCTATGATAGGAATTGGAAATCTATCCTTAACAGTTTGTTCATTTAGTTCGCGATAATCCACGCACATCCGCCAAGTGTTATCTTTTTTCTTCACCAAGACAACTGGTGAAGCAAAGGGACCGTGGCTGTGTCTAATCACCCCACTCATTAGCATCTCTTTCACCATGTCTTCTAAAATAGTCTTCTACATGGATGCGTACCTATAAGGGCGTATATTGACTACCTTAGAACCTTCCTGAAGTGGAATTCTATGGTCATGAGCCCTCTTCGGTGGCAATCCATAGGGCTCTTCAAACAGGTCATGAAATTCCTCCAACAAATCCAATAATGATGGGTGTAACTGCTGTAGCTTCATTCCAACCTCAGTCACTGCCTCGACACGAACCATCCAACATTGGTAATGTGGTGTTACGTCCTTACCAAATAACTTAGATGGTTCCTTAGGTTTAGTTACCTTCAGCTGTTCCCTGTCAGCTGTCAGCTGACATTTCTTTCCATTCAACTCGAAAGCCATAGTGAGACTCTGAATATTCCAATGGATGGTACCCTGTGATTTTAGCCATGGTATTCCCAAGATTATGTCACAACCTGATAGAGTAATCAAGTATACCTCTATAGCGTACTCATATCCTTGCATTACCCAGGTAAATGCAGTAATTTTGTAGTTGTTGAAGAGGCTAGTGCCATCAGCCAATACAACTTCCAAGGGAGGAACTTCTACAAATGAGCATTTTAATCCCTTCACTAATCTTTCATCAATGAAATTTAGCGAACTTCCAGTATCCACAAGCACATTTAATCGCCTTCTTTTGAAAAATCCACTCACTCTCATGCTCCCTAGGAAATGCTCCTGATCTTGGTTGATAGCATTGAGTGTGAGTTTAGCGAAGTCAGCCTCTACGTCATCCGACTGTATATCATCACCCCCTTTACCCTCCTGTTCATCCTCGGCCTCCACTAGTAACATATTCAATCTTTTCTTGCACCTATGACCTGGACCGAATGGTTCATCGCACCAAAAACATTGTTTCTTCCTTCTTTTTTCTTCTAATTCCTCTAGGGTGAGTCTTTTTGTGAGTCGAGTTTGTGTGTTTGATGGAATGATTGGTTTAGTTGTGTTGTTGGTAATGGTTGTCTGTGTTTGTGGTTTAAGGGTGCTAGAGATGGTGTTGTTGTTTCGAAAATATTGTGGTCGATTGGAAGATGAGTAAGTTTGTGAGCTGTTTGGGTAAGTAGGTGGGGTTAATCGTGGGGTTTGTGAACTGTTTGGGTAAGTTGGTGGGGTTAGTCGTAGGGTTTTAAGGTACTGTCGAGTGGATAGCAGGTGTGCTTCTTGTAATTTGGCTAGTGTATAGGCTTCTTGTAGTGTTTGTGGGTTGAACATGCGGATAGGGTATTGAATGGAGGAATGCAGTCCACTCAAGAAACAACTTATGAGATAGTTTTCTAGTAATTTGACTTGTGTAATGAGATGCTCAAACTCTTCTAAGTATTCCTGTAGTGTTCCTTCCTAGTGCAATTCTTTCAATTCGGCCATAGGATCTTCATAGGCCTTTTCCCCAAACCCGGATTGCAAGGCCTTAACCAATTCATTCCAAGTAACTTTATGTGGTGTTTCAAGCGTTTGTATATAGGAATGATACCATTTTAGTGCCCTTCCCTCCAAATACATGGCAGCCACCCTAACTTTCCAATCTTCAGGTGTCACATCAATTTCAAAATACTGTTGTGCTTTATACACCCAATCTTTTAATTCATTACCATCAAAAGATGGAAAATCCACTTTGGGAGCTCTCAATTGTAATGCATTTTCAACAACTACAGTTGGAGAAATTTTTAACTCATTTGTGTCCATGGTTGCAAATACTTACCAGAATCTGAGGCTTTTGATTCGGTGGCTTCCAACTTATCAAGCCTATAAGTTTTCAGCTCCGTGATGGCCATGGTCTGCTGGTCCATAACGTCCTGCATCCTCTTGAGGGTTTCATTGATGAGTTTTAAGGCATCCTCTATCTGTTCCTTCACAGCAACCTTCGCAGCTTCATCAATTCTCTTGGCTTCTCTTGTCTCCATGGTATTGGTGAGGCTCTGATACCAAATGTAACAAGAAAATAGTAGCAAGCAGCAAAAAGTAATGCAAACTGGTGGAATTCAAATTTCGTAGGCAATTTGTTCACTTGAATGCAAGTGACATGAATGCAAGTGACACCAGCCTGGAAGTATAATGTCTATGTAATAATTTTCAATAAATTTTTGATTCGTACATGATAGATGTGTGTAATATAGTCTCACTAATTTGTAACTAAATGAACTACTCAGGGTGTGACACATCAGCAACCCATGTGATATCTGCTACAGTCCTAACAGCAAAATATTCTAGAACTATTACATGGACCGTAATTTTCCATTGGCCAGTAGGCCTTTATTTTCTGAACCCTGAGTTGATTATTTGCTAGACTTCTCGAGGCCCATGCTCGGCCCATCTGCTTCCAGCCCGAACCCATTTCTTTTGAGTCTATCAGCAAACATCTCAAAATCCTTAAACTCATTAGACAACAGATTCACTTTACTTCCCATTCGTGCTTCATCTGATTTTTCACACAACATAAACCCTAATTGACTTTCTCCTGTTACGATCAGTTATGAAATTGGAAAAAGAAACAAGGAAAGAAAATTTTTCTTCTCCAAGAAAAAAAAAAAAAAAAAATTGAACCATGATATATGTGTAAAATATCAATTAATTTTTAGCCATCTTGAAAAATAATTCGATACATTGACAATAATGGCTATAGTTTGATTGTTTAAATGAAAGTGCGAAACTTTAAGTTCAATCTTTTAATTGCATAATATTAAACATAGATTGCCTAATGTGCATACATAGGAATGACGCCGTAAAGTAAAAAATAGAAAAAGTGGAATTTCGGGGAGGGCCCGGCGGGAAACTCAAAGGAAACGTGATGAATGATGGCAAGGTTGACTTGAATAGGTGATTAAAATTAGAATGGAGTAATACATAGTACGTATAATATATATAGATGATGAATAATTATAAATTATTTTCTAATAAGTAATTGTATTTAATCATATATTGTAATTAAAAAAATTAAATTTTTTTTTACTTATTAAAAATTAATTAATAATAGTCATATGAACACGCGCTTTGGTACGTGTTATTAAATATTTTTTTCGTGGAATGACCTCCTGGTTTTTGCCATTTTCTCGCAGGAAACTTCCTGGAAGGGGCAATCCCGCTTACTCCTCCTTCTTTTTTATTTATTTATTTTTTTTTTTTTTTTTGATGATTTGTTCTTCATTTAGTTCTAGATCATGGCCTCCACTACGAGTCTGCCACTCTCTTTTAATGCCTCTATCCTATATTTCCATCTACTGATCTTCATTCCTTGTATAAGCACATTGCTTCTTCTGTAGAATTATGGATCCTCTGCCTATTATTGTTCTCATGGCACTCTGGTTCCGTAACTCTTTTCCTCTTCCTGTTCTTGTTCTCACGGCACTCTCGTTGTATAGCCCACTTACTCTCCGTGTACTTTTTCTCATGATACTTTGGCTCTACTCACGTAGAAAAAATCAAAATCCTTCTCCAACTACCAGCGAAAGAGCAACACCAAGTACTGATAATTCTGACACTAGATCAGACATTACAAGCAAGAGAGCAACGACAAGTACTGGTAATCGGATATTGGATCAGACGGAAGCTTTGATGTATTCATCAATTTTCGAGGACCCGACAGCCGCCACACTATCACCGATGTTCTTTACAAAAGACTAACTCATGCCGGAATCCGTGTGTTCCTAGACGATGAAGAGATCCGGAAAGGTGAAGTGATCGAAGGAGAGCTGTTGAGAGCTATCACCAACTCAAAAATCTATATCCCCGTTTTCTCCAAGGACTATGCTTCCAGCAAGTGGTGCCTCCGTGAACTTGCGAAAATGATAGATTGCTGGGAGACATCGAGCACCGACTCGAAAAAAGTGATTCTGCCCATCTTCTACGATGTGGATGTTAGTGAAGACGTCAAGCTTCGATCACACATGTACACCACTGCCTTGCAAAAGCACAAGGACCAGCTCGGTGAAGTTGCTGTAAAGCCATGGAGGGATGCGCTTCGCAAGGTAGCTGGGATCAAGGGATGGAACTTGAAGGATCACGGGTAATGTGTATATATATCTTTCATCTAGTGATTGATCTTGGTCTTGGCCTATCCAGGTTCATTCTTAAACACCTAATTTGGACTGATATGTATGTTGTGTTCTGGTTCCTATTTGTGGCAGCCTAAGTGAGCTTGTGGATCTTATTATCCAAGAAGTTTTCAGTGAGCTCACCACAAGTGAAGGTTACACTAGTTTGCTTGATTGCTTGGTTGGGATCGACAAGCCGATAGAGGAGATTATGGAGTTGTTAGAGGAAGGATCTTTTGGGGCTCGATTTATCGTGATACATGGCATGGGCGGAATTGGAAAAACTACCCTTGCCAATGCTGTCTTTAAGAAAATTTCTTCTCATTTTCAAGGGGGATGCTTTCTGAGAGATGTTCGACGATCAGTAAGCGATGGTGACTTGATAAAGTTGCAAGAGAAGATATTATTAGATACTCTCAATCTCAATTTTATTCCTATCTCCGACGTGGATGATGGAATTCGCATGATTAGTGAGAGGCTACGTGATAAAAACGTCCTTATTGTCCTCGATGATGTGGACAAGCGAGAACATCTTCGAAAATTAGCAGCCGAGTCATGTTGGTTTGGTCCTAAAAGTAGAATTATCATTACAACTAGGAATGTCAACTTCTTGCCCACTAAAGACCATAAAGAGTATTTTTTATATGCAATGAAGGAGATGGGTAGTCATGATGCTCTTGAACTCTTCTCTCAACATGCTTTCGAAAAAGACCAGCCACCACCTGAGTATTATGATATATCAATTAAAATTGTTGCCATTACTGGTAGACTTCCCTTGGCAATCGAGGTAATAGGTTCTTCACTTTATGGTGAAGATATTGGAACATGGAAGTATAGAATGGAGAAGTTAAAGAAGGCTCCTCATATGGATGTCCAAAATTCGTTAATGATAAGCTATGATGCATTAGAGTATGAGCAGCAGCAAATTTTTCTAGATATTGCATGTCTCTTCAATGATGAAAAGATGATGGATCCAATATATTTCTGGGAGGCTTGTAAATTCTATCCAGATGTTAGTATTGAAATTCTTGTTCGGAGATCCTTCATTAAGGTGAGCAATCATGACCCATTATGGATGCATGACCAGTTAAGAGATCTTGGAAGAGCAATTGCCCAACCAAATCTATTAGGAGGAGAACGCCAAATAACTGCAAAAGCTAGTAGACTATGGTCTCCAGAATGTGCTTTAGATGCATTACGGAAAAAGGAGGTAACTCGTCATCGTAGTTGTAACTATTATCTTCTTTTTTGTTTGGTTCCTAACTTACTATCACCAAATGCTTGTACTTTGTTTAAAATGTCAATTTTTAGGTTACTCAGAGCCTTGTAGCACTAAAACTTGGGACACTAGACGCTGATTGTCGTTTTGGACTTGAGGAATTCGCAGGAGCAGTCAACTTAAGGTTCCTCCAATTACAAAGGGGGAACTTTGAGGGGGACTTCAAAGACGTATTCCAACAATTAAGATGGTTGTCTTGGTCCGACTGTCCCATGAGATTTGAAGCAACCAACCTAAGTTTCAAAAACTTAGTAGTTCTGAAGCTCTCAGGGTCTCAAATTACTAACGATTGGAGTGAATGGAGTGTATTCATGGTATTAGTCTTACAACACAATTTTCTATTTGTCATTTTATCTCATTTTTATTGAGTGACGTTTTACTCTTCTGCGTGCATGTGTTCCATAGGTGGCCAATCATTTAAAAGTCTTGCATCTTGAAGATTGCAAAAATTTGGAAAAAACCCCTGACTTCTCTACATTTTTGGCCCTAGAGAGATTGATTCTTAGAAATTGCTCGAAATTGAAAGAGATTGAAAGATCCATCAACAAGCTAAGGCACCTAAAATACTTAGAAATCTCCAATTCTGGTGTCAGCTCAAATGATCCCTTCCATTATGATATATGCCTAGAAAGGGAGAGCTCGTTGCACCAGAATCATCACCAGTATCCATAGGTAATCTAAATTCTTTGGAAGAGTTGAAAATAGAGAAGGTTGGCTTAGACAATTGCATCCTTCAGTTGGAGAGCTATTGCACTTGAAGTTTTTGTGTTTAAGATGTCCTCAGCTTCAAAAACTTCCAGATTCGCTTGAGAAACTAATGTTGCTAGCAGAGCTAGACTTATCATATTCAAAAGTGAAAGAGTTGCCTGATTCTATCGGAAATCTCAACCGATTGAACATTTTGAAGATGTGTAACAGTGCAATAGAATACATACCAGAGACTATTGGGAAACTTGAATCATTGGTAGAGTTGGATTTATCTTGGACAAAAATTACTCAGTTGCCTGAAACTATTGGAAATCTTAACAAGCTAAAGGTCATCAATGTGTCTTTTAGTGAAATCAATATGTTACCAAAGGCTTTAGTGGAGCTGGAGAATCTTGAGACGTTAGACGTTACTTACTGTAAGCAATTTGATGGCAATCTTCCCGAGGAAATTGGGAAACTATCTTGCTTGATTACTCTAAACTTGTCCAGTACTGATATTAATAGAGTGCCAACAACCATCAACCAGCTTTCTCGTCTCGAGGAACTTGCGTTGCGGGGAATTCATGACTTCCAAGAATTATTGAAACTTCCTATGAGTTTAAGAAGTTTATGTGTCATCTCTTCGGCATTGGAGCTGCATCGAGTACCTGATCTTTCAAGCATGTCTAATTTAGTTAGACTAAAATTAATAAGTAAAACTGAATCTGATTCCCGCTGGATCTTATCTCCACGGAAAGAGTTGTCGAGAGGAATAGAATACATCATCTCGTCTTGGCCACTGGTGTCGAACCATGTACGTGATCTTGCAAGCTTGACTAAGTTAGTTAGGATAGTATCACGGGGTGGAACCATTGATGATTCCAACTGGACCTCACCACCACATATCCAAACTCCCAATGAGCAGTGGCTAGGAAAGCTGCCAAAGTTAGAGCAATTGACACTGGATCTTCCTGATCTAGTCTGTCCTCCAACTGAGTTGAGCTCCCTTTCTCGCCTCCAAGCACTTGAAATAATTTGTTTTGACGCACAATCTTTGACTCACCTTCCATCAAATCTTAGGTATCTGCGTTTGAAGTATGTCATATCACCAATTGACTGGCCACTCTTCTCTACCTTTAATAATTTGTCCCATTTGAGGCTTTATGGATGCTGGTTAAAAGAAATTAAGGTTGAATGCCTAGAGCGACTACGAGACTTGAAATTGGTCGAATGTGAATTCCTTGAGAAACTATGCAATTTATCTTCCTTAAAGGAGCTTCAGAAATTACGAATTGATGAGTGCCGGCGACTGGCTGACATTGAAGGTGTGGGGGAACTGAATCATCTGCGCTTATTAGGGTTGAGGAATTGTCATTCCATACAATGGTTACCCAATCTATCGGCGTGCAAGAAACTGGAAAAATTGTGGATCATGCGGTGTCATAAGCTAAAAGGTATACCTGCTGTGGATGAGGAGGCGCCATGTGATCTTCTTTTGTCAGGTTGCAAGCAATTTCGTGAATTTGCTGGCCTTTACTCAGAGTACCATTAATTCCGCCATCATAGGTTGCTTGTGGTCTGACGGTCTTCTAAGAGTTTACGAGGAGATGCGGGGTTTTGAGGCATATGATATATAAATTTTGAAGAGTTGTTCATTTCTGCAATCGTACCTCCATCACCAGATAACATGCAACTAAGTGCTAAGGTGAGGGGCTGTATCTTAAAATTGAAATTTATTGTTGTAGAATATTTTACATTTTAATTAGAAAAATGGTGCAATAGACATTATTTGAAAGTTTTTATTGACTAAGCTGTCTTGTGTTGGTCGATTTTAATGTTGTTCATGAATATCCAGTGGTGCCTGATGTTAGGTATCAATTGATAAATCAAAGAATATTTTATTTATATGCAGGAACAGGCCCAAGGGGCTCAGAAAATGTCTTCTGTGCATTACAAAAAGCATCAGGTCCAGTCTGTGTCCAATTGGAAATTTATAAAAAAAAAAAAAACTCCGCTCCACTTGCGAAGAACATTAATGATGGCTTTAATTTCCCAATTTTCTGGAAAAATGGGTGCTTCTAGACCAATAAAAAACACACCAACATGTATGCATTAAACGCAAATCAATTTTTTTTTTTTCCTTGCCACATTAAATTTTATATAAATATTATTGGAGCTTTTAATGCGAAAATCAAATAACTTAAACAATTTACTTTTCTCATTGATAACTCTATGAAAGTTGCCATATTTACCAATTTTTTCATTTTTTTTTTCACTCAAATTATAAATTTATGATACTTATTAATTTTTTTAATCTATTTGATAAAATCTTAATTATGATATTTAAGGAGATGAATTTTCATGTTGAATTTACTTATATTTAATTTGAAAAAATTTTAATTATCATAGTTTATTGAATTCTTTTTTCCTGTCAGACTTACTCTTTCTCAATATCACATATAAAAATGCAAAGACCTCTTTTGAAAAGCTAGATTTATACATTTTAAGAGTAAATGTCATAATCACATATCATAATTCATGTAATATTAAAATACAACTCATTGCTGTGAATCAAATGCAAACCTTCTTTTGATGGTTACATTTTTTTTTTAATTGTAAAATCTATCTCGGTAATAATAATATAAATATGATTACATATAAAATGCAAAAATCTCATTACCAAAGCTAGACTTATTTTTTTAAAGAGTAAATGTCATAGTCACCTATCATAATTCTTGTAATATTAAAATATAACATATTGCCATGAATCAAATGCAAACCTTCATTTGGTTGTCACTTTTTTTTTAAAATTGTAAAATTTATCCCGTAATACTAATATAAATATTATATATTGTTTTGTTGTCTTGTCGTCTTCATTTCTTTTTTTTTTTTCTTTTCCTTACCTTTAATGAACTATAAATATTAATTATCGATAGACATGTACACATATAATACCATCTATGATATCATATATATGATTTTGAATTTGCAATACATAACACCTATTTAATTTAATTGATAACATGTCTTATGCTTTTCCATAATATATCTTATACACTATATTATCAGTAATGTAATATACGTTTTGTGTTGTATTACATAACAACATAGATGATATTTACTCAACAACTTTAAATGTACGTCTTTTCTTTATATAATAATATAGAAATATTTTTTTATTACATGGATATTGCCTTCCCAACCTTTAAGTTCTGTGTCTGTCCCTGTTTGTACGTGACATTAAAGACATCAAAATTGATGTCATCTTTTTACTTTACTTTCTGTTTTCAATTTCACCTTTTAATCCATGAAATTTCTGTTCACTAATGAAAATCTCTTTCTCACTTTCATCTTTTCGGTTAAGTTGGTCTAAAATAGCGTATTTTGATAACATGCCCATCATTGACATTTTCGTTGTCAGCATTTTAGGATTTTACTTGCATCTATATGCTTGTAGGTGTAGATGCTGGAGGAGTTCAAGACGTGCCTTTGCTTTTAGCTGAAGAAGAGATCTTCTAGAGATTTTAAACAAAAAGCTGCAAGAATTGCATAAGGTTGTATTTTCTTATATTTTCTGGGTGAATTGCAGCAGTATCGTATGAAAAATATTAAAATTACAGAGGCAATCCGAATTGTTATGAAAGCACAGTTACACCCTTTAAATAATGTTTGTTTCAGTATTTTTCATGTTCATGTTAGTTGCATGTGCATGTTTAGTTATTTAGTCTCTTGCTACTGATAACGCATGTAACCCTGGATTAGCAATCAACACATACAAAGCTTAGAATTTAGAATCCACCCTCCAATGATTAAACTTGAAATTTTCAAATTTTCACCACTAAAGCAGATCGACGATTTGGAATCTTTTCTGGATGGGTTCTTGGACTGGACTAAAGACAGGGGTTTGGTTGTAAAGACATGGGTCTCGCAGATTGAGGTGCTGAGTACTGATGCGGTGGGTTGGTTCGTGACTCACTATGGGTGGAACTCAGTGGTGGAAGCGATTTCCGCTAGGGCGTCGATAATCGCTTGGCCGCTTTAAGCGAAATAGAAAGTAAAAGCAGTAGAGAATTTTGTGAAATACAGCTTGCAATTTACTGCAGATGATACATTGATTTATATAGATTAGAGATACAACTACTTTAGAGAAAAACAAGCAAAACAGAAGATACAAGCTGAAAAATAGGAACCACTAATTGACTAAGTAATCTTAGCTAAAAATATGCAGCACATCTCAAATATCTCCTAAAGACTAGCAACAGCACTTTGAAGTTTTCAAACAGCAGCAGCTGTAACTTTATTTTTAACTTTCCCCTCAAACGAAGGGGTGATTCCATCACACCAAGTTTGTCACGCAAGAACTGAAAACGAGAATTTGTCAATGCCTTCGTAAGACAATCTGCTATTTGATCATGCGACGGCACATATCGAATTTCAAGATCTTTACGTAAAACCATGTCCCTAACAAAATGAACATCTATTTCAATATGCTTTGTTCGAGCATGATGCACTGGATTGGACGCAAGAGCAGCTGCACTTAAATTATCAACCCATACGATTTGTCTTGAAGGCAAAGAAAATGAAAACTCTTTGAGGAGAGAAGTTATCCAAGACATTTCTGCAGCTAGATTTGCTAGGGACCTATACTCAGACTCGGTGCTAGATCTGGCTACAACATGTTGTTTCTTAGAGGACCAAGAGACCAAGGTTTCACCAAAATAAACACAATATCCAGCAACCGATCGTCGATCATCTGGGCAACTTGCCCAATCTGCATCAGAAAAACCGCTTAGGTTGAGTCTATCACTGTATTTGATGTGCAAGCCTACAGAGATAGTCCCACTTAAGTAACGTAATACTCTCTTCACTGCTTGCCAATGAGCCAAGGTTGGTTGCTGAAGAAATTGGCTTAATTTATTTACAGAATACGCTATATCTGGCCGAGTATGTGTGAGATACTGAAGTGCTCCTATAATCTGTCTATAAGATGTTGGATTCCTCATGACTTCTCCTTCATTTTTAGACAGATTTCTTCCTGTTGCAAGTGGTGTTGGACAGGGCTTGGCATTCTCCATTTCAACTTTTTGTAACAAGTCTTGAATATACCTTGATTGTAAGGTACATTCCTGTTTCATCTCTGTAGACTTCAATGCCAAGAAAGTGATGTAAAGGCCCCATGTCTTTTAGAGCAAAATCTTGTTTAACTTGTGAACAAAAATTTGCACAAGTTCTCTATCATTCCCTGTCATCAAAATATCGTCAACATAAACAAGTATAAATAAGACTTTGCCATCAGACCTAAAGAAGAAAAGAGAGGTATCACATTTGGAATGACTAAAACCCCAATCAACTAATATGTTCCTTAATCTGTCAAACCAAGCGCGTGGAGCTTGTTTGAGCCCATAGATGGCCTTGTCAAGTTTACACACAAAATCAGGCTTCTCAGGATCAATGAAACCTTCAGGCTGCACCATATACACATCTTCTGCCAACAAACCATTAAGAAATGCATTATTTATGTCAAGTTGCCGAACTTCCCATCCTTTTGAGACAGCAAGAGTTAATACAATTCTTATTGTAGTTGGCTTAATGACTGGACTGAATGTCTCGAAGTAGTCAACTCCGGGAGTTTGGTGGAACCCTTTTGCAACCAGCCTTGCTTTGTAGCATTCGATGCTTCCATTTGGACTATATTTCAGCTTGAAAACCCACTTACTTCCTACTAAAGAATGAGTTGAAGATGGAGGAACAAGATGCCAAGTTTATTCTGCATAAGAGCTTGATATTCATCTTTCATTGCCTTCTTCCAATTATCATTCCTAAGAGCTGCTTCAACGCTTAGAGGTTCAGTTATGTCAAGTCCGTCAGTAACCACGGCAATACCAGTAAATGGTAATTTCGGCTTAAAGATTCCACTTTTTCCCCTTGTCACCATAGGATGCACATTTAGTTGAGTTTCTCCATTTGCGTGCACCCTATCACTTTCACCGATACTTGAGGACTGATCTGAGGCAGCATTTTCAGTATCTATGGCAGTAACAGGTTCAGTAGACTCTCTTGATGAATTTGAAGTATAGCTTTCAGAGTTTGGTAATGCTTTGGAGAAACTTGTTGATGATCTATATAAGTAGAAGCTGCTCTATTATTCATATTGTTGGAAATGAGTACCAAATTGCTGGTGAAGAAACCAAACAGGGTGGACACAGTTTTTGTATTCAAAAGCCATTTGCAAAAGGAAATTCTTTTTCGTTGAAGACAACATGTCGTGAAACATAAATTTTCCTAGTAGAACTCAAGCATTTATATCCCTTAAAAAATTCACTGTACCCCAGAAAAACACATTTTGTTGAATGAAATTGGAACTTATGACTTTGATATGGTCGTAGACATGGAAAACAACAGCATCCAAAGATTTTTAGAAAAGAGTAGTCTGGAATTTTATCAAATAATTTTTGCATAGGTGAGAAATCGTGAAGAACTAGAGTTGGTAGTCTATTTATTACGTAAACAACGCTTTCAAAAGCTTCCCACCAATGTTTTAATGGCATTTTAGCTTGGGCTAACAGGGTTAATCCCATTTCAACGATATGCATATGTTTCCTTTCTGCTCTACCATTTTGAACCGAAGTATATGGGCAGGTGTGTTTGAAAATAATTCCTGAATTTTGAACGATTTGTGAAAAGGGTAAATACTCAGTTCCACAGTCAGAATAAAGTTGTTTGATTTTAGTTCCAAATTGATTTTCAACAAGATTTTTAAAATGAACAAAAGCATGAACAGCATCGCTTTTAACTTTCAAAGGGTAAATCCAAGTAAACCGACTAAAATCATCAATAAAATGAATATAAAATCGATACCCAGATGATGAAAGTAAAGGTGCAGGTCCCCAAAGATCAGTGTGAATTAAATCAAGAACATTTTTTGCTTGAGAGTGAGAATCTTTAAATGGCAAGGCATGAGACTTTCCGAATTAGCATGCATCACAAAAACTGATGTTATTAATTGCAGAATCAAACTTGCATTCTTTTAAAACTTGAAAAAGGACTCTTTTGGATAGGTGACCTAATCTCCTATGCCACCCATCTTCTTTTGACGGACTCAAACATGACTCTGATAAACTTGAAGAAAAAGAAACAATTCTAGAATTTAACTTAGAAGACCTAGACTTAATTGATGAAGGAACAGCTTCAATTTTATATAATCCATCTTCAAGTTTCCCTTTGAGCATCACCATCCCTATTAGCTTATCCTTCACAAAACAACCAGAAGAGTTAAAAACAGCATCAATTTTGTTGTCTGTTGCCAACTTAGATACACTCATCAAATTCTTTGTGATTTTAGGCACACACAGCACATTATTAAGTGATAGATCGTTCGTTTTTGTAGGAAATTTTGTGTGGCCTATATGACTAATGCCAAGCTTACTTCCATTTCCAACAACAAGAAAATTCTTACCGTTATAATCTTGCTTATGTTGCAGATTATGAAGATTATTAGTCACATGATGGCTGGCTCCAGTATCAGCATACCAAGAGGGATCATAAATGGTTTCCGGTGTGGCCATAAGAGCACTCGGATTCTGATTTGAAGAGTTACCCATGAAGTTTCGGTCAAATCTATTCCAGCATATAGAGGCAGTATGGCCTCTTTTGTCATAGAGTTGGCACTAAAGTTTATTGCCATCACTCCTTCCTCCTCTTCCTCTGAAACGCCCTCTTGCACCTCTGTTGTTGTAATTTTGTCGAGCTTGCCTTCTGCCGTAATTGGGATTGAATGTCTTGCTGTCATTGTTGTGTGTTGCAAAGTGAGCAGTGGCATGGCTTAAATTGATACCTTCTGTGTGATAGGTATTGAGCTGCTCAAGTCTACTTTCAAATGTCAACAGATTTGTTTGTAATTCAATCCAGGAGACTGATTCTTTGTCAGTCAGCAGCGTGACAATCGGAGTGTATTCTATATCAAGACCACTCAAAATTTGAACAACTAGTTCAGATAAAGGTATTGGATTACCTGCGAGGGCAAGATTATCTGCAATAGCTTTCATAGTTGTCAAGTATTCCTCGATCTTCATTTCTCCGTTCCTTATTTTCTGAAGTTCAGCTTTATAGTAGACAACTCTTGCTCTTGTATGTGCACCAGACAGCTCTTTTGCTGCATCCCATAGCTCTTTCGATGTTGATTTCCGCATTAATTGAGAGGCTATGTCTGAACTCATGGTGCTGTACAGCCATCCTAAAAGTAACTGATCGTTTGACAACCATTCTTCATATTCTGGATTGAGTATCTTACCTGTACTCCCTGGTGTGATTCGTGGCAAAAATTCTGGTACACGACTTAGTGCCAAGAACATGGCCATCTAGTTTATGACCTTTAATGATTGGGAAGATCATGGTTTCCCACAGAAGATAATTTGTTCGATAAAGTTTGATGGCATTGTATTGAGTGGGTAAATTTCTGTTTTGTGCATTAGACAACAGGTTTGGCTCACTTGAGCTTGGAGTGCTTGGAGGAGTTGTCATGACTGACGATAAAAAGAAGAGATTTGCCCAGAACATCTCTGATACCAAAATAGAAAGTAAAAGCAGTAGAAATTTTGTGAAATGCAGCTTGCAATTTATGCAGATGATACATTGATTTATATATTAGAGATACAACTACTTTAGAGAAAAACAAGCAAAACAGAAGATACAAGCTGAAAAATAGGAACCACTAATTGACTGAGTAATCTTAGCTAAAAATATGCAGCACATCTCAACTATCTCCTAAAGACTAGCAACAGCACTTTGAAGTTTTCAAACAGCAGCAGCTGTAACTTTATTTTTAACTAAGCGGAGTAGAGGCAAAATAGGGTGGCGATGGTGGAGGAAATGAAGATCGCTCTATTGATGGATGAGATGGAAAATGGGCTTGCGTGCGAGTGAAGTGGAGAAGGGAGTTAAAGAGTCAATGGCGCTGGGTGACTCAGTGAGAAAAAAGACTCGCGGCGCAGAAAGAAGTGTAGAAATATAGTAGTAGCAGAGACATGTTCGTTTGTGTTGTACATATAGTTTCATATTTATTGTACATGTTGCATATTTTTATTAGTAACATCATGTATTCCAATTTATATATATATATATATATATATAGAGAGAGAGAGAGACGTGACATGTAATATTCACGTAATATATAATTATTAATAAGTTTCTAACATGTGACAATATAAGTAGCAATTTACTTAAAAAATCATTCACTATCTCTTTCATGTATTAAATTATAATTAATAGTTATCCAACATTGTATTAAATTATAATTAATAGTTATCCAACATGTGTATTACCCAAATATTTTTTTCCTTCTTCTCTTGCTATACAATTCGCTTCCGCTTTTCTTGTTTGTTCTTCACTTGCAATTGTGAATCATTAACAACTTGTTGATTTTGATCAAATTTTGATTGGTTGATTCTTGTCAAGAAATCAAGGTAGCAAGAGGAATCGTGAAAAAATGTAAATTGATAAACAAATACCAATTATTATAATATCTTACAAATTATTTCTAAATTTTGATAAATTGGTAACATAAAAAGCTTTTTAAATTTTTTATTTTAATAAAAACACTCTTAACATTAAGATTAAAAGAGCGTTAAAGTATACTCCTATAACGATCCAAAAATTTAATCCAATTAATTAAATAACTTAAAGCGTTATCGCCACGTATAATACTCTAAAGTATTACACACTGAGGCTTTCCTTAAAAGATTTTGTTTTTGTTGAATATTGCTACTCAATTTTAGGTTATGAAATCGTTTAGTTAGATTTTCAAATAACTAGATTTAGCAGCGGAGAAATAACTTTATGAAAACAATTTAATAAAAAACTGTAGTCCCTTAAGAGTAAACAAACTTTCTGAGATCTTCATTTACAAAACATATAGGCATTAACAAGCCCCATTAAAAGAAATGCAAATTTGTAAATAAATCCAGTTCTCACTAAATAAATCAAAATAAAAGAAAATACAGACATTCAAGGGCCCTTGCCCACTTCACTCATTCTCACCGGTCTTCTGAATCTCCCCAAGAACCCGAAACAAGCATCATCATCAACTACAACATCAACATCAATCATAACAACTCAATAACATCAACATCATCATCACCATCTTCATCAACAATAACACTTGTAAAAAGAACAACAACAACAAGAATGAGCCGAAGCTCAGTATACAATAACACAATCACACACGGAGCGACACTCAAGCTTGAACAGATTAGTATCTTTTCTTTAAAGTAAACAAACAGCAAGGGAGTATTCTAACTTTGGACAACAGGGATAGTGCGGGAACCTGAGTAATGATCACGATGCTCAAGAAGTTAATATAAGCAGCCAAGATATTTATATTTCCTAGATGATATATCCGAAAACGAGAAATAATAGTCTCATCTAGGATTCTCAGTCGTTATCCGACTCTACTTAAACTTAGTCCACAACATGAATATAGTTCATCATTCCCATAAACGTTGAACTAAACCATGGGATTTCCCTCCAAGTTTAAGCAAATGTTACGTCAATACCAATAACCCCATCGTCTATCCGTCATACCACTTATGAAAGTCATATCTCAATTATAGAGGTAGCCTAAACACCTAAAACTACCGTGCCTTCAATCTGAGCAAGGTGCCACTCCCCAGACTGGATACCGAACTGCTATCCCAGGTCAAAAACGGATTTAAACGATGGAATAGGCAATTAATTCAAACAATTATTAGGCCAAGTTTAAGTTCTTAATCCATTTAAGATGTCTATCCTAACAATCACCACGCAAGTTACTGCGTACCTTATATACGAAATCCAAACAAAGGTAGAAGATAGGATAGAGGCTATATTAGAAGATAGATCAAAGGGTTGATTTAGGGGTAAACATCTATTCAAGAAATTAAACTCGTATAAGAACTTAAGCTATATAAGAAATTAAACTAGTTAGCCATTATCTCTAACTTTTATTATAACCCTATTTGATCATACACTAATGTGGAACCCCACTATGGCTGCGAAGATGGCCCTGCCAAAATATAGACAGTTCTCCATTATCTATTATAGTGTTTATTTTCACTTTGTTTATGGTCTTTTGTCAACAAAACCATAATCAAGGCATTCATTTACAAAAACATCTATTTCTTAAGCAACCTCACCTTTGAAACAACATATTCATCATGTTAATATAAGGTTATCCTATCTCATTAACTTAAACGAATTATTAACCATTAACTCCTTTTAACTAAATTCTAGCCAAATTGATTAGAGTTAATCATTTAATTCATTACTAAGTCAAGTTGATTAAACTTAAACAATCTAATTCATTTTAGCCTAGTGAAGTTCATTAAGTCATGTTGTACTTAGATTCATTATTAATTCATTATACATCTAGGATCCATGTCAATTCAAGCTTACTTAACTTAAACTTAGCCAAATTAATTAACCTTAATCATTCAATTCAAAAACTAAGTCAACGATGGTTAAACTAACTCAATCTAATTCATTTTAACTCATTCAAGTCTATTTAATCAAGTTGAACCTAAGTTTATTAGTTAAATTCATTTTATAACTAACTTTTACATTTAATCTAATTATTTGTTAAATTTATAAATCTACTTAACTCATGTTTAATTACATCAATTAACTCACATAACTCATCAAATATCACTTATCTATCTCATTTTAACTTAAAAAGATTCATTTATACTTAATAACAAACATTTAGAAAGCAAATACAAGTTTTGACTTTGTTTAAGAAAACACAACAGCTGGAAAGAACTAAAATTTAAGCATTGATACTTTTCAAATTTATAAAAACTCAAAACATTTAATTTTTAGTCTCTTTTTAAGCTTTCAAACACAACTTGAATCACTTTAATCAGAGATTGTATGAAAAAGTTATGGCCAAAATACAATCAAGTTGTGAAATAGGGCAACGTTGTAAAACGAACGTCAGCATTTCTACACCGGCGGTGTAAATCTCAACCCCGGAAGCATAGAGGGTCAACATCGGCAGCATTAGAGGTAACGTTAAGAAAATACCTTCTGATCACTTCAACACCGGCTCTACGCCGGCAGCATTGAAGTTTTAGGAGGCAACGTTGACAATAAAACAACTTTTCGAAAACATTGTTTTTGACACTTTACTTTTATCAAAACTTCTTCAAATCATCTACTAAACTTCCTACCACTTGATATATGAATTCAACATCATTAAACATATATGCTCTTCACTGATATCACATTAAATACTTCAATCAACACATTAAACAACCTAATTCTTTAAACCCCAAACTACTATCCTTCTTCTTCCTCCTTCACAATCCAACCTCCAACATACAATTAACAAACAATTACATATGTAATCAGTACTTTGAACTCATTTCTAACATCTATATATCAATTATAAGCTTATAAATAACAATTAAAACAAAGATAATTGAAGATAGAAAACTTAGCTTAAGCCTACTTATGTAATTTCTTCTTCTTCATGTTGTTGAAGCTTTTCTACTTGAATTTCTCTCTTATTCCTTTTGAAATTGAGATTTAGGGAGATGAATTTGAGAGATTAAAGAGAGAAAAGAGAGAAATAAAGGGGGGAGAGAGAGAGAAGAGAAATGAATTTGAAAGGAAAGAAAATAAGGAGGCAGGGAGGAAAATGAAAAAATACAGGGAAAGGATAAATATAAAGGTATTTTTAAAATAGGGTATTAGATTTAGAACTATCATATCTATTTAGAAGATAATTTTAGAACCGATAGATCAAAAATTAAGAACTCTAGATGAGAACTCAATTTAGAAATTTATTTTAGATAAAAGGATATTTAATTTGAGTTTGGGTTTAAGAACTTATATTTTTATAAAAGCAAATGAACTCAAATTTTGTGAGGATTTAGGAATTAGAGTTTTGGCTAAGAATTAAGGGTTTAGGAATCCTCTAAACATTTTAATGACTTGTTTAGAGAATTTAGATTTCAAATCTCAAATTTGACTTAGTTAATTATTAATCTAGTTATGTCAACTTGTCTAATTATATCCTATATTTCATTTAACTTATCTAAATCTATATAAACTCAATTTTTAATATATATAGAGATTTGGGTCATTTCAACTTCTATAAATTTAAGTGGTGTTTTTACACTAGTATCAAGATTTCAAAAGAATGGTTTTCAACTTTTTAAGATTATTTGTTAAATTTAGGAGTTGATTTGCAATATTTGAAAATGAAGGAATACATTCATACCAAGATTATGACTGAAGGGGTTATTTGTATCTTTCCCCTTTATTTAGGTATATATTTATATTTACCGCAAAATTTTATCTGTAGTATTTTCTAGAAAAGAAAGGATGCGTCTCCTCATACATCAATATCAAGTGGCATGGTATTGAAATATTTCTTCTTGGTGTAATGTAACAGCGATACACTAAGAATTAGCCATAATAGAACAACGTGATGTCTCTCTATAAAATTGTATAAAAGAAGCAACAATATTTAGGGATAAAATTAGTGTTGGGTTTTATAAAATCAGCATCGGTCCTTATACTCTATAGGTTTCTTGAAATCCGTCCTAAACTCTATGGGGTTTTTGCTCAAATTTTTATAGGATCAGATACCCTATAAAAACCTATCCAACTGTATCTCTAGGGATCATCTTTCAAGATCACAAGTGATGCTAAAAGTTGAAAATAAGTTTTTACAAGCTCTCAGTCAACTGTTTTGAGTTTTAATTTTATCCATCCCTAGAGATGAAAAGGTAGCCAAATTTGTTTTTCAACATAATTCTAATAGCATTTTAACTCATAAAAACGGGAATATTCATAAATGTGGGGTGCTTTCTTATGTAATTGTCCATTTATAGGCAACGGTCTCTAAGACCTGCAACTGCTAATGAATTCCCACTTATTTATTTGTCCTAATTGAGTCCCTACGAGATGATTGAACAGGAAGTCACCAGTCACTAGCCAGCTAAGATGGGGCCGATCGGATGACTCTAGTCTAATATATTTCAAAGTCAATAATCGCTTGTATAAATACATAATACAAAGTTCTTAATGTTTTAGTTTTCTATTTAGTATATCGTTTCTACTATATCTTAATTGAGTCTAAAATAATGAGTATTTTTTTTTCTTTTTGCAGTTACTTGTCCTTTTGCTAATTACTTAGATGATCTTAATAAATACATTTCCATACCGTATAATTTCTAACTTCTAAGTTCCGCATTCAACAACTCCATGAACAAATGGTACCTGTTTGAGCCATTTGGAAAAAAAAATCTATATATATATATATATTTCCTATCTGAAACCAAACTGAATAAAGAATTCACTAAAGGGTGGATGCAGTATAATTCGATCCAGTTCACCTTCCAAAGCGGATCGAATTAAAAATTATGATTCTTTTTTTTTTATATAAAATCAAATCTGGTCATACAATTTGGTTCGTTATTTTTTTCAACCTAAAAAAAACGATTCAATATGATTCAATTTGGTATACAGTTCAAACATTTATCTCATTCCCACTATCACGAAAAAATTAGGATTTTTAATAGCATGAAAGCATTACTGTTTGTACAATGCTAAGGAAAGATTAGCTACTGTGGAAGACTTTTATAACGGTAAGGAAAGATCACAACCTGGGGAATAAAAGACCTTTTAGTTTTCACAAAGTTATATATAAATATAATATAAGCTATGTTCACATTGTCTAGACAGGTAACTAGTTTTTTATTGATAACTTATCAATAGCCTTCCACATTGGATCTAACAAAAGTAGAAGAAATGCAGTTGCTTGAACTACAAAATGCAGCATCTTCTCCAATTCATCTTCATTCTAGTGTTCTTTGTCTTCCTGGGAATAAACCCTTCCAATAAGTAGAGCACACACTCATATCCGAAATATATATAACATGTATATATAACATGCCATAGCGCATATAGGAAATCAATGGAAATACTTGAGCTTTGAGTTGCAATTGTACAAGTTCCAAGGTTGCTGCTTACTTTGTACCATAAAGCTAATCCTATGCCCTACAATTTTATGCACAAAAGCACTTCACAATCACATTGTATACCAAGTGGGGTCAATTAAATTGAGACTCTCGATAGATAGATTATCATCCAAGAATGTTGAGATCTTATAAAAAACTTTCTGAATTTGGATTGAAAGACAAACAATTTATAGTCAATAGAAGTTACAACAAGAATTCAAAGACAAAGCGCAAAGTAGAACGGATTAAATAAAAATAAATTTAAAAGAAAAAATTGTGAAAATCTTACATAGACTAGAGCATAAAATTAATCAATTAAAAAATCATATAACCAAATATTTCGAAAATAAATTTCCAAAGCCCACGTCATATTAGCATGAAAATTCAACAGTACATTGGGAATCTATATATAAATGATTTTTTTCTAAGGTATTTTTGTAGGAACATTCTAGCTAATACACTTTAAAACAGTCCTCTGCAATTTAGAAAGAACAAAACAAAGATTAAAATTAACACCTAACTCTTAAAAATGTAATACCCTTTAAAAGAAACCTTTGTAATTTAGAAATAACAAAACAAAGACTAAATTTTATGTCACGCCCCGATTCCGATCAAGGCATGCCTAGCCGCCATGGATAATACTTTCGCATTATACATTAAGCCTAACCTAATCTACAGTTTATTGTGATCATTGCTAAATAAATTTTAAATTCTAAAATAATTAAATTAAATTCTAGAAACAACGGCAATTTGCATCAGAAAAATAAATTTCTCAAAATGATTTCCAGACAAGATACTTCCATAATTAGACCAACATTTATAAATAAGTATTATATCATCAGATATCTCAAAATACAACCACAGGCTCATAGATATGCCCTCATCAAAACATAAGTTTGATAATGAAATTTAATAATTTAGAATAAAGACAATTATCCAATAATCCTAGTTGCTTCACTCATCGGGCAACTCCTTGAAATCCGTGCCATACCCTATGCAATCATAAGTATAACCTTCAACTTCATCAACATCTAAAAAGAAAGGAATGAGTCGAAGTCTAGTACGACAGCAACACAAGCACACACAGGATAAGCACATATATTTGTTCTAGATGCAATGCAAAAATCAATGGTTTATATCTTTAAATTAAAGTGTAACAAAACAACAGTAGAGTAGTTATACTTTGGCAACATGCTAGAAAATTGAGA
Organism: Combretum micranthum; assembly: GCA_024138025.1. NCBI lineage: Eukaryota > Viridiplantae > Streptophyta > Magnoliopsida > Myrtales > Combretaceae > Combretum > Combretum micranthum. Next base: position 490,712 of record JAMXBD010000461.1, read on the forward strand.
GTCCTTAGTAGCAGCAACTACTTAAGAAGTTGATATAGACAACCTGAAAACTTATATCTCCTACCTCTATAACCAATAGCCTTGTTTAGGGGTTATAATCGTTATGCATCTCTATCCATATTAGTCCATTGTGATTAAGTAGAGTAACAAAGCCCATATATTAAACTGCTTACTTCTCTCTAATATGAATAGACGTTATCCTGTCACCATTCCTTTTATCAGCTACCGACCGAGCCACTCATAATGGCCTAAGCATATTAATACCGTGTTGAGACTACTTAGCAAGGTTGTCATCCAAGTGAAACAACTCATTTAAGTTATAATTATTCTACTCATGTCATTCATAATTCTTTTTTACCTCTAAATGGGCTAAGGAATCTAAACTAGTTTCTTATTATATTTATATTATCTTATAATACCATATTTTTAACTATTTTATTAAATAAATTCCTTAAATCATAATAATTAATTATCCATCTTAAAATTTATATTTCAATTTGAAAACAAATTATTTCCATTTATTTTATTAGAATTAATTTACCTTAAATTCTAATATTTTATTTCTATAGAAAACTAGTATGCACCCTGATTTTAATAAATGAGTTCATTATCTTAAACACAGATTTTTAAGCTCAAATTTTTGTGCAAACTACTTAATACATTGTTTTACATGTTCATAAGTTCACTTGCCATAACTAATTAATTAATTAGGGTTTAAATTCAATTACATCTAATCTAGTCGAAACAAGGACAACACTGACGACCAATCAATTTGACCAAAATTGAGGATGATCGCGACCGGTTTTTGGCTAGTTATTTATACCATATCAAACTAGAAATATTAAGCTTTCAAAAAGTTATAATTTTATACAAAAAAAAAAGAACAAAATATCACCAGTTCAGCCCTATACATTCACGCCACGACTTCTGGCCGAAACACTATTTTACTCATTTTGCTATTTTGTAATTTAATTCAATTAATATTTTACTTAAATATTATAACTTAAGCTATCTATATTGCATATATATGCATAAAAATTAATTTTCCAGCATATTTAAATCATCTAAAACATGTTTATTCTATGTTTTATTGTCTAGTATATACATAGATTTATATTTTACAACTAAAATCATAAATCATAGCTCCGATCACCATCATTAGCATAATTTATCAAAAATTCTAGCATGTATCAACATAAACACATATACATAATATTTACAGTAGAATTTATATTTAATTTATTTGATAATTTCATTTCAATAAAACATATCAATTCAACATATATTCATACATATATATATAAACATATAATAATTTCAAGTACTCAAATTTCTAACATACATACATATACACGTGTATATTTCGGTTTTCTTGCTTGTATATGCATATATCAATCAATACTTAAATCTAAGTTTAATTTTAGTAATTTACATGAATATAAAAATTCATTAAGATAATTAAACAAATTAATTATAATTACTTACTTGAATAGGCAAATAATCATAGATTCTTCACTACTATCACCCCTTAATGTTGATGAAGCTTCTTTAAGCTAATTTTTCTAATTCCAACCTTTTATTTAGCCTTCAAAACTACCTAGGAATTTATTGAAACAGATATTATATTTTTGAGAAGAAATTAAGTAATTAAATGATGGAAATATGATGGGTTTTCTTACTTATCGGAGACTTGTCTTGAAAAGGGATTGTTGTAGGATTTTTGTAGGTTTTTAGAGTGATTTCTTGAGAGATTTTAGGGGTCATGGCTGCTGAAAAAGAAGAGGAAATTAGGGTTTTCTAAGCATCATATTTATAATATTTCATGTCTTGTAATTTCTTTTAGAGTTAACGGCCTTTTGGTCATTTTAATTGCATAGTTTAGGGGTATTTTAATCATTTCATAAGGGTAGAAATCTCTAGAATTAGAAGATATTTTTTTATGTGTTCACATTGTGTAGAATTTTAAGAGGCATTTGTTCTTTTCATAGATGTAATATAACACCCTAAATTTAATTAAGGCATTACTACCACGTATAATACTTTATGATTACATGCTTAGGCTTCCTAAAATGATATGTTTGTTTCGATCATTTGCTAACCAATTTTGGATTACTAAAATCATTTAATTAGATTTGGATATAACTATATTTGGCAATGGTAAAACAAAACTCTTACTAAAATAAAGCTTTTAAAAAAAATTATTACAAACATATGGCTTCATAACTAGCCCCTTAAAGAAAACAAAATACATTTTCAGAAAATAAATCCAGCCCTTAAAACAAAATAAAAACAAACTCAAAATAAATTTACGGTCCTAATCCACTACACTTCTCTTATCAATGTCTCAAGGATCGCCCGAAACCTGAGTCATAACATCATCACCATCATCATCATTACCAACATCAACATTCTCATCAACATCAAACATCTCATCACCATCACCATCACCATCAAAATACCTAGAAAAAGAATAAAAACAACAATAATGAGCCGAAGCTTAGTGCATAGTAACACAATCACACACGAATGACATACAAGCTTAACTAAATGCAATGCACCAACCAGATAAATTATTATCTTTTCTTTAAAGTAAACAAATCAACACTAGAGCACTCAGACTCCGAAACAATCCAGGAAATGATTTTTCATCTCTGGCCCACACCACAGCAATGGGGGAGCGTGCCAATAGCCTCCATAGGTAACTATCCCAGGACAGGAATCTAAGGGTCCTAAGTAATCGCAACTGCTCAAGAGATTGATATAAACAGTCCAACTACTTATATCTCTGATAACATCACAAGAAAATAGCTTCATCCAAGACTCACGGCCGTTACACATACTCTACTCATCCCAGTCTATAACATCATCCAGTTTAGTCATTCTCATAAATGTGAATCAAATCATTAATTTCTTCCCGAGCCTATATAGATGTTACACCGATACCATTTACCCCATTGGCCACCCGCCATACCACCAATGGAAGTCATTGCACCATGACGAGTAGCCTAAGCGCCTAAACTACTGTATCAATTTAGACAAGGTGTCGCTCCTCTAACCAGATTCGACGGCAAAAGCACAACCATCACTCATCATTTATTAACTAAGTTTAAGTTTTAATTCATTTTAGGATGCCTATAATAAAAATCATCACGCAAGTTACTGCGTACCTTATATATGAAATCCAAATAAAAACTCAGATGTCATCTCAAAAGATAATCTAGAATATTCAAAACCCAAACTCAAACATTTGTTTAAGAGAATTAAACTATATAAGAAACTTAATCATTTATTAACTTACATCAATTTTTATATTAAACATCCATTTTACAAAACCTATTTGGTCATACACTAATTTAAAATCCTGTTATGGCTGCAAATATTATCCTGCTAAAATATGAACAGTTCTCATTTGTCTATGAAAGTATTTCTTATTACTTTTATTACAGTTATTTATTACAAAAGCATCATCAAATCATACATATTCCAAAAACATTCAATTCCTAAGCAAAAACATATATGAAGCAACATATTTCTTATGTTAATTTTGATTTATCCCAACTCATTAACTAAAGCCAATTACTATTTATTAAGCCTATATTAACTTAACTTAGCCAAATTGATTTGAGTTAATAATTTAGTTCAATTACTAAGTCAAAGTGATTAAACTTAAGCAATATAATTCATTTTAATTCATTTAAGTTCATTTATGTCAAGTTGAACTTAAGTTAACTAAGTAAGTTCATTTTATATCTAACTCCTACAATTGATCCAATTATTTATTAAATCTATAAGTTAACTAAACTCATGTTTAATTATATCATTTAATTAACACATCATATTAACTATCATTTATCTACTGTACTTTACTTTTCTTTCTTCTTTCTTTTTATTTTTCTTCTTTATGAACAGCTTAAGGGACAGATCATACCTGTGGTAGAGGCTGTGATCGTCATCACCATCTTCATCATGCCCGTAATAGGGTATATGATCTCCATCGTTTACCTCATCACGGCCATAATAGTGGCCGTGATGATTAATACGATCCTTATCACCTGTGATAAGAGGAGATCACGCTCCTCATCATGGCCATGATCAGGCTATCATGTTTCAAAATAATTTATACTGAGGAGATCACAGGTCGTGATGAATAGGAGAATTCCTATTACGAATTCCTTGTTTTTTTACACAACTTTGGACTACTTAATCCATCATATATCAACAACAATAGCTTGTTATAAGCATAAACATGCATAATCTTGTCTCCTACACACCACTATATACCTATTTACATCTTATTACCACAAATCATTTCGTCAAACACTTAGTCTACCTAATTATGCATATATTTAGGTTTTTAACATATATGATCATATATTACTAACTTACAAGTTCTATCATAAGATTATATCTATCTTGCTCTAATATAACATTTGCAAGAAAAATCAATAACTAAAACTGATGTGAAAATGAGAAGGAACAAGATTCAATTAGGACGAACAGGAGCAAAACAAAAGCATATGGGCGAATTGGAGCAAAGCTAGACTATAGGGTGCCAGCTTATAAGCCATCACCTCCGGCTTTGAAGAGTAGGCCGCCAGCTTATCTTTTAAGTCGTAATGACTTTTCATTTTTAGGTCTTTTGAGTTTCATAAGTCTTTATAAGTAGTTATGTATCGAATAGACTTGGATAATAGAGTTTTAAGAATTTTCTCTGAGAGTTCTTATGAGAACTTGTAAGGACTTATCGGATTCATAATCCATGGCGTTCTTGTTTTTATAATTGACTTATCAATCAAATTACCCTCTTTGATTGTAGCGTCTATATTAATTGTGCCAAGGTTCATGCTTTTATTTTAAGTGATGGGTCAAGGTTTTCATTTGTTTGTTGGGTCTTAGGATTGTTACTCCTAGAGTTCATAGCATCGGTTGAGGGTTATTGAATTAGAAATATTCATATCTATTCGTGTCAAACGTGGAACAAATCGAAGCGTAGCCAGATTTGTATTGGTAAGATCTCTAAAATTTTCTTTCTCCAATTGAAATTATTTGGTTGATATAGGCAATTATTGGAGAATTAAGGTTTGGAGATTTGATTGTTAAGGTTTGTGAGATTTGATTGCTGAGGGTTTGCGAAATTGATTATTTTTGTTATTGTTGGGTTGATCTGTTATAATTAAAAAAAAAAAAGAATGGAGAAGAGGTTTCTGCTTCTGGTAGAGAATTGAGATCGTTTATAAAGTCTGTCCAAGATCAGTTTAATGCAATGAATATAAGGTTGAACAATATAGAATCATCTAACAAATCAAAATCTACTAGAAGGAGATTGTTTGTTGAAGGAGATGAAGTGGAATCTGATTTCTGATGTAGGCAGTTTCTTAGGAAGAAGAGGAAGGAACCATCAGCAGGATAATAATCTGAGAAGTATCAAAATGAAAATTCCTCCATTTTAGGGTAAAAATGACCCATAATTATATCTTGAATGGGAGAGGAAAGTTGAGCATGTGTTTGACTTCCATAATTATTCTAAGGAAAAGAAGGTGAAATTGGCAGCTGTGGAATTTACTGATTACGCCAGCATTTGGTGAGTTCAGTTTGTTTTGAATAGAAGGAGGTATAGAGAGAGGCCAATTAGCTCGTGGGAGGAGATGGAAATTGTGTTGAGGAAGAGATTCATCCCTAGTCATTATTGCAAATATTTATGCAGGAAACTACAGAGTTTGACTCAAGGCTCAATGAGTGTTGAGGAATATTATCAGGAAATGGAAAAGGAATGATACGAGCTAATGTAGAAGAGGATCGTGAGGCCGATAGCTAGATTTATTGGTGGTTTGAATCCATATATTGCTGACATTGTTGATTTGCACACCAATGTAGAGATAGAAGAATTGCTTCATAAGCCATCAAGTAGAGAAGCAACTAAAATCTAGTGGCAAATCTAGATATGGTTCATCATCGGGATTGTAAAGACCCGATCCTCTAAATCCGAGATTAGAGTACCGAATCCCCAACAACATAAACGTTATCACATTTATGTAAGGTTGTCCTAAAATAACAGTTTATGAAATTGTTTGATCGAATCACTATACTTTGTAAAGAACTTTTTTTTAAATAAAACAGATTGCTAACAAAGCAATCTATACATCTATTTACATCATTTAACATCGTTTAGTGCCAAAACATGAACTACAAAAATTACATGTTTTCTCAAAACATGAAAATCCTAAAGGATCTAAGGTCATTACAAAAAGAAATTGGTTAACTAACAAGCCTTCTATACATAGCTTGTCCTTAGCAAAAAGTCTTCTAAAAGTCCCGGGTAATCGGATCCTATTCATTCCACTCGTCCAGAAATCTTTCGAAATCAGACCCATAGCCCAAGTCATCGTAATACTCGTCTCCAATATCTGCAAAGCAGCAAAAGTGAGCCAGAGGCCCAGTACACAATAACCAATGCATAACAAGTCATCCAATTGATGTAATGCATCAAAGAACAAGTGGTTATCTTTATTACATTTTCTTTCACAAATCAACAAGAGGGTATTCAAACCCGGTCACACTTCGGGAATCCAGGGATCCTGAGTAACAGCAGCTGCTCAGGGGGTTGATATAAGCAGTCCGAATACTTATATCCCTATATCTATTTCATGAAGATAATAGCTTCATCTCAGGTTTAAAAGCCGTTGCCCGACTCTACTTAAACTCAGTCCATAACATGAGCCTAGTTCACAAGTTCCCATAAACCTTGAACTAAATCATGGTATTTCCCCCTAAGTTTAAGCAAACGCTACACAGATACAATTCCCCCTATCGGCTACCCACTTAACCAAAAGAATCGCTATTGCATCATAGCGTACCATTGCATCATGGTAAGTCATTGCATCATGACTTGGTTAAGCCCTAGCTAACATGTCATTGCATCATGACAGGTTTGCTGCTCATCGGACCAGATTAAACAGCGTAATAGACATCCAATTCATCCAAATGTTAAATCGAATCAATTTAGGTCAATTTAGAAATGTCTGGTCGTAGCAAACATCAGACAAGTTATTGTGTACCTGAACCCGTTAGTATAGAACTAGGATCTCTCGGTGATGAACTAACCGAAGAATCCTTAACTGTAATGGAAATATCACAATAATCAATAAATCAACAAGTATAGATTTCATTATCACAATTATACACATATTATATCCATATATCACAATTAATCGAAGACATCCAATTCATTGAATACAAAGTCACAAATAAGCATTTAAACGTCCTATTATATCCCAAATTGCTTAATAAATACTTCATTGCTCAAATAACAACTTTGGAAAATTTTTAGAAAAAGTTCTTAAAATTGAAAAACATAGGGATACGTCGGTACTCAACGCCGGCGGCGTTGACCGGTGTTCAATGTTCTGAAAATGTACACTGCCACGCTGGCAGCGTTCAAGGGTACGCCGTCAGCCTTTGTACCCTAACCCGACAGCCTTGAGCCGGTGTAGAATCCAAAACCAAAGTTTTCAAAAAATTCCAGAGAGGTGTAAGCCGGCCGCTTATATAAGTACGCGGCAGCCTTCACATGTACGCCGGCGGCCTTGATTCCCAAACCAGCGTACAATATGGAAGAAAGAACCCGCTGACTTCCTAGTGAAAGCCGGCGGCGTTGCAAACGGCGTTAGGAAAATCGATTCTGTGGGCTTTCTACACCACCTCTACGCCGGCGGCGTAGAATCCCCAGATGCCGGCGTACATTTTAAAAACAAGGTTAAACTGAGAAACTTAAATCCCCTATTTTTCAACTTTACAAATTTATATCTTAATACACTTTACTCCTTCCTCCACCACATTTCTAACATCATATCCTTACTCATATCTATACTACTCAATTCTAGCAATTCCAAACATGATTCAACATCATTAAACACTTCAAAAATCTACTTCCATCAATTCTAAATTCTCCTACACAAATCCTCTTAACAACTTCCCAACACTTCATAAACATACAACAATGCATGCACAACCTCACACACTCATATAACACTTTCTCAACTCATCCCATGCATACCATTTGATCAATCTAAACTCAATCCATCCAATAATCCATACATCTATTTCAAGAAAAAAATAAAACAACACAACAACCTTAACTAAATTAATTCAAGTATATAATATATATATAATACCTTGTCTTGAGAGTAACTTTGATTTTCAAACTTGATATAAACCTTGTCTTGAGAGTAACTTTGATTTTCAAACTTGATATAAACCTTGTCTTAAGCTTGGAAAAGGAATCAAAAGAGGAAGAAGAAAACAAAAGAAAGAAAAGAAAATTCGGGTAAAAATGGCTGCCTTCAAAAGTAGGGTAATTAAGCAAATTTTGACTTTAAACATATACCAAATTACCCCATGCCTATATAACTTAGGTTGCATTTAGCTTTAATTTGAGTCTCATTTGGGCTTGTATTTGGGCATAAATGCTACCTTAATTACAAGAAGCTCTATTAATTATCCTTTAACAAATATTGAAGTTGATTTATAAATCTAATCTAACTTAACCTTTTAATGTACAAAAGACAACAATAATAATTTAATTACTCACACATTAATGCATATAAAACAAATATTAATGTCAACATATACACATACAAAATCATATATATTAGACTACTAAGAACATAACCATGCTCATTCAATTCAACACATAAAATAAATACTTAAACACATGGAATTTGAATAAAATGTAAATCTAGGTCATTTCATTCTTCCCTTCTTCGAGAATTTCGTCCCCGAACATAACTCACACTTTTTACTCAAAAAGTTCCGGATATTTCAGTCTCATTCACTCGCTACTTCCCAAACCGCTTCTCTCTCAGATTGGTTACTCCATTGAACCCTTACCATTGGTAGACTTTATTCCTCAATTCTTTGTCCATTTTTCCTAAAATTCTAATTGGCTTTTCTTCAGTAGTCAAGTCTGGTTATCTCTGGTTGATTGTATCCAATATTGCATCGGAATCGGATAAGCATTTTCTAAGTTGAGATACATGAAAAACGTTATGAACGCCTGACAAACTTGGTGGTAACGCCAATCTATAAGCCAATGGTCCGATCCTTTCCAATATTTCATATGGCCCAATGTATCTTGGATTCAATTTACTCCTCACACCAAATCTGAAAACTCCTTTAGTCGGGGATATCTTGAGAAACATGATCTCCAAGTTCAAACTCCAAAGGTCTTCTTCTCAAATCGGCATAACTTTTATATCGGTCTTGAGCAGCTTTCAACTCTGTTTGATCATTTGAATCTTATCAACCGCTTGTTGTACCAAATCGGGTCCAATCAATACTCTCTCGCCCACTTCATCCCAATGCAAAGGAGATCTACATTTTCTTCCATATAACGCTTCATACGGAGCCATCTGAATCGATGCTTGATAACTATTATTGTAAGCGAATTCAACTAAAGGTAAGTGTTCATCCCAATTCTTTCCAAAATCCAATGCACAAGCTCTAAGCATATCTTCAAGAATTTGAATTGTCCTTTCCGATTGCCCGTCAGTTTGTGGATGAAAAGCTGTACTAAATTGTAACTTTGTTCCAAGAGCTTCATGAAGACTTTTCCAGAATCGACTGACAAATCTCGTATCTCTATCCGAAGTAATGGTCATTGGTATACCATGTAATCTCACTATCTCTCGGATGTAAATCTGAGCCAATTTTTCAAGTGAATACCCGACTCTCAGTGGAATGAAATGTGACGATTTCGTGAGTCGATCCACGATGATCCAAATCATTTCATTCTTGGCTACTGTCTTTGGTAAAGCCGTCACAAAATCCATAGTTATCTCATCCCATTTCCATTCCGGAATCTTCAATGGTTGCAATTCTCCTCCAGGCCGTTGATGTCGATCTTCACTTGTTGACATACCAAACACTTAGAAACAAATCTTGCAATGTCCTTCTTCATTCCTTCCCACCAAAAATGTCGCTTCAAGTCTCGATACATCTTCGTGTTTCCCGGATGAATTGAATATGAGGAGGAATGCGCTTCCTTCATAATTTGGTTCTCAAATCATGATCTCGGTACATAAATTCTATCTTTGAATCTGATAATTCCTTTATCATCAATTCCTCATCTCTTTTCTCCTCTTTCACTATCTTATTTTCAACTTCTGGCTTCCGGTTCTTCAAGTTGTCCTTGCTTGATTTGATCCAGAATCGTCGGTTGCAATGATAAACTCGCTAGCATAATCAACATTTTCCATAGCTATCTCAATATTCATCCTTTGAAGATCTTCTTGTAATCCCATTGATTAGTAACCAGATTCCACATTCATATCGGTTTCTTTCTACTGAGCGCATCGGCTACCACATTAGCTTTTCCCGGGTGATACAAAATTTCAACATCGTAATCTTTAATTAATTCCAACCACCTTCGTTGTCGCATGTTCAATTCCTTTTGAGTGAAAATGTATTTCAAACTCTTATGATCTGAATATCTTACACTTTTCACCAAACAGATAATGTCTCCAAAGCTTCAATGCTAATACCACTGCGGCTAGCTCGAGATCATGAATTGGGTAATTCCTCTCATGGGACTTCAATTGTCTTGAGGCATAAGCTATGACTCGATTATCTTGCATCAACACACATCCGAGTCCTTGAAGTGAAGCGTCACTATAAATCACAAACTCTTCTCCACTAATTGGTAATGCCAAAATCGGTGCAGAAATCAATCGTTCCTTCAGCTCAAGAAAACTCCGATCACAATCTTCATCCCAATCAAACTTCACATATTTTCTCGTCAACTTAGTTAATGGTGAAGCGATTTTGGAAAAACCTTGTACAAATCTTCTATAATAGCTTGCTAACCCCAGAAAACTTCGCACTTCCGTAACACTTGTCGGTGGTGGCCAGTCTAATACCGCTCTAATCTTCTCCGGATCAACAGATATTCCTTCCTTTGTAATGATATGTCCCAAGAATGCAACTTCTCTCAACCAAAACTTGCACTTGCTAAATTTAGCATAAAGCTTCCTCTCTCTCAATCTTTGCAATACAAGTCTCAAATGTTTCTCATGGTCTTCCACATTCTTTGAATATACCAATATATCATCAAATGAAGACTATCACAAATTGATCCAAATAATCCTTAAATACCCTATTCATCAAATCCATAAAAGCAGCAGGGGCATTTGTTAAACCGAAAGGCATAACCATAAACTCAAAATGTCCATATCTTGTTCTGAAAGCCGTCTTGGATATATCTTGTTGCTTAATCTTGAGTTGATGATATCCGGATCTCAAATCTATCTTGGAAAACAATGCCGCATCTCTCAGTTGATCAAATAAATCATCAATTCGAGGAAGTGGATACTTGTTCTTGATTGTCACTTGATTCAATTCTCTATAGTCTATACACATCCTTAGACTTCCATCTTTCTTCTTAACAAACAATACCGGAGCACCCCAAGGAGAAATACTTGGACGATAAACCCGAGGTGTTGCAATTCTTCTAACTGACTTTTCAATTCTTTCAACTCAGCCGGAGCCATACGATACGGAGCTTTAGAAATAGGTGTAGTTCCGGTATCAAATCAATCCCAAAATCAATCTCCCTATCCGGTGGCAAACCGGGTAATTCATCAGGAAAAACATCAACAAATTCCCTTACTACTGGCACCATATCAACTCGGAGTTCTTCACTACCCATTGTAGTTCCCATATCCTTCTCCCACAATTCCATAGAATACATACTTCCGGGTCTCCTTCTTTCCAACACATGAAATAGTCTTCTACCTTCCAATTCAAAACTCACTTCCGCTTTACTACAATCTATTGTCTTTGTAAAGATTCAACCAATTCATTCCAAGAATAACATCAAAATCAATTAAAGGTAGAACTAACATATCTATTGGCATGCTTTCATCAGAAATCACAACATCAACATTCCATACACATGGCTCTTTGGATTGCACACCAAAAGGAGTATTCACACTCATCACTCTATCATACAACACTTCAGAAGACAAACCACACTCATTCACAAAGCTTTCAGCAATACATGCATGAGTAGCACCAGTATCAATTAAAGTATATGCAGGATGTCTTGCAATCTGTATTATACCTGCCAGTGTATCAACCGAAGGAGCTTTCTCACATTGTTGCAAAGCAAACACCCTAGCAGCTGATAAGGAGTCTGGTTCTCTTATCAAAGGTGAGACGGGTAAATCCTCTTCTAGAGCATGTGATATAAAATGTTTTAAATGTCAAGGGCTTGGGCATATCGATTCTGAATGTCCAAATAAGAGGGTTATGATTGTTAAAGATAATGGTGACATTGAAAGCGAGAGTTCTAATGATGATATGCCACCACTTGAGGATGTCAATGATGAAGAGCCTGCACAAGGAAAGTTGATTGCAATTGGGAAGAAGGAAGTAGTTGAGTAGGTGAAAGAAAAGATGGAAGTGTAGAGAGAACAAATCTTCCATACCAGATGTTTAGTGCACGATCAGGTTTGTAGCTTATTGATTGACAATGGAAGTAGTACTAATATTGTTAATACTTTGTTGATAGAAAAGCTACATTTGCTTACATTGAAGCACCCTAACCCCTATAAACTCCAATGGTTTAATGAGTGGTGAAGTGAAGGTGACAAAACAAGTGTTATTGGAGTTTTCAATTGATAGCTTCAAGGATAAAGTCCTCTGTGATGTAGCGCCAATGCATGAAGGACACATTCTGTTAGGCCATCCATGGCAATTTGATAGGCGGGTTTTATATGATGGTTTCAAGAATTGCTATTCCTTTAATTTGAACAACCAACATGTGGATTAGCACTTATCAATCCAAGTAAAGCACATGAGGATCAGCTTTTGTTATTGAGAGATTTTAGAGTAAGAGGCAAACACACGAATGCTCAAGGCAAAAATAAGAGTGAAACACTTGTGAGCAAAGTCAAGAGTATCATATTTGCTTGGCAAGTTGTAACTAACAATCATATTGTGTCTGTTTTTGGAAAGAAAAATTCTTTATTGTAGGACTCCAAGGATGAAAAGACGACAAGATTAGCCAAGCAACAAGTGCATCAATTTCGTTTGAAGCATCCAGGGCCATCAAAGACTCATGGACGTGCAGATTCGAGGACGAATCCTTCCAAAGAAGGAGGGACTAATGTGAAAATGAGAAGAAACAAGAGTCAATTAAGACGAACAGAAGCGAAACAAAAGCGTTATGGGCGAATTGGAGTAAAGATGGACTATAGGCCGCTAGCTTATTAGCCAATGCCGCCAGCTTTGAAGAGTAGGCCGCCGGCCTTTATGCCAGCCTAGGAGCAACTTCGACAGTGTCATTTATTTCGTGTTTTTATTTCAACTAATGGCCGTCAACTTTTTTATTTAAGCTGCCAGCTTATCTTTTATGTCATAATGACTTTTCGTTTTTAGGTCTTTTGAGTTTCTTAGGTCTTTATAAGTAGTTATATTTACTATGTATCAAACAGACTTAGATAATAGAGTTTTGAGAGGTTACTCTGATAGTTCTTATGAGAACTTGTAAGGACCTATCGGATTCATAATCCGTGGCATTCTTGTTTTTATAATTGACTTACCAATCAAATTACCCTCTTTGCTTGTGGCTTCTATATCAATTGTGCCAAGGTTCATGCTTTTATCTTAAGCGATGGGTCAAGGTTTTCCTTTGTTTGTTGGGTCTTAGGATTGTTATTCCTAACGTTCACAACATCGATTGAGGGTTGTTGAATCAGAAATATTCAGATCTATTCGTGTCAAACGTGGAACAAATTGAAATGTGGCCAGATTTGTATAAAAAACAAAGAAAATAAGAAAACTTATGTTTTAGGCAAACATAACATCATAATCTTTTCCTACCACTTCTTCAGTTTAAATCCTTCACTTCAATCTTGTTCTTCCATCTTAAATCTTGATTTTTATCTTTGATTTATCCTCTAATCTTGTTTGAATTGAGGTTTAGGTTTAGATTTAAGAAAGAAAAGGAAAAAAATTGGAGAGAAGAAGAAAGAAGAAGAAAAGTATTGGTGGAAAGAGAAGAAAGAAAAGGATTAGAGCAGCTAAAAAAAAATCAAAAAGGGAAAAAGATATTTAAAGGAAAAATTTTGAGATATTTACCAATAAGGGTTTAGAGCTTAAACCTTTCAAATAATTATATTAAGTATCAAAATTAATTTAAAAATAATTTGAGAATATATATTATAAAATGATGGATGATGGATGCAGCGAGTGGAGGAGCGATAGTAGATAAAACCCCTGCTCAGGCTAGGGATTTGATCTCACTCACGGCTGCAAATTCCCAACAATTCGGTTTCAGACAAGATCCTTCAACAAGACGAGTCAACGAGGTAAGTGTCTCACACTTAGAATCTCAATTATCTAACTTGACTTCTCTTGTTCAGCAGGTTATCCTTGGAAATACCCAACAAGCGAAAGCTTGTGGTATTTGTGCTTCAAATCACCCACACATGTGTCCAACCCTTCAAGATGACTCATATGCGCATGCAAATGCGATTGGTGGATTTCCAGGACAACCACAACCCCCTCAAAGAAGATATGATCCCTATTCCAACACATACAATCCTGGTTGGAGGGATCATCCAAACTTCAGCTATCAATCAAGGCCACAGAACTTTCAGTCATACCAACCAAGGCCTCAACCACCACCACAACAAGCTTCGTCTTCAAGTTCATCACTTGAAGATATTGTCAAGTCTCTTGCAATTAACACGAAGCAATTTCAGGATGAGACGAAGCAAAGCATTCAAAATTTGGAGGGTCAGATGAGTAAACTTGCCACTTCAGTAGGTAAGTTGGAACAGCAAGGTAAGTTACCTTCTAACACCATTAATCATAGAGAAAATGTGAGTGCAATCTCCTTGAGATTTGGCAAGGAATTGCAAGACTCAAATGAGAAGGTAATTGAAACCGACTCCATGAGAAAAGTGTAAAAGAGAACCCCCACATGGAGGAGAAACAAGTAGAAAAACCCCCACCACAGATTTACAAGCCTGTACCCCTGTTCCCTTCTAGGTTGAATCAGTCCAAGAAATTGGACGAAGAGAAGGAAATTTTAGAGACTTTTAGGAAAGTCGAGGTGAATATTCCTTTATTGGATGTGATTAAGAAAATACCTCGATATGCTAAGTTTCTGAAAGATCTTTGCACAAACAAGAAGAAGCTTAGAGGAAATGAGATGGTTTATATGGGTGAGAATATTTCTGCTGTTCTTCAGAAGAAGCTACCACCAAAGTGCAAGGACCCTGGTACGTTTTCTATTCCTTGTACAATAGGTCAAGTTAAGATTGAAAATTGTATGTGTGACCTAGGAGCTTCAGTTAATGTTATGCCTCTTTCTGTGTATAAAAGTTTGAATGTTGGACAATTGAAAGAAACAAGAGTAATTTTACAACTTGCAGATAGGTCCAATGTGTATCCATCAGGTATTTTAGAAGATGTTTTGGTACAAGTCAATGGATTAGTGTTTCCCGCTGACTTTTATGTAATTGATATGGGTGAGGAGATGTATTCACAATCACCTACACTTTTGCTTGGGAGACCATTTTTGAAAACATCTAAAACCAAAATTGATGTGAATGAAGGAGTCATGACTATGGAGTTTGATGGGGAGATCATTAAATTTTCTGTGGATAGTGAAAAGAAAATCACTTCTAATATTTCTAACATTTTTGCTATTCATAGAAATGAAAAACAGGTTGTGGAGGATGTGGAAGACAAGTGTCTAGTTGATGAATCTCAAGTGGATGGACTTGGTGAAAATTTAGTTGACACTGGACAAATTATGAGAAGATTGGAGATGATAAGTTGAATTCAAAAGAGGATGAGCATAAAAGAGACACTAGTGATATCTTCTATGATCAATTGTTAAAAGCTTTAGATGGAGAAATCACTAGGGTGAATCAAGAGAGGAGTTTACTTGAGGGTTTTCCTATTTCTGACAATTGGGATACATATATCTTTGAGCCTCCATAAGAAAATGAGTTGGAATAGTCCAGCTAAGGACTATAAAGAAGCGCTTCATGGGAGGCAACCCATGGTTTTTGTTACTAATGCTTTTGTTTTTGTGTGTTTTGTTTTCTTTTATTTGTTTGGTTTTGTAGGTCTTAGATCTTGAATTGAAGAAGACAATCTCTCTCATGAGCTTTAAAGGACAAAGAACTTCAAAGGAGCTTCAAAAGAGAAACCGGGGAAGTACCGTTATTCCTATTTCTTTTTATTTTTCTCTCACTTTTTGCTGATTAGAAACAGTGAGGACACTGTTTATTATAAGTGTGGGGGAGGGATAAAATATGAATTGGAGTATTTCATCTTGTGATTGATGTCTGATTTTTGGATTTATGATATATACAAGACATCTGGATATGAAAGTGCCCACACTTTAAATTCTTGAATGTTTGTTCTTAAGTAATATAGGGCATTTAAGGCCTAATTTTTTTTTCAAAAAAAAAAATTTCATTGAAATCTGGAATTTGTGAAAGTGCTTTACTCACCTATACTATTGTGATTTGAGTACTTAGTTAAAATTGAGTAGTGAAATCTTTAAAGAACAGATTTACTGTGTATTTGGCTTTAGATTTGGAAGTTTGAGAGTAAGTCGAGTCCTCATGTGAAAAATAAACAGGTTTACTTCTAGGAAAAAGCTAATTTATATACTTTTATAAGTTCTTATTAAAGAATTTTTCAACACTTAGTAAAAGAGATAAAGGAAGTCTTTTTCTTAGTGATCTTTGATAAAAAAAGTCTTGAGTTTGTTGTTCCATTCAAAAGTAGAAACAAGCATAAGCCTATACTCCTCTAACTCAAACAATCGAGTTATGAGTATCCAAACTTGAATGTTAGAGTGAGGAAGAGTCCGTAGGGGTCCCTTTAAAACCTGGTCACTTGGGTGATGAGCCCGGGATGTGCCGACTCAATGAACTCACTATAACGATAAGGGAGGAAAGGCTAAAAAGTGAAAAGTGCTTTGAAAGAAAAATTTAGAGAAGAAAGAGCTGAAAAGAAGCGGGCAAAAACCCGTCCAGAGATTCATCTCTGAAGGCTCTTAATGCTTGATTGAATGAGAGAAAAAAAAAATGAATGTTGAAGCAATCAAGCGGAATAAGACTTATAATAAACAAAAAGAAAAATCTAGGGAAAGAACTGATATCACATGCTTTTATTCTGTGTTGGTAAGAGTATGTGTCGGTTAGATGTCCAGTGAAGTCTAAATGGGTATTTTTCCTTACTGGACTGAGTATTTACTCTTGAGTAGAATGATCTTTGGTTAAATATGTGGTTCAAGTTTGTTTTATTTAGATTAACTATTGAATTTTTATTTTAGTACTCTAATTACAAGTCCTCAGTTTGGTTTGAGCGGTAAGCACTGAAAATCACAAGTCTTCAAAGAAAAATAAAGAAAAGAGATGCTTGAATTTGAATTTTGAAAGAAGCACACTCCAACAAAAGATTTCTCAATTTGGAGATATTGGTTTTGCTTGAGGACAAGCAAGAGTTTAAGTGTGGGGGAATTTGTTGAGATATATTTTACTCAATTTATATTAGATAAAACTTGATTAACTTGTTATTAATTTTATAGAAATTATGAGGAATTGGTACTTAATAAAGTTAATGTTATATTTCAGGTTTTTAAAGTGAATGGAAAGATTTAGAGGAACTAAGTATGGGAGATATACATCAGAGGAGTCATGGCCGCCAGCCATCATGGAATCGCCGCCAGCCATGAAGCCCAGCGGAGATCCCAGAAGCATCATGGCCGCCGGCCATGGAGCGGCCATGGCCATCACTGTTAAACAATGACCAGAAGCATCATGGCCGCCGGCCATGGAGCCGGCCATCAAGACTGCACCATTTGTTTCGCGAATAATAGCTGCCAGCCTTGTTGCGACATGCCTCCAGCCATCTTTCATGCGAAAAACACTCTTTATATCTGATGTTTATCTCATATATATAAAGAAGGAGGAGAGAGAAAAGGATTCATTCATTATTCATTATTGATTATTCTTGTTCTTTATACTTTCAAGAACCCTAAAGATTGCTTTTCTTGAATCATGAACAACTAATCTCTTAATCTAGCCAAGGGATTATTGCAACTCAATTCAAGATGGATTGTGAGACCTAAATGGGTTTGATTTCTATTATTCTTATCTTTTCATATTTGTATTGCATCTGAATCTATTGTTATTATTGCTTGATTATATCTTATAGCTTTGGATCCGGTTGTAGGATGATTGAACAATAAACAATCAATTAGAACTCATATCCGTAATTGTATGAGTATTCTAATATAGGTGATGAAACAACACGATAGTCATAAAATAGATGGTTATTTGATGTTGTGATGAAATATAATCTAATTTAAATAATCCATGCTTTATGAGATTATTGATTAGGGTTAGGTTTCTCTTTTCTTAATGCAATTGATAGATTAAACCTTAAGAGCGTATTTAGGGTTATCTATTTGATTAGGAATAATCAAAGATCTTATCTTGGTTATTTAATATCTAAGGAGAGATTGAATTTCAGAGCTTATTGGAATTTATAACTAACCTGTTCAAAGTAGGGATAATAATATTTGAGTCAAGGATCAATCCTGAGAATTGAGTTGTAATGAAACCTAGGCTAGATAACCTTTTGAATATATATAAATCTTCTTAATTAGAAATAGGTTTATTTTATTTGCTTGATTTCAAAAATCCCCCAATTTTATTTTCTTTTTCTCTTCTCAATCTCCGATAGAAACTTAGGATTTTTACCAGTCCCTGTGGAGACAATCCTGCTCACCACTGTTTACAAATCTTAGAGTAGGTTATTTATTTTTGTTGGATTCGACACCCACCAATTTCCAATATATAAAATCTCAAATTATCTTCTAAATACTTTCAGAATTAAAGATATTAATCTGAAAGGTTTAAACTTAATACTGTTATCCTAAAATATCTTTTCATTATTCTTATCCTTCCTTTTTCCTTTTCTACCTCTGTTTTTCCTTTTCTTTTCCGTTCCTCTTACGATTCCTCTTTCTTCTTCATTTTTCTCTCCTCTTTCTCTCAATTAATCACTCCAAATCTCAATTTTAAGAAGATTAGAGGAGAAATCAAGATTAGAAAAGAAGATAAGAGTTGGAAATTAAGTTAGAAGAAACTTTAATAACAAGAAGAGAAAAACAAGTAGCTTAGAAATGGCTAAACATGTAAATTGTATTATTTCTTGTTTTAATGGTTGTTTTCATGCATGTATATGATGAATTATGTTAGTCACATATATGATTTAAGATAAAACTTGTTAGTTTGTAAGATATGAAATTATATGTTAAAATCTAAGTGAAATCATGCATGCTAGAACTAGGATTGAGAGGATTTATGAGGTAAAAATACGTATATAGATAATAGAAATGATGATTATAAGTTTATATGCTGAGTATAATCTTCGATGGTGAAAAATAATATAAAACAAGTGATAAAATGGATTAAAACTCGCATGCTCTGTTTTCGCAAAAGAGCACGAGGAGTACACAATGAGTTGTATTAATTCGTGCTCCTTGTTTTACTTGAAAACTTTTGAATTTAACACATCAGAGAAGAAACATGGCTAAAACATGACCAAACCTATCCAACGTGCTTTCTTGATTCGTTTTACAAAAACATTTTCCAGAACAATACGACTAAAACACAACATCGATCTTGTTGTGTTCCTCTTTTGTTAAGAAATACAGCTAGAACATGATCTTACCTATCTTCCCTTATTCCTTTCTGTTTCTCGCGTGTATAATGTGTCAAGTGAAACATGGCAAGAACACGACCCAATGTATCTCACTGTGTTTCTCTCTAACCTATGTCTTGGCTTTTTGATGAAACATGGGCAACGCACGACTTGTTGTATCATGTCATATTTCTCATTTGTTTACGTTGTGTTTCTCAAATGTTTCCATCCAAAGAGAAGCACAACTGAAACATTGCCAAATGTATCACTCCATGTTTCTCTCTAAGCTCCAAAACACGAACAAGCATGATAGAAAGACGGTGGAATGTATATGATCGTGTTTCTTCTTATAAATGTACATAGGTGAAACACAACCTGTATTCTTGATCGTGTTCTTCATAAGAATCAAAATAAAATAGAAATAAAAACAAAATGAAAAAGATAAATGATAGTTAATGTGTAATGTTAGTTATTTTATATGATTAAGAATGATTTAAGTGAATTAATGGGTTTAATAACAAATTAGATTAACAAAGATTTAAGCCTAAAGTGAATCTTCAGTATAAAATGAACTTAATTAATAAATCTAAGTTTAACTTAACTAAATAGACTTCAATGAGGTAAAATGAATTAGATTGATTAAGTTTAATCAACTTGACTTAGTAATTGAATAAATGATTAATTCTAATCAATTTTGCTAGGATTAAGTTAAACAGGCTTAATAACTAATAATTGGCTTAGACTAATATGTTAGGATAAACCAAAGATAATATGGGGAATATGTTGTTTCAAATGCTTGTTTGTAAGATAAATGAATATTTTTTAATATGAATGTTTTGATAATATTTTTGTAATAAATGACTATAAATAAAGAGAAAAGGGAATAATTTAATAGATACTAAACAATTGTCCGTATCTTGATGGAGCAATCTTCGCAGCTATCGCGGAGTTTCTAATTAGTGTATGATTAAATAGGTTCTAAAATGAGTTTGATGTAAATGTAAAATTAATTTAAATACCTATATGAGTTTAATTTCATGAACAAATGTTTGCCTATGATTTATCCTCTAAGATGGCCTCTAATCTATCATCTGTCTCTGTTTGAACTTCAAATATGAAAGGTATGTAGTGACGTGCTTGTTTGTTTGTTAAGATAGGTATTCTTAATGAAGTAAAACTTAAAGACGACCTAATAAATGAGTGTTGCTTATGCTTGTGTCATTTAATTCGGTCTAAGGAGCGACAACCTTGTCTAAAGTCGGCCATAGTGGTTAAGCTCTTAGGCCATCCTTGTCATGATGCAATGATAATTTATTAGTGGCTTGGCAAGTAGCTAATGAGACATACAATATCAAAATAACGTCTCCTTAGGCTTGGGGTGAAGTAACATAATCTAGTTTATGTTTATGCGACCAATTAAACTAAGTGATGTTATGGACTGAGATGAGTAGAGATGTGTAACGGTTGTAAACCTAAATAAGGTATTTTTCTTTTTTAATTAGATATAGGAGATATAAGTATCTGGGTGCTTATATCAACCCCCTAAGCAATTACTGTTACTCAAGATCCTCAAATTCCCAAGGATTGTAATCAAAGTGTAAAAGCTTCAATGTTGTTTGTTTCGCTTTAATTTAAAGATAATAATTTTTTATTTGCTACATTGCATTAGATTAAGTGTGTATGTCATCTCGTGTGCTTGTGTTACTGTTGTACTGGGTAGGGATGCAATCGGAGCGGGTTCGAGACAGATCTTTGAAATCCGAACCCTACCCGAGTCTTAATGGGTGTCCTAGAACCCGAGAAAAAACCTATCGGATTTTTCTTGTCATTCCCAAAACCCGACCCACTAGGATTTTAAGGAACCCATAACCCAACCCTACCTGACTCCAAGATTTTCAATTTTTTTTTTTAAAAAAAAAGGAAAAGAAAGAATTTTGTTTTAAGTTATTAATGATACAAACACTTATATTAAAAGAATGAATTTTCGACAATAATATCATATAAAATGATGCACACACTTCATTTCCACTTATTTCACATACATAGAATATAAATGGGATCCTTGCTTTAATAACTTAATATTTTTAATTTTTTAATATTTTGAATTTATGTCTGGTCTGGTTTTCCTGACGGGTTACATAATAAACCCAAAACCCTATCCGATAACTTATCGTGTTTTTTTTAATCCCAAAACACTATAGGGTTTTTAGCGAGTTGGGCAGTCGGGTACCCTACAACGACCCGCCCCGCTTACATCTTTAATACTGGGCTTCAGCTCAGTATTTTCTCTCTCCAGATGTTGGTAGTATGATGATGATGGTTGGGATGATGATGATGTTTGACTCAGATATAGGCGATTCTAACGATCAAGGAGGAATGGAGTGAAGTAGTGTCGTGAGATTATTTGTATTTGTTTTTTATTTTGTTTAAAGATCTGGATTTATATCTTTCTGAGCCTGCTGTTTTCTTTAAGGTCCTGCTGGAGCCCTTATGTTTTGTAATTAAGTTCTTCAAAGCTTTGTTGTACCATCAAGAAATATATATGAGATACCTGATGATATTGTTTTGTTTTATGAAAGTTGATCCACTCTTGTATGAATGGAAGCAAGAAATGTTTTTATAAAGTTTGCTTTCATGTTATAAATTCAATTGTCTCCAAAATATAACTAAATGATTTTAGAATTTAAAACCAGCTAGTAATGTTCAACATAAATATAATATTTTAAAGGAAGCATGTGCGTGTAATACATAAGGTATTATACGTAGTGATTATATACACCTTCATTCAATTTAAGGCGTTACAACTAGCAACAATAATATATGAAATATGGGTTTTGATCCAATGAACAAACTTAAGACTTACATGAACAACCACAACAACGATAGTAGAAGCTGATGGTTGATGCTAATGGAGGTCGAAAGGAATGGATGTGCCGGCCAAAGGCAAAGACAAGGGTTAGGCTATTCGGGAGAAGATGAGGAACAAAAAGGGAGAACTGTCTATGTAGTGTGGGGATGGTAGTTCACGTTGCCTCCTTCAAAGGTGTAGCACAACTTTTTTATGTTGGGCCTGTTAACATTGTTTATTTCTAGTGCCTAAAAGTAACAACATAAGGTACGATATTTTTTTACTAGAACGGTGCGGTTTGATTTAGAGTTACAAACCGAATTGAAAAATATAAACCGCTTTTTTGTTTGCAATTCGTTCGGTTTTTTTTTTTTTTTTTTCAAGCCCCAATTCCTAGTTGAAGTAGTTAGACTCTCTTATCTATTTTTAAATTCGATTTTGTTTTTAATCAGTTTAATTCCCGATATTTCTACATTTTTACAAAAAGAAAATTCTGTGTGGTCCATTAATATTTTTCAATTTTTTGTTTGGTATATGTAAATTTTTAATTGGTCAATAATAATAAATTTAATGAAATAATATATTAAAAATATTTTTTTAGATAATATAACTAAAATAAAGAAGAAAAACTTTAGAGGCTTTGGCCTACTAAGTGTCATGGTGGTCACTAGGAGTGGGCTTAAAGCGGTTCAGTCGAGTTTGCTGTTCCAACTATACCAAATCGTATTTTATGATTTTTTTTTAATTCGAACCTAATCATATGGCTCAATTCGTAATTTTTTTGAACTAGAAAAACAATTCGAACCTTTTTTATTCCTCAAATGAAAATACATTCTATCGAATGGTTTTAATTACATATTTAAATCATTACTAGAATTACAAACAATAATATTATAAATTAATTATTTGCCCATATAAATATAAATAAATTTATAAGAGGGAGAGATTTGATCCATCTCAAAACAACAATCTTATACTAGTCTCATTCTCTTAAATTATCCTGAACTATAATGATATACTAGGCTAAATAAAATTAAAGTACACTATTTTATATGAGACACAAAATTCAATTTGTTATACTTTTAATCAATACATTATCAATTACATAAACCAATAAGTGACTAAGTAATAAAAGTTGACTAATTAGTAAGACTATTTAAAAAAAAAAGAATATTTAGAACACGGAAGGTTAAAACCTAAAATTTTTTAAGTACATATATTTAAATAAAAAAATAAAATTATTCAATAAAATAATTAGAAGAAAAAAATATGTTTGAGTTTTTTTTTCATATATAAAACGGTTCTATCAAATTAGAGATTTGATTGCACTTTGAAGGTATTTATCATCATCATCTTTCTAAACTTTTATAAAGAAGTAGATTATAATACACTGCCAGTCTGCCATAAGTGGATTGTGCCACCTATAGTTATAAGTGGTGACCAATCACAATTACTACCATTTTTTTTCTTTTTGGCCCAACAATTACTACCATTTACCACCCTGTGCCATTCAACACCTTTGAATTTCTAGCTCAATTGTGTTATCGATGGGAAAAATATTTTCAACTAAATACATTATTGACATTTTATTTCTTCTTCCTTCCCCCGTCCTTCATGAAAAGTCCTCATTCAGTCAAACAAGATGAACCAAGTCGATTAAATGAAGCAAGTCGATTAAGTATAAAATTAGGTTAATTCGAGCATTTTACATCGGATAGTTTGGATAGCTAGCTAAAGGGAGCCATTCAAATGGCACACGAACAGCTCATAATCAAATGTACGTTAGGCCAATTTCGTAGACCTACTTGGTAGCATGCATTTTGCAAATTTTAAAAGGAGTAAAAAAAAAAAAAGCAACGAATTTTTTTTTTCCCAGTTAAGCTATAAATACACTCCATAGGGAGATAAAAAACAGATCTTTGAAAAATTTATAAACTATTTCTACTTTGATTACTACCATCCTGGCCTATCAATACCCTCACTCTGCACTCAAGGCTAGACATCAGCACGGGGCGGTTCCGAACCGGGAACCGCCCCGAACCGTCACCGGCGGTTCCGACCCGGGAACCGCCCCGTGGGTGACGGTTCCGAACCGTTGGAGGACCCGCCGGAACCGGCGGGTCCAAACGGTTCGGTGTGGTGGAACCGTCGGTTCAACCGGGTCCGGAACCGTTATTCCGGAACCGGAACCGGCGGTTCCAACCCGCCAGAGGAGAAAAGAAAAAAAAAAAAAAAAAACATAAAACGTAAAGGAAAAATGGAGAGCCGCACGCGCATTTGAAATTTGGGAGAGGGGGGGGGGGGCCTTGCAGGACTAAGGGGCAGGGGCGTAGGGGGAAGGGGGGGGGGGGGGTGGTGGGTGTGGGGTGGGGGTAGGGGGGGGCCAGGGGCAGCATTTGAAAAAAAAAAAACCGGTTCACGTGGAACCGGAACCGGAACCCCGCCAGAACCGGCGGTTCCTTGGAACCGTGAACCGCCCCGGCGCTCGCGGTTCCGGTTCCGGTTCCACGAAATGTGGAACCGTGAACCGGCGGTTCCGGTTCGGTTTCGGTTCGGGTCCGAACCGTGCCGACCTCTACTCAAGGCATTTGCCCATTACATTTTTGGGTTTCACATTGATAGTTAGGTAGTATTTGATTACCTAATTTTTCATAGTAGTGAACTGTACAAAGTCATTATATCATGTTTAGTTTACAAAATATATTTGAGACTAGATAAAACTTAAAATTTTAATCTCTTATATTTGTCTATTTAGTGTAAAAATATTGAAACTAGACAAAAATAAAATCTCTTAGTAAAAATTTTGTCTACTATTATCCTATATCATACGTATCAAAAGTGGTACAAAAAAATTATCCTGTCCATTACTTTTTGTATCGTGTTGTTCAATCATTCTTATCCTGTCCAATTTCTGCAATCAAACACTATCTTACTCTAGTAATATATTTTATGCATAGCATTGTTTTTTTTTTTTTTTCGGTTTAAATTGGCTGTTTAAGGTTGTCTTGTTCATCTTTTATCCTTGTGAAGTTTAAGACTCCACGGACTGGATTTGGTCGGTGGAATCATGGAAGCACATATGTTCTACCGCTTTGGATGTTTTTGAACTTGCTGCTATTGTTTTAAGTATGGGATAATCTTTATAGTTACCCTTTACGTCAAATGAGAGTTAAGATATTGAGACATTGATTCCTTCATAGTCAGGAAAGGGGTGACCACATTCCTTGGATTTTTGGATTTATTTTTTGAAATTATACACACACATATATATTTCCTTAACCCATAAGGTAGACATAAAAAATAAAGGATTTTGTCCTTCTATGTATGGTAACCAAGTTCACCATGCTTTTCCACAGTAGCAACTTATAGGAAAAAATACATAAATAAATAAAAAATAAAAGATGAAAAGGTGCCGTTAGTGGATGCTTTAACCGAAAAAACGAATTTATAAAAAAAATGAAACTTTTGGTTAAAAAAAACAAAATGAAGATTTTTTATGGTTTAGCATTTTAATAAGCGCTTATAGAGAAATATAAAGCTAACACATTATGTAAATTAGTTTTAGTTTATAAATATCAATAAAATTTTATATACATAAATATTCTTTTAAAAACTGCTCACTCTCATCATTATTGTCAAAATTATATTGGTATAATTCTCAACATACTAATAGCAATGAATTTTTTTTCTTATTGATTTACGTAGGCATTTTTCTTGCAATATATAAATGGAATATTATCACGAATGGTATCTAAATTTTAGTAAAATATTTAATTTGGTACCTAAACTTTGAAATTGATCAAATTAATGCTACAAGGTACTGTTGATATACATGAAAAGCTTTTCTGGAAATCAAATTAACCAATTACAAGTTAGGTACTAAATTGATCAATATTAAAGTTCGGATACCTAATTACATATTTTGTTAAATTTTAGATACCATTTGTGATATTAACCTAATTAAATTAGCTTAATCCTACACTAAAATTGGTGTAGAATATTATATACATGTTTGTGCGTAAAAAATAGAAGGGTGTTGTTATTTGAAGAACAAAAGTCACGTCCAAGAGACCACAAGGAGAAAGACAAGGGATTGATTTGTACAATACGTCATATAATAAGAAACACAAGAACAAAAAAAAGCCTTAGGTGATCCAAATAATTAGGATATTATTTCTAGCGGTCAAAGTAAACCAAGCTAATTCACAAATTACTTAAGCTCAACTAAATATTTACTCGAGTTTAATTCAAAAATTATCAAGTCAAGGTCGAACTCGAGTTACTCAAGAAGCTTATTGACTCGGGCTCAAGCTTTGTATGTTTAGCTTGATTAGCTTGTTTAATTGAGCTTTACCCAGTTAGAGTGGAATAAATATGAATCGAATCTAAATCAAGTTTAAGTATTAATATTATTTAAATTATAATTAAAAAAAATTTAAAATAAATTGAGTCAAATGAGTTTAACTAAGTTGAACTCAAACTTATTTGGTATTAGTTGAAGCTAAACTCGAGTTTCAAATCTTAAGCCTGGTTGAGTTCGAGCTTTGAAATTTCAAGTCAAGCCCGAGCTCAGTATCGCACTATCTTAGCTTAACTCTCTTGCAGCCCCATTATTCAAATAATATCCCATTAGTTTATTTGAAAGAAATAAATATTAGAAGACTAATTTCATAATTATTAAAATCGTAGGTTTAATGGTACAATTTTACAAGTTAATATATTAATTCCATGTTTTCTTTTCAATTAAAAATAGATGTAAATTATTTAAACCTAAACTTTTAGGATAATATGATTTTAGATGTCCGATGGTGGAGTTCCAGCCAAGCAAGTAAGCCATGTTGTAGTTAAAGTCTAAAGATTAAGGAACTCATGTTTGCTCCATAAAATACACTTTAGGAGTTGACGGCACTAAGATTAAGTATTGCAACTCCTAAAGTGGCACAAAGATTTGCAATGCTTGTGCTTTGAATTTGAGCACAATGTGACATATCGAAAGAAGGATTTTCAATCTATTGCAGCTATGTGAAAAAGCCAAAAATTAGTGGAAATATCCTCTAGTGTAGAAAACAAAAGCATATCCTTAGTAATACAAGCCAATTATGGTCGATGGTATTGTAACATAGTGGCATCTTCCTAATCTCTTAAGTGAGAGGTTTTATGTTCAAATCCTCCCTCCTCATTGTAATGATAAAAAAAAAACATGCCATATGTAATATACACATGATGTGTAACTACTAATGATTTTTTATCGCGTGGTATATGAGTGATAGTTATTTTAAAAATTAGCCCCATATGTTAACATATAATTTTAGCTACACACTACGTGTATTTCTACGTGGCATGTATCACCTATTGAATATTTTTTTTCTATGTACAACATTTGTTTCATGAATTGGATTTGTTGAGGTTGTCTTGGTAAGTTTAGACTCTAGCTTTGTGCTTGTTAAGTACAAGCTTGGACTTGCTCACCCTGCTCCGCTACTTTGCGAAAAAAACATTGAATAGATAATATATCATATATATATACATGTGACGGATAGCTATTAATCATCATTTAATATATAAAAGAAATAGTGGATCATTTTTAACATAACTATCATTTATGATTTATAATACGCTTACATGTAAAAAAATATTTATGGCATATATTATCTACTGAAGATTTTCTCGCTGCTTTAGTTGTTTTAGAACTTGATGTTTATGCATGTGGATAATTTTAGAGTTACTATTTATATTAAGTACGAATTTGGCATCAGAAAATGGATTTAGTAAGGAAAATGATACTGGAGTGAAAAAAAAAAACTTGATAAATCGCAAGTGAGACTCTTGCTATTTTACTTTACGTGCATTTTGTGCCTTTTTTATAGAATTGAATGTTTAAATTCCAACTCTTTAAAAAACATGTCTTAGGTTGTTATATAATAATTTTGTTCTTGATGTCATATTTTTATTTTTTTATTATAATTTGTTTTAAAGCACGTTCTTAAAAACTTAAAATTTAAATAGTAGATTCATTTTCCAAAGATAGAGAATCTGCCTACAAGTGAAGTACATAAAACGACCGTATTTGCATATTGGGGGGGAGGAAGAAATAATTGAAGATCTAGATCATAAAAAAGAATTTTGTGAACCTATACTATTTTTTCGTTTAGAAATTTTAAGTGATTACATAGAACTGTAACTTGGAATAATCTAAAATAACTGTTTCAATCTTGGATTGCAAATTCCTAGTTCAACAATGAGAGGTACTTGTTTATTTCCCTTTCGTGGCAAAGTTGTGGCAAAATTATTTATGTAAATACCAGTTATCTAAAAATAATTAGGGATAATGTGAAAAATGGTACATGAACTTACGTAAAAAGTTCAATTAAGTACTTGAAGCTTGATTTAAAATAATTTAGTATCTGAATCATATTTTCACAAATATTTTTCTTACCTAAAGTTTGGTTTTGACAATTTTGATAGATACACAAACTTTTCATGAATTTTTTACATACCTGATTGAACTTGCTTCAAATATGAAAAAAGTCTGTGAAAACTTTATTTAGATACCAAAATCGTCAAACATAAACTTCAAGTATGAAAAAAATCCATAAAAACTTTGCTCAGGTATTAGATTGTTCAAAATGAAAACTTCAGATACCTGATTGAATATTTTGCAAAAGTTCAAGTACTATTTTTGTCATTAACCCAAAATAATATATAAATATTATTACGTAATGACACATTCAATATACGATTATGCTTTTTTATATATTAATCGCATGTTTAGCATGTGATTTAGCCTTTCTATGTATTTCACATATTTAATATCCAATTTTGTGTTGTAATGATATTCTTAAATTGCATATACTACATGCTACTTTGATTTTAAGTAAATGACATTCTTAAGTGCGGTTTTGCAATGGAATTTAGTAATTAAAATTATATGATGTGTATCGATATTATTTTATTTTGTATAATTGATAGGCATGTGTTACTCCTCCCATCATAATAAAAGAATGCACTTTGCTTTTAAAGATAAATTTTATATTACAACTTTCAGCCCCAATTTAAGCACATGCTTCAATTGACTTCTAAATATCCTACATTTTTGTCCTGTTTATAAATTTGCTCTTTTTGTTCCTGTTGTTTATGGTAAAAAAATGAAATAATAAAAATACAATTAGAAAAAAAAAAAAAAAAAAAGGCTAAAAAACGAAAGAAAAAATTAAAATTAAAAATCCTATAATCCTTATAAGTGGAACACAAGCCACCATATTGAAGTAAAAACTCAACTTAGTGCTTGATGAGGAAAAGTTTTTGCAATCCATTCATTAATCATCATATATTAGGAGTTCAAATCCAAATAAATCAATTGCATGTAAGGGATTTAGATTTTTTGACAAAACACATATATATCTACAAAAAAACGTAGAACCCACTCAGAAAGGAAATCTTATTTACAATCCAAACTCTCTTGATCAGGTTTTTCTAAATCTATATAACATGTTGTTTGATTAAGTGTAAAATTTTTCAAATAGTTAGAAGGAGGAAGTGTCAAAGAATCTCAAGAAAAAAATTAGGTTTGTATTGCGTGATTGTTACATGATGTGTTGTTTTTGTAATTTTATATATTGAATCACTTAGCTTGGCCTTAAAGAGAAAATAAGCTTAGAGGGGTTTTCATTTCAAAGTAAAGCACGTTAAATTATTTAATCTATTAACAATTCATTTTTTGTGTCAAAATTTTATTTTGTTACTTGTATTATAGGGATAGGAGGTTGATTTAATCTAGAGTGGTTGACTGGCTTGGTACTAAACCATGAAGTATGGGTTTTTTTTTTTTTTTTTTAACTCTCTTGAAGAAGTCTAGGTTCACGGATCAAAGTAAAGAATGGTGGACCAAATTCCCTTCTATAATTATGATTTTGAAATCAAAGCAATTTTGTCAACTAAACTACCTCAAGTAGCAAGATCTATCTTCTTCTAAGGAGCTTCTACAGTCCTGTCGATGAGACCGTCCCGCCATTAATCTAACCATTAAAATAAATATAGTAAATGGAATATTAACTATTTTAGTGATTCAATCACGATTAGGTATGTATGAGCCGTTGGATGGTGAGGGATCAGTCCTATTAAAATTAATGGCAGGACCATAAAATTTTCCTTCTTCTGACATAAACAATGGCCAACCAGACTGAACCTTTTAGGATTTTGAAATTAAAGCCATGTGGTTAACAAAATTACCTTAAGTAAAGAAGTTCATCTTCTAATCTAAAAAGTTTTAATGAATCTTAAAGCTATGGGCCAAGTTGAATGGTTCTTAAAGATTGTGTTCTTAAGAGAAATAGCCAATAGACCTCTTTTTTAAGTGTTCTTGAACTCTTACTTTATTAAAGGATAAAGATTTTTTTATAAAGAAAAGTTATCAGTTGGTCTAGAGGAGGCAATAAGCGGATAACGCTTCCCATGTTTCTTATTTTACACATGATGGTTTTTCACATTATTTATGCTTTAATGATCTTAATTGTAAACATGGGATACTAGACTTTGTGTGTATTGGCTTGTATAATGTGGTATCTCATGCATTAAACATCTTACTCAATGAGTACACTCACCGTAAGGAATTTTAACTTTATTGAATTACGACATGTGTTGTTTGAATTACATGCCTAAGAGGCTTGCTCTGAATATGGTGTTGAATGTTAAGTACATGTGCTATGGACTAGTTAGTAGTGATCATTTAAGTAGGTTGTGATGCTAAGCAAAAATAGTTAGGATTATAAGAAAAACGTTACCGGACATGTGTCACCTAATGTATGATTGGGTTTGCTGGCTATAGATGGACCAATAGTGACTATTTAAATGGGTGGAAAGTTGGAATGAAATCATTAGAGGGGTGGGTTTTCACCATGGTCCTTCAAAATTAGACCAATCGTTAGGCCAATTATTGATAACAAGTATAAATTCTTATAAAAGTGGTAACTTGAGCACATGTCACCCGATAAAAGATAGGGTATGAAGTAATATATCAACTTTTAATGGCCGGGTCAAATAAAAATTTTTGAAATGAATCAGTGCATCTTAAGCATGGATAAATAAGAATAATCTTATAAATAGATGTTATATCCATAACTACCTTATAAGAGATGTTACTTCATGTGATATTTACTTTAGACATATCTTTGTTATCCGATTATTGGCATAGATTCTCGCTAAACTTTATACTTACGCCACATCGGACATAGCAATTTCAAGTGATGACTTCTATCCATATCAATTTGGTTTTCTACAGATTCAAAATTTGAAACTACTTCCACTCAAAAAGGAACTTTATTTACAATCCAAACTTAGTTAACAAGTGTTTCTTTTAAATCACTATAACAAGGGTTTTGATTAAGTGAAAAATTGTTTGAATAGTTAGAAGGAGGAAGTCTCAAGGAATCTCAAGGAAAATTTTAGGTTTTTATCGAGTTGTGGTTACATGCTTTGTTGTTTTTGTAATTTGATATATTGAATGAATTAGCCTAGTTGACAAATGGGTCTTAAAAAGCAAATAAGTTTAGAGGAGTTTTCATCTGAAAGTAAAGGACACAAAATTATTTACCCTGCTAACAAATGGCTTTTTGTGTTAAAATTTTATTTTGTTACTATGGGGAGAGGAGATTGGTTTTGTTTAGAATCATTGATATATTTGGTATTCAAAGCTATGCAGTATGTTTTTTTTTTCAAAAAAAAATTCTCTTGAAGAAGTCTAGGTTCATGGATCAAAGTAAAGAATGGTAGACTAAATTTTCCCACAAAATTAAGATTTTGAAATTGAAGCAATTTGGTCAACTAGATTACCTTAAGTGGCAAGGTCCATCTTCTTATGGTGTAAAGAATGGCTAGTTAAACTTAACCTAAGCATTAGGATTTCGAAATTAAAGTAATGTGGTCAACAAAATTACCTTAAGTAAAGAAGTTCATCTTCTAATCTAAAATGGTTGACTAAATCTTAGAGTTATAGGCCAAGTTGGACAATTTTTAATGATTGTGATCTAACGAGAAATAGCTAATCAAACCCTCTTCCCGTGTTTTTGAACTCATACTTTATTGAGTGATAAAGGTTTTTGCCTAAGGAAAAGTTAGTAGTTGGTCTAGAGGGGCCAATAGGCGAATAACGACTCCCATAATTTTTATTTTCCACATGATGGTATTTTGCATTATTGATGCTTTAATGTTCCTAATTTTAAAGGATGAATACTAGGCGTTTTGTGTGTGACTCATATAATGAGGTATCTCATGCATTGAATTTCTTGCCAAATGAGTACACTCATAAGCATGCTAGTGACCTTAAGAAACGTTAACTTTATTAAAGTGTGATATTTGTTGTTTGAATCACATGTCTTATAGGCTTGCTCCTAATATGTTGTTGACTACATGTGCTATTTTGGAGTAACTAGGTGAGTCGTCACAGAGTTCCCGACCTGCCCAACCCATTAAAAACCCTATAGGGTTTTGATATATAGTAAAAACCCTATGGGGTTTATAGGGTTGGTTTGGATCATATAACAAACCTATTGGATACCCAATAACCCGGTACGATAATTTAAAAAAGACAAACAAATAAATAGAAAACATCATTAAAGAGGCAAGGAGAGGAAATGAAATATGAAGGAGCTACCATCTTTTTTACCTCCTAAAAATGTTTTTCTTCTATATTTACTAGACTAATTAAGGATTTTAGAACTTTGCATTAAAATTTGTTGAAGTCATGTTTGTTTTAATATTGTTTGATGTGTTATATTTTAGCCTTAACATGAGATTTAATTTAACCATGTTCTTATATAAGCCTCATAGATGAGATATGATGACAAAAATAATATATTTACGTGTTTAAATATTGAATTATGAATGTGGTATGCCACATATTTTATCTATTTGGCATGTATCTTTTCATTTTTGAATGTATAGAAATCGTATGCCATAAGCACCAACTTCTCTTAAATTTATTATTAAAACTTGAAAATAAGTTGGAAAAAAAATTAGACTTATAAAGTTATAGGGTTAGGTTTTGGGTTTTAAATCAAACCTCATAAGGCGAGTTTTGATATAGCATAAAAACCCTGTAGGATTATAGAGTGGGGTTTCTGGCTTATATGATTCGTCCAAAACCTAAACCCAATTGTGTCCCTATATGCTATCTAATAATGATCATTTAAGCAGGTCGTGATGCTAAGAAAAACAATCAAGATTATAAGAAAGAGGCTGTTGGACATGTATTACCCAATGTAAAATTGGTTATGTTAGCTATATATTGACCAATAGTAACTATTTATGTGGATTGGAGAGTTGGAACGAAGTCATTGGAGTGGTGCATTTGCATCAAGGTTTTTTGAAATTAGGTGAGTCATCAAACCAATTATTAATAACTACCATAAATTCAGTTAAAAATGTTAGCTTGAGCACATATCACCCATAGAAGGCATGATAGGAGGTCATAAATCCACTTTAATGGCCTGGTCAAATCAAGAATTTGTAATGAATTGGTGCACCTTAAGTATGAATAAATAAGAATAACCTAATAAATGGATGTTATATCCATAGCTATTTTAGAGCATCTTTATTCTTAGATATTTGGTGAAAACTTGAAGGAATATAAATGATGTGATAGTTGCTTGTATAATAAAGTGTGTTGCCCCTCTTTTTATTGGTCCTTTTGTACTTATTTAATTTCTTCAAAAAGTAACTCTCTCACTCATCCTTCAATTGGTCTTATCACACTTATTTAATCTTTATAAAAGAAAACATAAACATTATTTTAAGACAATAACATAAAATAAGACCCATAAAATTAAAAAAAAATGTAGATAAATAATTATTTCAAAGTAATCAGAGATAAAATAAAAAATTACTTAACATAAAGAGTTATTTCAGATATTGATATGATAATTTAAATAATTTTTTATGCAATTTAGTGATAAAAGATGCTCTGATAAGATATGCTATCTTACGTGAGATTTAGTATTTACATTAGACATATGTTTGTTATCCGATTACTGGCATATATTCTCGCTAAACTTTACACTTCCCCACGTCAGACATAGCAATTTCATGTGATGACTTTCACCTATATCAATTTTGGTTGGACTATAGACTTTTTTTTTTTTTTTTTGGGTGCATGGGTGGACTATAGATTCGAAATTTGAAACCACTTCCGCGAGAATCATGAGAACAGCCCCCTTGTTAGACTAGACTATTTCGTTGATTTTAAGGAGCAAAGAACTCCTCGAGTTAAGGTTGACTTATGGATATTCAAAGGTTTTCCAGCCTTAACGGTCAAAGATATTATGTAGCGCGTTGCTATATCATTAAAGGGACTTGGGCTTGGACAAACACAGAGAGAGTGAATAGGTCTTTCATTAAATACATGTATGGAGGATAACTAGCGAACGGGCACCCATTATTTGCTTTAAAATAATAATTAATTAAATAAAATCGATTTTATAAGATTAACATTTGAGTATAGTGGGCAGTTTTGTGGAGAATTTATCTTTAGTGTTAGTTTTCTAAATAGTCGAATGTTTTATGGGTAGGTTTATTTTTTTAGTGATATATAGTGGGGAGTTTTATGAAAAATTTATCCGTAGTAAGTGGTTTTATGGGGAGTTTATCCTTAGTTATAGCTTTTTAAACCAATCGATATTCCATGCATGTTTTTTTTTTTCTTTTCTTTTTTTAATGATAATTTAAAAAAGAAAAAAGATCATATCTTATATATTAAAACACCAAACTCTTCCCCTCCCTCATAAATAATATAGGTGTTAATCCATTTAATGTGTTCAAATCCAAATAGGTTGAACCTAGTTACTTCACTAAATGAAGTATAACAATATAATTATCATTTATTTATATTATCAAAAAATAGAATAAAATAGTAATATAGTTATCATTTATTTATATTATATTTTTATGTAGATATTTCAAATTAAAAAAAATTAATTCTAGCATCAAATTACTATTTATAAGTTTAAGTAACAAATAACTATTTTAATATGTCAACGGCTTTATAGCCTATTAGTATTATTCCTAATCTCTCAAGTCACATGTACCATGTTAGAATCTTCCTCCCTCTTATAATGGCAAAAAGAGAAAAAAAAACTAAATATATTTTTTTTTTTTGTAACATGAATTCTTAGTGGAATTGCTATTACAAATATAAAATGCAATTAAGCATGTAATAGTTATCCCGTAAAGAGTAAAATTGTAATGAAATTATTATTATTATAAAACTTATATGTTTTATCTTTATTCATCGTTCTTAATTAGTGAACATGTATTATTTTGATTAATCCATGATAATTAATTTAATAAAATAATATTAAAAATATATTGAACTAAATAATAATAATAATAATAATAAATAATTTAGTATTTGAATTTTGTTAAAAAATGCAATTAGGTCCCTAAACTTTCAAAAGTTCAAGTTACTGCATAAATGAACATTTTGATGCTACAATCGATGCCCCACTTAACACCTTCAAGTTCATTTGTCTTGTAGCATTTTCAACCACTTAGAACACGACACATGTTAAATTCATTAGAAAAACATTTCAATGGCCTAGACACTTAGTCTAACCATGGTATGGACTAAAATGATGGCCTTAATGACTATGTACAAAGGAAAATCATAATTTCTTCGCAACCCAAACACAACATCAAAGATGAAAAATGACAATCGTTGATTTTTTATAACTTTACTATACACCATGGTGATGCAAAATGAAAAGAATAATATGGAGGTTATCACTTATTGAGAAAGAACATAAAAATAAAGATCTAGCAAATTGTAGGAATTTTTTTTTTTCTCCTCCACAATGATTTTATCATCTATGTGTATTGTACGTATCTTGAACTGACCAAGCCTCAACAATAAGTTCCCCCTTGGTCCACCAAGACCTCAACTAATTGTTGAGCTTATTTTCAAACCAAACCCTATAGATATAAGCTCATCTAATCCCTTCAAATTTAAAAGTTAGACCCTAACAAATTCTAAAAACGCATTCAACATGTGTTCCAACAACAACCCATCAATCCCTTCTTCTTTGTTGTTGTCGTCTTCTTCTTCACTATGGTCATCCCAATCTACTATTCTCGGTGTAATCACCGTTTTATGAGGTGTTACCACTATGTACGATAAACATAACCAAAGATTAAGGGGTTTTTTATTGGGGTTTCTCTGATGTTGTGTTTAGGTTGTGAAGAAATTAGGGTTTTCCTTTGTGCATAATGTTAAAGCCCCCTTTTGGTCCATATTATTCTATTAAAAGTCAGCTTCTCACTTTCACATATTATTCTTTTTACCCATCATTTTTTTAACTAACTCATCATCTTAAGTTGCATCACTTATCGCCATAGGTTAGCTCAAACTCAAATTGAATTTTAACATCACTAGTTATCTTAAGATCATTGAGTGATGATCACGCCCTATATGGATTCACTTTTTTAAGCTTTTCTTTGGTTTTTTTTTTTTTTTTGCATCATTAAAATAATTTTATTATATTATTTAACTATATATATTTAATCATATTATTTTACTAAATTAAGTTTGATTGTCAAACTTAGTATCTTATTATTTATTGAAACGTGTATGATCAATACAAAATAGTATGAAACTGTTAAAATCATGAACTTGTATAAATCTCACACATTAATTCATAATTCATACTAAGCTATACACTTAAACAATTTTATATTTATTTTAATAAAAAAACTTATAAAATTAATAACTCCTAAAATCATATAAGTAACTGGTAATTTCAACAGTGATAAAATAATGTTAACCAGTAAAAAACTAATATCGCTCCATTTTATTGAGAGTGATGATAGGAGAAATATATAGAAGTATCTAAAATGTCAAAAACAAAATCATAATTATGCAAAGTCTCAATACTGAAAACTTAAATACATAAAGTAAAATTTACGTTGTGTTAAAAAATTATTTGAGGTTGTACTCGTGAACCTTTTTTTTTTTTTTTTCCTTATTACAACGAGGGGATTCTTTTTTTTTTTAATCTTTTTCCATAAATATCAGTATTAAAATTACAAAAACACCCTTTATGCAACCCTCGATTAATAATGTAATTGCTAAAATAAATATAATATAGGATTAATTATAAAAATATTAGCCGTGCTTTTGTCTATTAGCAAATGCATGACTCATGTTTATTTTTTTAACAAATAGATAACCTAAGTTTCATGCAAAAGTATGAATATTATTAATGGCTGTTTGAGGAATACGTGTTAGTATCTTATTGGTAGAAAAAAATTAATTCAATAAAAATAATTTCTAAATAAATTAAATATAAAAATTAGTTTAAAAATCCAAAAAAAATGTTTAAAATGTAAATTTTGATTTTTTAAGACCAGTAAAATATCAACACTTCGGGTCACCTATTTATCAAAAAAGTTACCACAGGTCATGCATTTGTAAATGGGTCAAAACACTGTTATGTTATATTTGATTAGCCAGAATAGACTCGGAATAGCATCACAATTCCAACTTCCGTTCTATTTCTTACGTTTGAATGTACTTTTAGAAGTCATTCTTTGGAATCGACGATTACAGCTTCAAAAGGGAATTTAATTCATCCTTCTCAAAGTCGGAACCATGATTCTATTCTAACTTCAATTTTTTTTTTTTTTTTATGTACAACATTTGTTTCATGAATTGGATTTGTTGAGGTTGTCTTGCTAAGTTTTGACTCTAGCTTTGTGCTTGTTAAGTACATAAGCCAACCTTAACTCGAGGAGTTCTTTGCTCCTTAAAATCAACGAAATAGTCTAGTCTAACAAGGGGGCTGTTCTCATGATTCTAGCCATTAATAATATTCATACTTTTGCATGAAACTTAGGTTATCTATTTGTTAAAAAAATAAACACGAGTCATGCGTTTGCTAATAGACAAAAGCACGAGGAATATCCAAGATGAAGATCCATAAGTCAACCTTAACTCGAGGAGTTCTTTGCTCCTTAAAATCAACGAAATAGTCTAATATTATTAATGGCTGTTTGAGGAATACATGTTAGTATCTTATAGGTAGAAAAAAAATTAATTCAATAAAAATAATTTCTAAATAAAATTAAATAAATTAAATATAAATATTAGTTTAAAAATCCAAAAAAAAAGTTTAAAATGTAAAATTTGATTTTTAAAGACTAGTAAAATATTAACACTTCGGGTCACCTATTTATCAAAAAAATTACCACAGGTCATGCATTTGTAAATGAGTCAAAACACTATTATGTTATATTTGATTAGCCGGAATGGACTCGAAATAGCATCACAATCCGGAATGGACTCGGAATAGCATCACAATTCCAACTTTCATTCTATTCCTTACGTTTGAATGCACTTTTAGAAGCCATTCCTTGGAATCGACGATTCCAGCTTCAAAAGGGAATTTAATTCATCTTTCTCAAAGCCGGAACCATGATTTCATTCTAACTTCAAAGTGTAATTACCATGGTTGTCAAACTCGCGAGTCCACTCGTACGTTTCTACGAGTTGATGATGAAATTTCCATTCAACTCGCATACAAAATATTTTTCGAGTAAACTCGTAAGTAGAATCGTAGAATCATAAGTAGAATCAGTAGTAGAATCGTAGTAAAATCATAAAGTTGTAATTTTACACTTTTTTTCTATTTGAACTTTAAAAATGTAATCAATTTAATATATCTAAATTTAGGCTTTTTTAGGTTGTTCTTGATATTTATCTTAATCTAACTTAATTTTAGTTTTTTTAATATTTTTTCCTTTTATTTCCTTTTTTGTAGTTTCAGAGAGTTATTTTTTTTTAGGTTATATACTCAAATATATTTTGAACATTTTGAATGGAAATTAAACTAATATATATAGTGTTATATTTTTTTTCATTTTTTAATAATTTTCTATATATAATTTATTTGCCATAAATGCAATGATTTTTTTTTGCAAATATACAGTGAACATGACAATGTTCATTACTGCACAAAACTAGCTGCTCACACATGATAATTTAAATAATTTACAATATATCTTAATAATTGTATATTATGAATCATCATTAAATAAAAATAATTATTTTAATTATAAAATTGCACTAAATATATTAATGATAGTATGTGAATTGTGATTGGTAAAACTTAAATTTTGGTTGTATGTAACTAATATAATACTAAATTCTTTATTTTCATAATTTATTTAAAGTTTATTAATTTAGTAAGTACATCGATGGTTTTTGCAAGCAAATTTACATTAGTTGTAGAATTTTACGATTCGATTTTATGTTCCAATTCTACGGACCCCTTAGCGATTCTAGGTAGAAACTCGAGTCTGACAACCATGGTAATTATCGTTTTATCCTATCACATATTTGTGTTTGCATTTAGTACTAGAGACAATTTTGACAAATATACTCTATAGTCATTCCATTTCATTTCATTTCATTCCATTCCTAACCATCCAAATATATGAATCGATTTATTATTCTGAAACTTATTTCATTCCATTCCATTTCGTTGGAAACGATTCCTACTACCAAACATGATAGTAAGATTTTTATAATTAATCTTATAATATATGATATGCCAAGTAATTTAGTAATGTAATTATGTTGTCTATGAATTTGAGATGTGAAACTATTGATAGAATTGATGAATAAACTTTTTTCTTTAATAATAATAATAATTTTTCTTTCCAAAACTAAAAAAGAAATTAAAACTTTGAATTCCCCATTTTTTTTAATAATATAACACTGTGTACGACCACATGAATATATAATGCAAATCCACGTTATGTTAAGAACTTAAGATGCACTTATAAACGAAGACCAGGTCAATCGAATCTTAAAACCCACCAATACTTCCACAGTTCGACAGATACCACAAACTCGCCAAGTTTCACTCTATGTCAATCCAACGGTCCATATTTCACTTCTCCATCACAGCCCTGTAACTCAACAATCCAAATCCAAGCCTTCGGTTTTCAATCTCCTCTCTCTCTCTCTCTATTTCATTTCCTCACCCCTCTTTCTCTCTCTTCTCCCTCTCTTCTCTCACCAACCTCGGAATCGCGATGTCTCTGCGAAGAACGTTCCTGACAAGGAAGTTCTCCGGATCGTTCAAAGAGCTAAACGCCAAAGCCCTAGCGACGAAGCAGCGAGAGGAAATCCGCGCCGGAGGAAACGGCGGCGACGACGTGGCTGGAGCAGATTTAGGCGACTCATGGGGCTCAATGTTACCGGAGCTGTTGGGAGAGATTATACGGCGCGTCGAGGAGAGCGAGGATCGCTGGCCCCAGAGACAAAACGTCGTCGCTTGTTCTTGTGTTTGCAAAAAGTGGAGAGATATTTCGAAAGAGATCGTGCGTTCTAATCTCCATTCTGGCAAAATCACCTTCCCCTCGTGTCTGAAACAGGTAAAATGTTACGAATTCCTTGGATTTAATTGTGAAATTTAGGGTTTCTATTGGTGGAATTGTGATCTTTTGGTTAATTTGTGGTGTTTTCTGTTTGAAAGAATCCTTTTTTTTTTTTTTCTTTTGTTATGTTTGATGAATTGGATAGATGTGGATTGCGATATCTTTTAGTAAAAATGCTGCAAAATCTTGCTGGATTTGATGTTAATTCAGATTTGATTTTATTGCTATTGTGTTTACATCTTGGGGAATGCCAATTGTGTCAATGTTGTTAGATGTGAATTTGATTTAGGCGGCTTGCTCTGACTGAGACTGCAATTGAGTGATGATTGATTTCGTGTAAAGTTTGGTGGGATTGGAGATTGAAGTGTTGTGCACAAACTAATAGATTTGAGACCTCTCTTGGTGAATTCATGCATCAAGATTCCAAAGAACACGAATGACAGCTTGATGAGAATGTGCTGTCCATGACTATAGTTTCCACTTGCTTGAAATTTTAATAACTAGTTGGAGGGAGGAAGCTGATTCTAGGAAATTGGGAGCTATAGAAATATATATATATATATATATATATATTTATCATCCAATGTGACATTCTCATTGAACGATCTTCATAAGCAGTGGAAATTTGGATTTCTGGGAATCTTTCTGGTGAATTTTACCAAATGAGGCCTAGGGGAGAAGGATTTATTCACAATTACAGCGATACTTATTCATCTAGGGTTTTTTGGTCTCATTTGAGAATTTAGTGTAATTTAAGTATTGTTTGAAATAATTGGCCAAAAAGCATAAATTATTGTTTCAAATAACTTCTTTAATAACAGTAGTCTTATGGGAGAATTCCATTTATGAAATGAAATTCCCAGAGTGGGATATTTGGATAGAATAACCTCTCCCTGGCATTGTTGAATTCGCTTGTCCCAGTATCATGGTTTTTTTTTCTGCTAAAAGAAATTACATTGTAATAGGAGATCGAATGTTATGTTTTCCCTGATATATTTCTTCTTATGACCTTGTCGTGTTGGAATTTCTTATTGAAATTTGATGTTTTGAGTTACAGATGGTTTTGGAAGATGTTGACTCTAGTTTTATCTTTTTATGTAGACCGGGCCACGGGATTTTCCCAATCAATGTCTTATTAAGCGGAACAAGAGGACCTCAACTTTTTGCCTCTATCTCACACTGAGTCCATGTAAGTTATAATGTTGATTTGCCCATCTAATTGCTACAACCAGGTTTTTGCAACTTTCTTGTAGAACTTTTTACTGTAACTATCTGTTACTGCAGTTGTTTGGCTAGATTAGTTAGACGCACATTTTAGAAGGCTGAGGCCAGAGCATCTTTGTTATTTTTGGTGTTTCACTTTTGTCCGGAGATCCAAGGGGTCAATATCACCAGAAAAAAATTTCAATTGGTTATTCATCTGAGATGAATTAATTAGTTTGAAGACTCTTTTGGTTTCTTTGGTACATGCAAGTCATCTTTTAATCCCTTTCTGTGGGATAATTCGGTCAGTCATCTCTTACTTGGTATGGTTTGACAATTTCCAACCAATTGGAAATCAACTTGCTATAGTGGTCTTTTATGGGAGTTGACATAGCTAAATCAACTAAACCTTTCGCTTTCACATTAATTGTTGAATTTTTATTTTTGAGACGATGGCTACAGACTTTCAGGGCTACAAATGGTGTCATTAATTTCAAGGAAAGCTAATTTGCTCTTGTTTCTCAAGTTAGATGGACTTTTGAAGAAGCTGAAAAACTTAAGATTAAGATATCCACCCAGGACTTAGGAATTTGGTTTGACTTAGGAAGTTAGTTTGACTAAGTGAAAGGGAGATGGAATTCAATAAAATTAATAAAGCAGAACTTGACAAATGTGATAGGAAGATTGTTAACAGGAGATGCATGATAATTATTATTATTATTATTATTATTATTATTATTATTATTAGAAAAAGGACTATACTTTTAGAATAACAAACGCTAGCTCTACTGGGTTCAAAGCATAAATATCTTTTAATTATGGAAGGGCAGGGAGAGGGGGGTGGGGGGGAGAGGAGAAGAAGATAAAGAAAGAAAGTGCAGGGAAAGTGCTCTTTCAAATTTTTCATTATGTATCTAAAGAAAGAACAGTCAACTCATGTCAGGGTTGTCATCACATCGGACCAATTTCAAAATAAGAATTGATGAGCATTGCCATAATGGATTAGCTAGGAACTTCAATTTTGATTCATTCTATCTATTTAGCTTTTTATTCTCCTGAGGGTGATCTCTTTCTATTTGTCACTGCTATGCATTTCAGCATCTATGGACAAGGGAAAGTTTCTTTTAGCTGCTCGGAGGTACCGGCATGGTGCTCACATTGAGTATATTATATCTCTTGATGCTGGTGATTTATCCCAAGGAAGCCATTCTTATGTTGGAAAGTTGAGGTTAGGAATTATCTTAACTTAGCTGGCTCTTTTTCTCTTCCCTGCCCCACCTCCCCTTCTTCCTTCATGATAGCTTGCTTCGGAAAGGACCAACTGTCGTTTCCTTTTCTGCATCTCTCTTACCTGGGCCTACCGTCCTTACAAGAAGCTCTATAGTGTACTACCTTGTGCTGGTGATTTATCCTAAAAGTATTGCGCTTGTTGACTCTTGTAATTTCTTTGGGGCTTGTCCGATAAAAGTGGCATTTCTTCTATTCTTGCCTTCCAAGTCCCCTCTGCCACATTGCAAGTTCAAATCTAAATTACAAATGTTCTATTTTAATTTTTGATCTTATGTCCTTCGACTGCAGTTCGGACTTCCTTGGAACCAATTTTACTATATATGACAGTGAACCACCACACAGTGGCGCAAAACCTTCAAGTGGCAGGTCAAGTCGCCG
The DNA here is from genome assembly GCA_024138025.1 of Combretum micranthum. Classification (NCBI taxonomy): domain Eukaryota; kingdom Viridiplantae; phylum Streptophyta; class Magnoliopsida; order Myrtales; family Combretaceae; genus Combretum; species Combretum micranthum. The sequence continues at coordinate 534,594 of JAMXBD010000461.1, forward strand.
CTTTGCAAGCAAGCAAATAAGTCCCCAAGTTTCTGCTGGCAACTTTGAAGTAGGTCAAGTGTCCTACAAGTTTAATCTTTTGAAATCTAGAGGTCCAAGGAGGATGGTTTGCTCTCTTAAGTGCTCTGCATCAGGAGAAGCAGGCATTGATAGGTACAAAGATGATACCAAGTCGAAAGATTTGGGGTCTGCTAGTTCTGGGAATACAGTTTTGAAGAATAAAGCTCCTAGGTGGCATGACCATTTGCAGTGTTGGTGCTTGAATTTTCACGGTCGTGTGACAGTGGCATCAGTGAAGAATTTTCAACTTGTTGCCACGGTGGACCAAAATCAGCCAGGAGGCAAAGGTGATGATGAAACAGTCCTCCAATTTGGGAAGGTCGGTGATGATACCTTCACCATGGATTATCGACAACCTTTATCTGCATTCCAAGCATTTGCGATATGCCTCACCAGCTTTGGAACAAAAATTGCTTGTGAGTAGTGCATTTTTTGATGTATTATGTTTGTTGAAATGACTGCATTGCCCGTTTATGTATCTCTTTTGATCATTATAAGTATAGAATCAATAACTTTTGGTTTGCTTACCGGAAGCACATGTACATGCTATAATACCAAGTAAGTGTTACATAGCCTGTTGATATCTAAGTTATTGAATAATTGTAGAGGAAATGTTCATCTCAAGCAAACATCTGAAATGGCAGTGCAAAATAATGCAGAAATGCATGGTTGGGTTGACGGTGATCAAGATGATGAATCTGCCTATTATTCGTTATAGGGCTTCCTTTTGGCTAAGAAACATCAGAAGAAATTGATTCTAACTTTTGCTTTTTATTTGCTGCTGCTCTCTGAATGCGGTACCATTGCGGTACTAGATCTAGGACCTGAAATTGAGACGACAAAAATAGAAAAATTTGGGGACCTTCCTTGGATGATTCTTCTATAATTGGTTTCGGGATCAGCTTCCTTCTTTTTTTTCCGATGAAATGGCCATTAGGAACTTGAAAATACAAACAATGATGGGGTTATGAATGAACGAATAAATAAAATTACAAATAGCAACGGAAGTATGGTCCCCTACAAAGCCTCAGTTGAAAAAACGTTGAATCACCCATGTGATGACCATCTCTCTCCTTCCACGAGTAGTGACATGCTATTGCCATAGCTTTCTTATGGTGCCCATTTAGGACACTTCTAGTCCGTGTCAAAAAAGTAAACCAGTAATGGAGATCCCAGGATGTAGGCTCTCGTGATGGCCGATTCACTAGCCTCTCTACCTTCTCCAAGCAACTGATGGCTGGAGGTAGACATCGTTGTAGTTCTGGAATTGAATCGAATCGGTCATGGTTCCAGAATCGAATTGAACCGGAACCAGAATTGCCCTCTACGGTTTTGGTCCGGTTCAATGGAACTGGCGGTTCCCGGTTCCGGTTTTGGAACCACGGAATCGTCTTTTTCTCAAGTAAAAAAATAAATTTTAAACTCAAAATAATTAATTAATGGGTCTAAAAATATTAAATTACTTAGCTAAAATTAAAAAAAAAAATTAGAATGCACATTTATTTATATATAAACACAACTAAGATTAATTATAACTAGTAATATGAGATCGCAAAATACTCTAGAAGATAATAAGAAAATTGTAATACAAAAAATAGTCCTATATTATTAAAGAATGAATTTTGTTTTTAGGAAAAGTTTATATAATGTAAATTATTTATTATTTATAATTTTAAGTTATGTTTATTTGTACTATTGATAATAAAATATCAAATATTGAAAATATGTAATAAATTTTACTATTCATATGAAATAGTGTAAACATAAATAATTATATATTTAATATAACTTTTTTAAATTTTTTTACATAATTCTTTTCTTTTTTATTTAATGAAACCGGTTGGAATCGTCGGTTCCATCCGGTTCTAGGCTTAGAACCGTCTAGAAATAAAAAACTTGTGGTTCCTTAGCTGATTTTAGAACCATCCAATTGGCTTGGTTTCAGTTTTAGAACCGCCGATGACAGTTTCGGTTCAGAACCGAATCGTGCCTCTGTCTAGCTGGAGGCATTTCTAATCGAGATCTTGTCTTTTGGTGCACATTAAAATGTTAGGCATGAGCTGATCATGGTCAAGTGAAGTCTAGCCTAGAACCAGCCCAGCTGCTCCAAGCCAACCACCATTCTTAGCTTAGTGAACTAGTTCATTTATTTTAAAAATAACTTTGAAAAATAGAAGGAAAAATTTGAAAAAAATTAAGAATTAAGAACTAAATCAAAATTAAATAAAATTTTAACTTAATATATAATTGGGCCTAAAAAAATATTTTTTAGCTTATTTGTTGAAAGAATTATTCGACATGTGCATTTATTTATACACAAGTATCTTTACTTATAGTTTTGATATTAGCAATATAAGACTATAAAGTATAAAACAATCAAGCACACAAATAACTCACAAAGATAAAATAAAGTCTCATAATATTAAAAGAGAAGAAATTATTTTAGTTAGAAGTTTTTAGAAATCCAACTAAACAACTTTTTAATCATATTTTTTAACAATTAATATTGAGAATAATGATAAATTTTTTTATTATTCACATGGAAAATAGTTTAATCATCATTTTCCTATTTATATTTTTTTCCACTTTTCCTTTTTCTTTTTCCTCTTCTTTTGTTTTTTTTTTTTTTTCCTTTTAAATATTGTGATGAGCTGACTAATTTGTTTTAGTCACATGAGTTCAGCAACCTATCGAATCAATTGCACGGGTGAATGGATTTAGCTTAGCCGGTGCAGTGGTCTAACTAACATGTCACAGTCAACCTATTTTAGCTTCGTAGATCCAAAAGTGGTGCTGATTCATCTCCACACATCACCATCCTACCATTCCCGATCTGTGCCAACTTCCAAAGTGGTTCTTTCTACAAGCTAATCCATCATTACTCTTGAGTCGTATCAAAAAGAAATGATATTGCCGTTTCGAATCTTCCATTTCATAAGTTGAAGATCTAGGGGTCTAGATTGTAAGATATTATTTTGTATATTCAAATAGTGAATTTAGATATTTAGGCTTTACATTATGTTTGGAAAACTAGCTTCTAACGGAAGCGATGAGAAATGAAGTAAAGAGAAGTGAAGTGAAATCAACTTCTCTTCGTTTTGCTTGATTTAACTCCACAAATGGAATGAAAGAATATCACTCCCAATTTCCTTTCATTTCTCTTAGTTTTATATGGTTTCATCTCTATTTAAAATAGCCAAACACACAACTTGATCCTATTTCATTCACTTTCACACGATTTCCTCCAATCCAAACATAACATTAAAGACTTGGATGTTAGATATAACTTACGAAATCTAAATGATGATTGTGAAACAATTTCCCCAACACATTACAACAACAACAACTTCTTGGAACATTATTCAATACATGACCATATCTTTTAGAGTTAGAAGTTTCGGTTCCTATGGTTTTAATGTTTTATTATAACTAAGGGAAATTATCCAATTTGGTATATGAATTTTGCATAAAAATTCAATTTCATTGGTGTTGCTTGCATGAATCTGATAGAGGTTAGACTTTGGAAATCTGGGTTAGATTAAGGCTGGCTGTAAGTCTTGCAAAACAAGGAACGAGTTAGTAGCGCGCCAGGCATGAGCCCATCATGACCATTCTAATGCTTAAACCAGTATTTGCCATGATCAGCCTGTAATTTGGATAAGAGAAAAATTGAGTGAGACATTATCTGTTGTTGGTTTCTCTCAATTATAGATTTTGATGATAACAAAAATTAATGAAATAACAATTATCTTAAGTTGTGTTTATCAGAAAAATTAACAAGAAGATTAGAATTTCATGATTACATACTCAGAAGGTTCGGCAGAGGGAATCTTGTTCATATACAAATTCACATATGAAGGCAGAAGGAATATCAGAAGGTATATCAGAAGGTATGGCAGAAGGTGAATACATTCATCTGTCTATGAAAGAAAAACATATAAAACAATTGATTGAAGACCTAGCTCCAATGATTGGATATATTTGGGAAATATATTCAATCTGTTCCACAAAAGTTGGTTAATCATCCAAAGGGTTTTTTTTAATTTGCGAATTTATATTTTATTTATGAAAGTCCAAGAGCTACTAAATCTAAGGATCGCATACTCTGATTTATTTTGTTTGTAAAAAGAAAAAGGAAATATATATAACACAAAGGAATCACAAGACATGCGAGAAATTATAGAATTTGTCCAAGATCAGATTGAAGAATCTGATACTTAACGGTCCTGAAGAAGATGAAGCATGAACAGTACTAGTAAACAATGGAAAAATTATTCAAATTTTTAGTTTGAGAATTTTATGCAAGATTATAAAGATTTGAAGTTATCCCAACCTTATGGAAGCTTATTAGATGTTCTAATTTCAAAAACAAGGCAGATCATGAAGATAAACTTGAAGAGACTTTGTCAAACGAAAAACAAGGAACAGTCTTTTTCGAAAATTCAGAAATTGAAGCTTATTTGAAAAATTCAAATTCAACCGTTGAAGGAAACAAATAAAATCCAGGAGCTTCAAGACAGAAGACACATAGAGATACATAGAGAATATCACCTCAAGAAAGAAAAAGAACAAAAAAGAGCGAAATTGTGTATTTGTTACTGTTCATCTTTTTGTTGCAACATTGTCGAGGATCTTTATTATTTTCCTCAAATTTTGGTTAATTCATTGCTTGAATGTTTGAGAGTTACAAGTAGACTCAGTAGATTGATTGTTTGAGAGAATCAAGCTGAGTGAATTGTGAACTTCTTGTAACAAATTTCATTGATTGGATTAGTGGAACAAAACCGGTGTGGATTACCGGTGACCCTGGCTTGGAGCTGGAAGAGAGGATTGATGCTCAAGGCAGAGTTCTTGAGTTAGAAGGTGAAGCAGAGAGTAGTATAGTTATTGTTCTTGAGTCAGAGGGTACCTTAGAAGGTTTCAAGAAAAAACCATTTAAGCCCAAAATCAATTTTTCGTGAGCTTGAATATTTTGTTTTGATCCGCTGTGTTGATTCAAAGTTTTAACTCTTTAATTTCATTTTTTTAAGAAAGATCAAAAGCCATTTTATAATATAATCAAGAGGCGTGATTTTTTTTGTTTCAAATTCTTAAAGGAATTTTTATAACCAATTCACCCCCCTCTTGGTTATCTTTTCGGGACCAACATCTGTCTTCCAAGAGGTTGACGGGTATTTATAAGCAATAGACCTAGCAGTTATGGCCGAAGTGGGCGAATGAGCGAGTGAACGGTTTAGGACAGTAGTGAAGATCGTGGGATTCCACTATGTGTTAGGTAGTGGAGATCAAGCCATTTGTGCTGAGTGACTAGTAGGTCGGACGAGACCAAGTGTAAGTCCCCGAATTTTTGAACCTAAATTTAAAAGCTTAAACCCTAATCAAAAGTCAAACAGATTCTTAAGTCAACCAAAACCCTAGTTTACCGTAACCGCTTAACTCCGGCATTGCCGTTTTCTCAAGTCCTACAAAACGAAGTTGGAAAAGTTAGCTATTATAGTTCGTAATAGCTATAAGTTGTATAAAAATATCAGATTGAAGGATTTCGAGTGTCCTTCAAACCCGATCGGACATAGTTCTTGAAAAATGTGTCCGAAAGTCCGGAATAGGAAAAATATTCCGAATATACCTTTAGACTCGTAAAAATATGAGAATTCCAAAAATATCAATTTCGTAATTTTTCGGTAGCTAAAAATATCAGATATTGCTTTTATACGCATATTTTCTTACTACTGGTATTAAATTATCATGTCTACTTTTACATTACACTATTTTCTACTATTCTATACTATTCATCTATCTCTACTTTTTCTTACAACCTACTCTTACAAACCATACACCTATTTCTTACACATTTTCATTTCCAATACAACTTCACATCTTTCATTTCTTACTTTTAATTAACAAATTAACAAAAAAAAAAATCAAATTTTTGTCTTCCCCATGCCTTGAAATTGCGTCGACCCCCCTCTTGATGCCCTCAATTTGTTTTATTTTTCATTTATTTAATTAACACAAATTATCTCCCACATTTTCCTATAAATACCCCCTCATACCTTCACTTCTTTCACAACACTTCTTCTCTAAAGTTATTATACCAAAATTTCTCTCAAAATCTCTCAAGAGTTTTTTCAAGAAGTTCTTCTTAGTTTAGCTTCTTTTAGGTAAGAATTCCTTCAAGATTTCTTTATGTTCATCTACTTAGTATGAGCTTAGTGTGTGTTTTCTAAAACCATGAAGGTTAAGAAAGCAACAATAGGTTCATACTTTGTTTTTGTTCATAATCATGACTCGTTTATGTTCATTTATGTTTCTTTTATATTCATAACTATCTAATATATCTATATAGCTATATATATTATTTAGAGCATATAAGCTCATAGTCTTGTAATTTATTTACCTTTCATGCAATTTATTTACTTCATTGCAATTTATTTATTTCAAAGTTGATTTTAAGACTAGTCATTCTAGTCTTAGACTTGTCTTCATCAAGTCAAAACAATTCTTTTTCTTTTCCTTTTTCGGGAGTAGTCTTTTCTTAGTCCCGGGGTACCTTGATGAAGCTAAGGTCTCAATACTTGATTTATTTCTTTATATGCCTATTCTTTTAAGTTATTATGTTCTTTACATATTTTCATAGCTTATGATTCATATTCATGCATGAACATAATGATTTTGTCTCAACAAAATAAATGAAGGAAATGTTTTCTCAAGATAAAAAGTTTTCCCTCTAGAAATAAAAATATGGAGTTAATGTTTAGAGGAACTTATAAGAGATTTTTACAAACATGCAAAAGACTTATGAAGTAAACAAAAGTTTTACGATAACTTCATCTTTTTCTAAGAAGAACCCCTTTTCATTAAAATTAAATAATCCCAAGAAAACAAGGAGCTAAAATATTCTTGTGAGAAAATTGTCATAACTTTTTACAAAATTGTTGGAATCTAAGTTTAGAAAATAAAACCACTCCTTAGGACTTTAAAGAAATTAAATTTGGAAAAAGAATATTTAATACAAATAACTCAAGGTCTTTCAAAAGTAAAATAAATATTCCAACAAAATCTCAAGTTCAAAGTCTTTTAAAACCTTACTTTCCATAAGTTGAGACAACTTCATTTACTTCATACATTGGTTATGAGTCATTACATATATGTATATATCTTTCAAAAAGTTTACAAAAATACTTGAAATATTTATCTTTTCAAATGAGCCTTGTTTACAAAAAGGAAAACAAGTTTTTACAAATTCGTGGCAAATCTGGTCGCTTTCTTTTCAGAACCCAAACGACTTAATTTTATGAAAATAAGCTTAGAAATGCGTAGATCCTTTCGAGTAGGTAGAAAACGGTATATTATACACGAAATTCCGAGTTAAAATGAGTAAGTTATGACCATTTTAAGTTGGAATTTCATTCTATACGATTTTTACCGCGATTTTAAGAGAAAGTTAGAATCTTCAAGAATAGAAGTTGTATGAAAGACTTATTTTGGTTATTTCATCTTCTTTACGTGACGAGGGACCCGAGATCATCTATCCAGAGGATTATTTCGATTAGACCTACCGATTATGGAGTTAGTTAATTCTTTTCCTAAGTTACATTTCCTTGTTTGTGTTTGTAATTAGTAGAACTAGAAATTTAGGAAAAGATAAACGAACAAATGTTATGAAATAATTATTGAATGAAAATTAAGTATATCGAAAGACGATATGTTAAATAAAGGCGTAACTTTTGTATTGATGAAATTATGGTTGATCACCTTTAACCTGAATCCAACTTATATGGTTAAATGTTAAAATGAAATTCATTCATGCATATCATGTTTGTGAGTCGCATTTATTTCACTACTATAATTCGTGTAGGGAAACGAGGAAGTGGTAGTGGTGGCTAGTAGGAGCCGGTAAGTCTATAAGGGCCAATAGGAGCTAGGAAGTCTACAGGGCAAGCAGGAGCCGGTAAATCTGCAATTATTGATGGTCGTATGGGCCTGTAACCACCCAACCCTTGTCATGGAGGGCGTTAAATCCATGCTACACTTGATTTCCGGTTGATCTTGTGTATTTGGTTGATCATGTGATTGATGCATTACATATGCTTGAATTAAATAAACTTGGTTGTCATATGGAAATGTTATATAGTTAGGAATTATCCCACTAAGCTAGATTTGCTTATACCCTTATAGTTTTCTATTACACTATGATTATCTATGGTTGGCCCCGAGGAGCCCAGTGTGCCAGGTATGAGCTTACGCTATTAGGAGTTTTTGGAGGAAGTTTATGTATTTATAGTTTTGAACATAGACTTCTAGGGAAAATCTCTATAGTAGACGTATGTGATAGTTATGTTTATTTTGTTATTAGTATAGTTGATTAAAGACTTTAAGGCGGGAGAATGCTCTTAAGATGATGTACGAACTTATTATGGAATGAAGATCTTATGTTTATATATTTAAGTTTATGCTTCTTTTACTATCCATTTAAACGTAATACCCCTGTGAGTCTCCTACTATCTTGGAAGCACGCCTTGCATATGATATCGAAGCTTCTGCGTGACTACGGATGGTCATTCATTAGCTTCACTATTATATGCGGCGGACTGCCACGTTTAGATACCCTCTGGGGCGTGACACCAAGTGAATTGTCAAAGTAAGTCTTGGAGCTGGGTCATCCATCAGCAGGATAAGTTGATAAAGTTTGGGCTTATTAGGTTAGCATAATTCGTTAGTGTAATGGGCTTGACTTGGGTAGGCCCATGATTCAGAATGGGCCATCAACAATTGGTATTTTGAAATGATCAATTTGATGTCTAATTAGAGATTTTATAGCTATTTATAATACCTCACTAACACCATTTGCTCTATTTTCCTAACGTGGAAGAAGTTGTCTATCGACATTAAACAATGTTAGAAATATTTGCAACAATTTAATGATATATTGTCTCTTCTATGCCTATAAATAGAACAAATTGTGTTAGGAAAGTATAAAAATAGCCGCAAAAAGTTTGATTAAGTATTAAATTAACTAATTCAAAATTCAAATTCTACATTATATTTTCATACCAAATCTAGGAATCAAATTTGACATTTACCCTATAATTAATATTAGGTGGTCTTGTATCCTCATTATGAACTTAATTAAATGGAACCATGAAGTGAAATAAAATTATTGCTTATGAGCTAATCAAACTTAAAAAGAAAGTTTAATCCATCTTAATCTTGATCCTCTTTCCAAGCTGTCCCTTGGTGACAACTCTCAATTTTTCCGCTCTCAGTGGTCTCGGGAAATCAGCAAAAAGAAATGCTGAAACTTTAAACAATGAAAGAACATCCATAAGATAGTTAATGAAGACAACTTTTACTGGAACTTAAGCTCTTTTCGGCATCAAGGAACTAAAAATTACCGTATATAGGTAGTTCTCAGCATCAAGGAACTGACTCTTTATTTTTTCGAATGTTGTGGAGGTCTATCTACTACATCTCCTAAGTGATGGATCTACCTGGGGTTTGTTTGGATTACCTTATTTGTACTTTTATTTTAAATAATGGAGCAACTTGGATTTGTTATCTTATCTATTAATTTATGAATAAAAATATCTATTTTTATTTTTATTTATTTTTAATAAAAATCTATTTAAAAACGATAAAGAATAAAATACCAAAACAATCTAAAAACGACTAACCAAACTAGCTTAAATTCAAGACATGGGTAATTATTTAAAATGTGAAGTGGTTATTCCCTATTGAATAGATGGCTTTTTGCTTCCACTAACCGGACAAAATAGAGAAAAAACCATGCCAATTCTCAAAAAGCTTTTCGGGACAACGTCCCAGAACCATTGCCATGATCTGTGGCAGAGACCATGAACCTCTGAATCAGTCCCAATGCATGTAGCGTGCAACTAATCTACTCTAAAGACAATTCCAGATCCTTATAACATACCTTTTGAGCAACATGTACTAGACGATCGTACTTGATGCTTAACTGAACTCACTTAAATCGGATTGAGGCGCTTGCACAGTTAAGACGGGGGTCATTCGTTGACCCCAATAATGTCCAGGATAATGATTGATGCTGTGTACAAGTAATTTGCCCATAATGTTGAGATCTTAGGAAAATCATACTACCCTTTTATCTAAACCCTTTTGATGTGAGATTTTCACCAGGAAAGCCAAATCTTGCGTTTGTTTGCTGCAAAAGCCTCAACAAGACTTAGTACCTTCGTTGCACGTTTATCAACCCGGCCAAAACAGTCTCCAGCTGCGACAACCCATTAATATACTTCTATCATAAAGCATGGAACTGGGAAAGTTTAAAACACATTCCATGCACATATGGTTTTAATTGTTAAAACAGATGGGACTGATTAATACGTGCTGTTCACATAGGGCCAAGTATGATATATGGCCATCCCAGTAAGAGTTCATTGACATGGTTTCTTCAACCAGAAGGGCAAGTGCAAACAAAAGCAGCACACAGCGAAAGGTGTCAGAGGTTTCATAGCTGACAGATTTCTCAACACCAGTCAGATAAATGCACAAATCCATGCTTAGCCCAATCATGAACAGGGATTCAAAGTAAACATTCAGTGAAGCATACGAAAGATAACAGTTCCTTACAGACAAGCCAGCCACAACAAAGGTTGAAAATGTTCATATACATCAACACTCTTATGACTAGGACACGACTGAATAACAAGACAGGAAATACTTTTTGACAGCTTCTCACTTCTTTCCTCGCAGCTTAGCACCAAGGGCTCTTTCGAGTTTCTGGATTATCTGCTGATTTGGAATAGCTTTTCCAGATTCATATTCTTGTATGACCTGAGGCTTCTCATTAATCATCTGCAACACAGATTGAATATTCTTCTTTAAAAACCATTGTTTTTAAGAACCAAAAGGCACCTCTAAAAGATAAAAAGAGATAAAAATGCAAAGTACAATATGTAAAACAACATAGGAGACCTGAGCGACTTGAGACTGAGTGAGCTTTTTGTCCATGCGAGCTTGCATAATTGCCTTTTTTAGCTCAGTCGGAACACGATCATCTACAAAACGTTCACAGAGAAGTTAAATTCCACAATAAACGAGAGGAATTTGACAGATTGTTAGAAAACATTTTGCATTTTTCAACGTCATTATAATAGAGATTGAATAATCAGAACATAAGCATATCCTCAAAATGTCAGCTTGATGAAGAAGCTTCAAAATCTTTTGTATTTAACTTCTGAAGTCAAAAACTCTACAAGGAAAACATGTTAGGTGATGATGTTCGGTCTCCTAGGGTCAAGAACATCACTTACGAGAAAGATTTTCTGTTTCTTCATCAAGCTTCCTCGTGTTCAGAGTGGTTTTGCTAGAGGCGGCTTTGTTTGTGCCAGCAGTAGCTGCAGAAGAATAAAAAAAGTTCTTAGCAACCAAATGCTAGCAAATAGCAACAAAGTATGAAATCGTTCTCATGGTACCAGATCCACATCAAAAATCCAAAGGTGCCATTAAGAAAACGTAACCTCATGAGCAATAAATTGAATCATATTGCAAGAACACCCTATGCAATACACAAGAAAGATTGCGCACACGAGCAAATGAGGTCGAGTCTTTTATTTTGGGTAAATGAAACACCATCCCTAAGTACATCGGTTAATGCACATGCAAAGTTGTCACCAAAATATACAGCTAAGCCCATAACCGAAGGAGCAAGGTCATCATGAGACAAACTGCTGCACTGTCTCGTTGAGCTCCGAATCCATTGAGCGAGCACACAAGAATAAGTAACTGGATTTTGAAATCACAATATATCTTGACCACATTCATCCATCAAGAAATTTATTTTAAACACACACACTTAGCGGAAAAAATGTGCCCCAACACATTTCTTTTACATTAAGAACTACGAAGCCAATAAAAATTTACTATGAAGCAACTCGTACATAAAATTATCCTAAAAAACCAGTACAAGAAAGCATCCAAGTAATCATATAATAAAGAATCAAACTTCTCCATTCGCTAATGTCTCCTTAGACAAAAAAAAAAGGAGCACTTTTAGCTTCTCCATGTCCTAATACGTAGGGTGATTATTTAATACAGGCTCGTATTTGATACGGAAATCCAAAACAACCTAAGCAAGTAAAAATCTGGCATTTCCAAAACGAATCAAGATTTAGTTACATAAAGAAACCTGTTTTCCACCACATACCAGATTCCAACATGCTGGAAAATCAAAACCCGTAATCGATCAATTGATTACCCATTTCATTTCCCAATCTAAGACTCAAACTATCAAACCCTAAATAATCAAAATCATAACTTTAGAATTTAAATCCTGATCGATTCCACTATCCCCACCAAATAATAATAAAAAAAGGAGTACCTTTCTTGACAGTTTCGATCTCGGCACCGGAACGGCGTGCAGCGTTGACGGCCTTTTCATCCTTCTTGGCGGCGGCGTTAGGAGCTTTCTTGCGGATGACGACGGGTTCCCAGTCCTGTGAAATGGGTCCGACTCCTGACATGATTCAAATTTGAATTAAGGATTTCTTAACCTTCTACTTTCTTTCTCTGTTCTTCTTGGGTCTTGGAATTATGTGAAAGTGAGGGAGATGAGGATTATGCAAAAAATGTGACGTTGGGTCGGCGATGTAGAGAGAGAGAAGGGTATTTATAGGAGAGGTTTTGCGTTCTTGACAGGGGGTGTGTGAGATTTTCCTCGAGAATCTTGACACGTATGGCTTTAATTTTTTAGCCTTTGAGACATATCCGAAAAGACCACCTGTTGGGCTAGAATAGGAAGACATGAGATTCTTCTTGGTGGCCCGGTCCACTCCCTCTTCATTGCCTCGTCATTTGTTGTTGGCTTTCTCATTCCAACCAAATCAAACCAATCCGACTCATATATCAGACCAGATTGGATTGATGATTTTAGAATTTGGTTTTAAATTAGGTTTGTTGTTATGTTCATACGATTAAAACCAAATTGATATATTTTTCACATTATTCAGTCAGACCAGTCTCTGTTTTCATTTAGTATGTTGTTATGTTTATGGGTGCAGCTCAATTATGATCAAATTAAACCATGCCAATTAGAAAGCGATACACAATATAAGATAACTAATTAAGATAAGATGTGATTATGTATGGAGCCATATATTACTGATATTTGATATGGATTTTATATAAAATGAAATACGAATAAGACTCACATCAAAGGTATTCAAAAATTAGATGATCAATAATAATAATAATACAAAAAAAAATATAGCAATTAGTGTCATGTTTAAACTTCTCATCTATAAAAATCTGTTTAGCAACCAGATTTGGTTGAGAATATCTCAAAACTGCAACTTATGATCATCCCTAGCCTGTCTCAAATAGCCATAACCAATTAATTTTTTATGCAATGGGTCAGACTAAACTTTTAATAGCAGCAAAAATAACAAAACATATAAATATATGAAATATTGAAAAGATAGGGACAGAAAATAACCAAGATGTAACATGAAGTTTGACCCACTTCATATTCTCCATGATTCACAAATGCCTTCAAAGAGGACTTCACAACCAATTTAATTATCACCAATAAAAACTCACTCGAGATGAGCAATACACCTGTTTCAACACTTAAGGATTCATTCACTCACTATACTTTTTTAAAGATTTACAAATAAGGAATAAAGTACTAGAATGATTTTCTCTCTCTTGCTTAAGATTTACAAATAACAAACTAGAGAACATAAATTTAGAACGAAAACTTGTTTGTTTTATTTACAAATGAAAGCTCTCAAAAATAGTCAAAAAGTTGTCTGAAACTCCAAGTCAAAGAGTTTTTACATCTTTCAAAAAATGTAAATGCCCATTGGAGATATTGTCTATCAAACAACAAATTAATGCATGCAATGGTCGGATTTAATAGAGCATCGACTCGTTGGTCTATAGTCATCACTTCTTGCGTCTTCACAATCTTTTACTTGCACATTTGTAACAATTCAAATTTTGCATCGACTGTCTTTGTGCTTGAAATAGCTTGGATCGGCTTGCTGGTGTAAACATAACATATCTTCATCGCACCTTTAGTCGAGTCTTAGTTTAGGGCTCGACTAACTTATGTACGATTCAAAAAAGCTGGATTAGTTCACCGGTGTTGATCCTGCAAGATTAAACACACATATGCACACACAAGCCAGACATCTACTTTGATGTTCCTTTTTACTATTCATCAAATATCTTTATATACTTTTACACTCATCGAAATCATGTTTAATATAAATTCATTTTAATAGTAAATGTAGAATACCATCTAATATCCTTGACTCCTCTATGGCTTATGATGTGATGAATGGATGATTTTGACAATCAATGGGAAATCTAACTCAACTTCAACTTGGTCCATTCTTTGTTTATAGGAAGTTTTAACACTTATTTGATGCCTAGAGATGTGGTCAACAAGTTTTTAATTTTATGAGATTGGTAGGTTTCTTCTCAGTAAACTAAGTCTCTAACACGATTTGTAAATAAAAGAAATCAAATTCCTAATATAGGACGAAGGCTCACTCTACATCCATAGTATCACCTTCACCTAATGATAGTGGAAGGTCATACCTTACAAATTAAATTACATATAAAACATTTTGGATTGGCTTTATTTATTCTAAAGAAAAGATTGGAATTGGTGGATAAAGTATTGTTGCACGATCTCCATAAGTGATGCTTCATTTTCGATTAATTTCATTGCTCCTTATAATCTTTCGTATTGCTTTATCAACATAATGTGAGGTAGAGGTAAAAGCCCTTGATATCTTGGTCATCTTCTCTTTTATAAATATTCTATGATATTCTTATTTGGGTGTATATACACCATTTATCTCATAGGGTTAGCACAATTTATCTTCTTAAGTAGAGAACAAGATAAGTACTCTTATTACGGTTGCCATTGTCGATTTCTCTATTGGTAAAAAATGAATGATTTGTCTAGCTTCCTAGTTCCACTATCTTTATCCATTCTTAATGTCAATTAAGCTATCATCCATACTTCTTGGAAAAAGAGAAAAATCAAGCAGAATAGGTTCCAATGATCAAACCATACTTGTATCCCATCACCATCACTAACCAATCGATCATATCTTTAGACATAGTCCTATTGTTGTGAGTTTATTGGATTTAAGAGGTTTTACCATTCTTTTCAAGTTAATTAAGTTATCTATACAAAAATATACTCTTTAAGAGTCTTACCCAAAGGGCATTAGGGTTATTTAAGACTCTTGAAAGCTAGTTAACCAAAGGAACAATAAATCTCTAAACCTTATCCCACAACTTATTTTTCTCTAGATAAATTCTTTCAAGATTTCCAATGACTTTTCCTTCCTTCTCTTGATTGCTCCTACCCAATAATAGATTTATAAGATCTATAGATTTTCTAATTAATGCATAAGAATTGGAATCTCATATTATAAGATTGTATAATATTGTTATGTGAAGAGACTCAAATTCACTAAGAAAATAAAGAAAGTGTTAGATTATAGATCCAACTCATATGGGTCTATAACCAAAAGGATAACCTAAATATATGTAGGATATATTTAGAAGACTTTAGAATCAAAGTAGAAATGGACCACACGCTTACACAAAAGGAGCAAAGCTGTAGGAGCTAAAGGCTGGTTGAAAGCCATCGGCCTAAAGTTTGAAAGCCGCTAGCGTTGGTGAAGGCCGGCTTGAAAGCCACCGACCTAAATAGATATGCCACCGACTTACATGCTAATGTTGAATGCCGTTGCTTTGCTTTTAAGCCGGCTTTAGGCTAGGCCCATCCATGCATATATATCGTTATATATGTGTGTGATGTTTTAAGGTTAGGGTGTGAACAAGTAGTATAGCTCTTCTCAAGCCTAGATAGAGAGATCTAGAGAGAGAAAAGGAGAAAAGAGAGGAAATCGTAGAGAGAGAAACTTTAGAGGAAGGTTCTTGTTCTTGTTTGTAATCTACTGGTTATATTGAAGAATTATGAGGTTCACTAGATAAATCTAGTAAGGAAAAATTTGTTGTAATCCAATTATATTGTTTATAGTGGAAGATTTAGAGCATTGCTGATCTTGTGGTTTTTCTCGCATTGGGTTTTACATGTTATATCCTGGTGTTATTGTTTTTTATTTATAAGTAATTTTTTATTTGCTTGCATTGCATAGGCAAGAGGAGACCTAATCTCTAATCACATGTTGATTAATATTTTTCTATTAATAAGTTTTTTATTATTATCATGATTAGGAATTAGAGCGTTTTCTTATAATAAGTGGTATCAGAGCCTAGATTTTCAAAAAGAAAATTAGGGTTTTTTTGCAGCGCAGATATAACATAATCATTAGGTACGATGATCAAACTGAATTCAACAAATTACTCTATGTGAAAATCTATGATGGAAGATCTGTTGTATTGCAAAAATCTATATTTGCCTTTGAGCGGTGATGCTGCAAAGCCATAGGACAAATCTGATACTGATTGGACAATCATCCATAGGAAAACTGTCAGTTATATCCGACAATGGGTGGATCACAACGTTTATCACCATGTGGCTTAGGAAACGAGAGCAGATGTCCTATGGAAGAAGATGGAATCCATGTATGAGAGGCAGACATCCTTGAATAAAAACCTCATTGATTAGGAGAGTTGTAAATCTGAAATACGGGGATGGATCCAATATGGCAGAGCACTTGAATGATTTTCAAGGGCTGATGAATCAGTTGTCTGCCATGAATCTGGTGCTTGATGATGAGATCCAGGCATTATTATTGCTGAGGTCCTTGCCTAGTAATTGGGAGACACTGGTTGTATTTGTTAGTAACTTTGTCCTAGAGGGAAAGCTCACCATAGGAATGGTGAATGACATCTTGATGAATGAAGAGGCTAGGATGAGGGATCTTGATACAGGATCTAATTCTATGGATGATTCTAGGGCACTTGTTACTGGTAAGCTAAGAAGGAATGGTAGAAGCAAGTATAGAGGATCATTTGGTGAAGATAATGGATCTAAAAAATCTAGGGGAAGGTCCAAGTCAAGAGGAAAGAAAAATTTTAACTGCTACTATTGAGACAAGACGAGTCACATGAAGCAAGAGTGCATACTCTAGAAGAGAAAGAAAGGTAAAGGTGATGAAAATGATGGAGACACATCAGTAGTAGCAGTAGATGGTGATGAAATCATTGTTGCCTGGGATGAGAAGTGTGTTAGCCTTGCAAGTCATGATGATGACTAGGTTATTGATTCCAATGCCTCTTTCCATATGACATCACATGGTGATTTCTTCTCGACTTACATTGTTGGAAATTTTCATACTATCAGGATAGGAAATGATGGTAAATCTAGGATTGTAGGCATTGAAAATATTATTTTGAAGACTAATAGAAGTTGCGGGCTCATTCTCAGACATGTCAAACGTGCTCTATATATTTGTTGTAACCTTATTTCTACAAGAAAGCTTGATGTTGAAGGCTATAGTAGCTACTTTGGTGAAGGAAGATGGAAGCTTACTAAGGGTTCCCTCATTATGACAAAAGGAAATAAGATGAATACGCTTTACTTAATGTCAGCAGAGCTAAGTAAAGGAGATGTGAATCATGTACTCTCACATGAATGTTCTAATGATGGCAGAAATGGGGGAGATTTAGTTAAAGAATCCCAAGAGCCTCATCAACAGTTCAAGATGAAAAGATCTGCAAAAGATATAAGTCCATCAGTTAGATTGCAAAGACCCGACCCATTAAACCCCAAGATGCAGTGTTCCGAGTCCTTAACCACATATAATATTTATATATTATATGTAAGGTTGTCCTAGAACTACCAGTTTATGATAATTATTTGATTATAACTATAAAACTTTATAAACAACTTTTAACAAAATAAGATTGCTTACAAGAGCAATCCATTCACCCATACATACATACATACATACATACATACATACATATATATATGTACACACATCACCATTACAAGGGTTTATGTCAATACATGACATTACAAAACTTTATAACATATTCTTGTTATGAAAATATAATTAGGAGACTTCAAAGTCTTTTACAAGATAGACTCATCTAACAAGCCATTAATACAAAGATATATACTTTTCAAGCAAAAGATTTCTCCTAAGCTATCTTCTCAAAATTTGACTCACAACCCAAATCATCATATGGTTCATCATCAAGACCTACGAAGCAGCAATAGTGAGCCAAAGACGCAGTACACAATAATAAAAATATACAAGCAAAATGCCAAGCAAACCTATTCTAATGCAATGCATCAACAATTAAGTCATTATCTTGCTTAATTCTCATTTAACAAAACAACAGTGGGGTACTCAAATCCTGTGATCAAGCTTTGGGAATTCAGGGGTTCTGAGTAACGGCAGCTGCTTAGGGGGTTGATATAAGCAGTCTGAATACCTATATCTCCTATATCTATTCAATAAAAGTAATTTCATATAGAGTTTATAGCCGTTACTCAACTTAATTCACAACATCATTCAGTTCACACGTCCCCATAAACATTAAACTAAATCATATTATTCCATCTTAAGTGTGAGCAAACGTTATACAGATACTACACTCTTCATCAATTACCTGCTTAACCATAAAAGAATCGCTATTGCATCATAGCGTACCATTGTATCATGGTGAAGTCATTGCATCATAGGGGAGTCATTGCATCATGGTAAAGTCATTGTATCATGACTAAGGTTAAAGTGCCTAAATACCGTGTTATTGCATCATGACAAGGTTATCGCTCCTTGAACCAGGCTAAACGACATGATAGACAATCAATTCAATCAAATATTAAGCCAACTGGAATTTTAGTTAAGTTCAATCATGCCTATTCCTAACATACAACAATAAAACTACTTCGTACTTGAGCCTAGTAGAGAATCACTAGTTTCACTTAAAGGAAAATCAATAGAAGAACCCTTTACTATAACAAGAAATTCAAAAAAATATCAACAATTATACTTCAACTATACATGCAACATAACTAATTCTAGTTCAAAAATCATGGAAATTCAATTATTTGTTAAATCTATAATCCACTTAATTCATGCTTAATTATATCACTCAATCATCATAACACATCAAATATCATTAATCTATCTTATTGTAGTCTAAAAAGACCCATTTGCTAAGCAAGCACACATTCAACAAACAAAACAAGTTTTAAACTTTGTTTGGAAAAACTATAGTAGCTGGAAAGAAGTGAAATTTAAGCATTGATACTTTTGAAATTTGTAAAATCTAAAAACATGAAAGTTGTAGATCGCTTTTCAAGCTTCCCAACACAATTTAAATCACCTAAATCCGAGTTCCAATGAAAAAGTTATTATTAAATTACAAGACAGTATTACGTGAGGGAAAACACGAGTCAGGCCTGTGATTTTTGAAAAGTTGTCATAAAATGGTTTTTGAGCTAAGAATCACGGCCGTGATTTTTGATTTTCAAAGTTTTTGACTAACCCAAGGCTACCAAGGGATGGATCATGTCTGTGATTCATGAAAATTTCCCAAAATAGAGTTCTTTCTTGCAAAATCACGCCCGTGATTCATGAAAACACCCACATTAGACGCTACTAAAGAATAAATCTCGCTCGTGATTCATCAAATTTGTTCAACCTGAGCTTACCAAGGCTTGAATCACGCTCGTGATTTGCTTCCTAATAGTTTATACGAACTCCTCTATTTTTCAAACTCCTTTTTAACCAATTTTTTCACATTCTACTTAACTTCAACACAAACCAAACACTTCTAACATTACTCCCACACTTCAAAACTCATAAAACAACATTCTAAACACATTGTTACACTCTTTTACACTTTAACCACTTCCAACCATTTCAAACCCCCTTTTACACATCACCTTAAACTTAACTACTCGATTTCAACATCAATCTTTGCCATCAAATATAACAAGTTAAATATCATCAAAACTCATCCTAGCATTCATTAACATATAAGACCATTCAAATTCATACACAACTTCAAACTTACAAAACATGCCTAATACATTTAAAGCATAAAGAAAGAGTAACAAAGACTTATATACACATATACTTACATGAATAAGACTTAGCTTATAGAGACTCTTGGACTTTTGATGTATATTCAACTAAGGGTTTTGGGCTAGTTTAATGAAGAACAAAAGAAACAAAGAAAGAAGGAAAAAGGACTTTCGGATGGGAAGAGGAGCTACCTAAAATGGAGTCTTTTTGATCAAATTATGGGTTTAAACTTATCATAAACTTGACTTTATGAGTACTTAATTGATTGGGCTGCAATTTGGCTTAATTTGGGCTCATTTTGAGGCTTAAAACTTGGTTAAAACATGGGCCAAACTTGAATAAATTATGCTATGGCTTTAGGAATTTCCAAAACTTATTTTGTTACAAGTAAACCTAACACATACATATTAATATATAAAGACAAAAGCATTAATTATACTATACACACGTTAATACATAAAGAACAATAGCATTAATAACATAATATTAATTCATACCTACTATTAATACAAATTTCATGCTAACAAGAAAATTAACATAATTCAAATTCCATTTTCATACACTCATTTCATACATCAAATTCACTTCAAACTTACTATTTAGAACTAATATTATATTTACATGACAATTAAATTATTAAATAAATTAGGTTATTTCATTAGTCCAAATAATTATATGATACTCAACGATGGAGGATGGCCAGATGGTCATATGAAAGCCATGGGAAATTAGAAGAATAAAGGAAAGGTTAGAGCCATGCGAGATGAATTGAAATCTTTGTATGAGAACCAGAAGGTTGACTTGGTGAAATTACTTAAGGGTAAGGGATCTCTGAAGAACAAATGGGTGAATGCTGATGATAATAGCTCACAATCAAGGAACAAGACAAAAGCTGGTTATAAAATGTTTCAGTTTGACAAAAGATACCGTAGGAAGACAACATGATTGGCGATAACCCCCATATGAGTTGGAGGGGGAGATTGTTGGGTTATAGATCCAACTTTGTCACGCCCCGCCCCCGCAGGCGACGGTAACGCGATGCCAGGGCAGGCAAACCCACCACTGGCCTCCTAGTGGTAATGGACCACCATTGCATCATGGTGACCTCAACCAACGCATGCCCCGTAGGGTACCACGGGCACTATAGGTATTGTTACCCTTAGGCAGAGTTGAACCCAGTCTGCAACCTTTAGGATTCGAACCTCAGACCTAAGGCTTTTGCCTGCCCCAAAGGCAGCACCTCTTACCAATTGAGCCGCTAGCATTGGTGAAGGCCGACTTGAAGACTATCGGCATATGGATGAAGGCTGCCTACTTAGATGCCCGTATTGAATGTAGCTGGCTTTTTTTTTTTTTTTTTTAAGTTGGCTTTATGTCGGGCCTATCCATGCATATATCCCCCGATATATCTATATATATGTGTGATGTTTTAGGTTTATGGTATGCACAAGTGTGAACAAGTGGTGTGCCTCTTCTTGAGCCTAGATAGAGAGATCTAAAGAGAAAAGAGAGGAAATTCTAGAAAGAGAAACTCTAGATGAAGGTTCTTGTTCCTGTTTGTAATCCACTAGTTGTGGTGACGAATTATGAGATCCACTAGACAGATCTAATGAGGAAAACTCTGTTATAATCCCATTATATTATTTATAGTGGAACATTTAGAGTGCTGCTGGTCCATGATTTTTCCCGCATTGGGTTTTCCATGTTATTTCCTAGTGTTGTCTATTTTTTATTTATAAGCAATTGTTTATTTGCTTGTTATCGCATAGGCAAGAGGAGATCTAATATTTAATCACATGTTAATTAATATGGTTTGATTAATCAGTTTTTTGATTATTATCGTGATTAGGAATTAGGGCGTTTCTCCTAACATAAAGATCATGGGCAAATTCAAAGAAGGATGTCATTGGTTGATTACATAACAATGCTAAATCCCAACGCACATAATGTGAAAAAAGAAGCATAAGCCAAAGATACAATATGTGCACTTGTTGCACCTTTGTAGATCCAAATACTAAGATTCTTTTCATTTAGATTATCCACACACACAATAATTATCATGGTGAGTACAGTTATAAATTAGTCGAACTAAAATGATACAATATTGATATTAAGTTTAAGCTTAAATCAAAATAAGTTTGAGCTTTATCAATTTTATGATCTTATGCTCAAACTCGGCCTAACTTATTATTTTATACTAAACTTAATTTAATATATCCCTTCAAAGAGTTTGAATTTAATTCAATTAAGTTTATTTATCCTCACTTATCAAATAAAATATTAAAATCAATTCAAATTTATTTGATATTTATACTGGATTCAAGTTGGATTAAATTTACGATCAAATTTACTTTTTTCTTAATAAAATCTAACTCAATTATATAGATATTAATTACTTAAATATCTCAAATATTCCTCCAAAAGGTTTGCTTCAATCAAATCAAAAACCCGATTCCCCCTTTCCTTCTTCTTAGTTCTATATGCTCTCAATTTCCACTTTCACTCTCACTCTCAGTCTCCTGCCTACCTTCAAAAGCCCTAAACCCTTGTTTCCATGCTCATACAACAAACCACATTTCATTTCTTTTTCTTCCTCTTCTTCTTCCCAAATGCCTCCTCCTCCTCCTTCGTTTTCCGCCACCAAGGTTGTGGTGGAGTACGCCAAATCGAAGCGGTCCTCATGCAAGAAGTGTTTTCAGACAATTGACAAGGGCGTTGCTCGATTAGGGCTTGTGAGTAGAGACTCACGTGGTTTCGACATGACTAAATGGTACCACTTTAATTGCTTTCCTTTTGGTTCGCAGTCGGTTTGCTCCGTCGAAGCGATCAATGGGTTCCCTCTCTTGAAGGTTAGGGTTAGGTTTTTTTTTTTAATTTTTTCTTAAGTTAGTGCAAATTGTTCGTTTGGTTGCTGAGAAGAAGATATTAAAAATGGAAACTTTGCGTGCAATTTCATGAAATGAAGCTATTAACTATGCATGATAATGTTAAGGAAATGGAAAAAAAAAAAATAAAGGAACTTGTCCCGTCGATAGGACCGACGCGCCCATCATTGACCGACGGGAAGATTATAAGAATTAATGCAACAAAATTTTAATGATCAGGTTGTAATGGTTGTGCTATGGGTGTATTGGGAAGGCTAATATACATGTAAAAATGATTGAGTGTAAGTCATGTGGGCTTCCCAGCGTTACCACTTCACAGTAGCATCGCTCTCATCTGTAAACTCCGAAGTTTCTACCGGGAGGACTCTCTCGCTCACAGCCTTTTGGGGACCACTGCTACGCATGGCGTGAAGGATTGTCCCACATGAGTTTGGCTCAACCCTTTTTACATGCATATAAGCCTTCCCAATACACCCATAGCACAACCATTACACAGATACTGGACTGATGGTCAAAAAATCCGAAGGAAAGATATTGCATAGCCATTTTCCAGCTTCCTTTGTGTTTGCGCAAGTTGGTGAAATGAAATTCAACTTAGGTGTCTCTGTGTCATGTAAAAACGTTGTTGGCGTTGTTATGATATAATGTTTATATTGTCAGTTATGGTTATGGCAATCTCAAAAGGATGTGGCATGATCAATGGTCTTCCAATATAACATAACAGATTGGATTCTCATTCCCTTTAAATGTAATGTTTCTACTTGGCCGAAAGAAAGGCTAAATGGACAACCAATGGATAGGCCTTCTTCTTCTTCTTTTCTTTCTTTCTTTTTTTTTAATACAGTGACATTCGGTACCTAAACTTTGTCTATATGTATAATTAACTACGAGGTCTATATAGTATCTAGATAGGATAATTAATTGCAAAAATGGGTAAAGTTCATGGACTATTTGGAAAATTGAGCAAAATATAGGTGGTTAATTGGGGGGGGAAAATGAAGGGTAAAGGTCAGGTACCAGGCTAGCCCTTTTAAACTTCAGTAGTTAAATTGCAAAACGTGACAATTACCTTTATTTTATTTTTTATGCATTGCATTATGTTATTGATTTCAGTGTGCACTTGTTCCCATTGTTAGAGTGAAAATGGCATGTGGCATCTCACTTGTGTAAAAGTACTGGTGTTTAGAAAATTCTTAGGACTCATTTGATAATTTTTAAAGCCTAGAAAGAAGCCACAAAAAGATCAAGGGATTATATTAAATTTACTCTTTAAAAGAAAGTTTATGATAAAGTAAACATCAAAATGGTAGTTGTACAAGGTGAAGGAAGTTTAGTAGTTATTAGGTATTTTGGGAAAATATAATGTAATACTTGATCTTGGAGAGTTATAGTAAGAGATAAATAAATGTTTAACCTCTCTGGAGATAGAGCTTGCATAGAGATAGATGACGGTAGAAATAATTGTTCTTGCTAGAGCATTCCCCCTGCCTGACTCTTTTGTTTGCTAACCTGCTTGTGTTTTCTTGTAGAGTGGTGATCAAGAAGCTTTAACAAAGTTATTGGAGGGGTCTGTGAAGACTGAAGAAGAGGTTTGGTTGAATAGCTCAGTGCATTTGCTGAATAGTTTGCACGATTTTACTAGTTTTGTCTGTGTAATCTAATTTTGCCATCTCAGCCTTCCATTGGAGATGAAAGCACAGATAATAATGACTTGAAGGTAAGGAGTTGGACCCTAATCTTTCATTGTATGGTCTTTACCTTTGCCTTTCTCATCACATCTGGCTTTTTTTTAGCTGGTCCGGAAAAGGGAGGATGGTGAAGAGAAAGGAGTAAATGGGAAAATTTCTAAATCGGCAAAGGTAGGCATGCTGCTATAATGTATCTCTGAACTTGTATGAGCTCATCATTTTGTACAACATTTAAGCCTATAGCGATCTTTGATTCTCCTTTCTAAAGCCAATAGCTATCTTTGGAAGAACAATTAATTCTCTGCTTTTCTAGTTGTCTCTACCTAAAGAGGAAACTAAAGTGGACATAGTACTTTCAGTTTCAGACATCAAAGACATGTACAAGGTTATTATTTTTTGTCCCTTTTGCTGCTTTTTTTTCCTTACTTAAAAATTTCCCTTGCCATGATCTCCCTGTTTTTTATGCGATTTTCTTTATGATGGTAGCATTGTTTTGTATCACTCAGGATGCTAAATTATCTCCCAAATGGAAAGCATTTCAGACTGTCATATTTCTTGAACGAGTAAGTTGTCCATCTGATTTCATTCCTCAATATAGGGAGGGCACATGTTTTTGACTAAATTCTCTCATTGAATGTTTGTTGGTTACCCTTCTTGCATCTTTTTTCAACTATTAGATATCAGGTAAAATGGACATAGGTATGTGATCTTTGCAAAAAATAGTAAACAAATGCATGCACTTTCATGTTCATGCATCCAGGCATTTATTCCCGTCACATGATCGTTCACATAGGAGTTCATAGTTGTATTACATAACCTTATTCATTTAAAACCTTTTGCAGGAGGATGGCCTTCGTGACTCAAGTAAAATTGCAGCATTTGATTTTGATGGTTGTCTGGTGAATACCTCTGTTAAGAGGTATGTGTGTAACTTTTTGAATATTTCTATTGTAGTAAAAGCTAAAAGCTAAAATCTAAGAAGACAGTAGACTGAACAAAGAAATGAAATCCTACTATTTGATTCTTTTTTACTATATGTTTTAAATGTGCTCCTATTGTTGCATCTGAATCCCATCAAACAACAATTATATTAGTCCTCATCTTTGTTGCATTTTCCACTAACTGGTGTCTCTTCTTTCCTGAGAAGTAGAGTAATATTATTCATTTGACTGCAGAGTAGGTCCAGATGCCTGGTCCCTATTGTATTCTTCAATACCAGAGAAGTTGCAAGCACTGTACAATGATGGTCATAAGCTGGTTTGTCTCATGATTTTCTTATCATCTTGAATGTTAAGAATAGGAACTCACATATGGTCCCTATTGTATTCTTCAATACCAGAGAAGTTGCAAGCACTGTACAATGATGGTTATACGCTGGTTTGTCTCATGATTTTCTTATCATATTGAATGTTACAGAATAGGAACTCACATCATTCCACCATCTTTTCTTCTTCTTTCTGTAAGATATGCTGTGTATTTTTCTTAAAAAGCTATTCTCACGATCCAACCCCTGCACTCATGCATATTAACATTGAAGACATGGCTAAGTTGCGTACAGTGCATTTTGTTTATTTATGTCATTTCCATAATTTATGTTTGTTTTGATTGATAAATCAGCTTTTGCTTTGTCAGGTGATTTTTACTAATGAATCCAATATGATCGCTGGAAAAACAAAAGGCAAGTAGCTGTAGACTCAAAAATAGGACGGCTCAACAACTTTATCAAGTTGGTTAACGTCCCAATGCAGGTACTGAAAGTTTATTGTAATGACTGTCTTTGAGATGCAATCAAGTAAATTAGTTATCAATTCAGTGGTCCTGCTTGTATTGTTTTGTTTGGTTTCTGTCAGATATAATGATGTATTACACTATTACACTCTATTTTTCTTATGAGAAAGGATTTTTGCATACATTAACAGGAGGAATGGACAACAGAAATTTTCATGTCAATTAGGGCAGTGAATACATGAATAAATTGTTATATGTAGAAATGATACAGTTCTTACTTTACATCTTAGAAGAATCAATTCGGTGTAATAGTACTTTGAAGTTGACACCCATGTGTAGTCTCGATGTGAAATAGGAGAAATGAGTTCTTGACTAGCAACTATGTTGGCAGGTCTTTATAGCCTGTGGTCTGGGCCAATCTGATGATGCATATCGCAAGCCGAAAACAGGAATGTGGACCCTTATGGAAAAATACTTCAACTCTGGCATTCCTATCGATATGAATCAGTTAAACCCTCTTCCTTTTTTGACTTTATATTTGCCTATTCTAGAGCAACAATCGGTTATTTTATGTTATATCCTTTTCCTTGATTTTAGATCTTTTTATGTTGGTGATGCTGCTGGGAGGATGGATGATCACAGTGATGCTGATATCAAGTTTGCCCAGGTGCTTTATATAATGATCTGCTTCTCAAACTCAAAAAGTATATGGATGTGTTTCAGTTTTCTTTGTTTGGCTCTGTTTGTTAAATAATTGTCCATTACTTTGATACTGGCATCTCACGCTCATGTTCCTATAAATAATATATAAGATGTCTTCTTGTGATTTTTGTCCTTGGCATGCAGGCGATGCATAAACTTGGCTTCTTTATGTTTGCAGGCAATTGGTATAAAATTCTTTCTACCGGAGGAATATTTCGAGGCATGAGCAGAGTCCAACATGTAAGGGCGGCTTGCACTTGATGCATGAGTTTTGCGATCTTCATGGTCTAACGATCTTTTCTTTGCAGTAGCAAAGATCTTAATTAGAGAAACTGCCCTCTGCATTTCTTTAGTAATGTATGGATAGAGGAAATTCTTGGATAGAGGTAGGGATATATGGTCAGTTTTCCATCAAATCTGGTATTTGTTTTATTGGATGCCCTAGCACTTAAAAGAACCTTACAAGTTTGTATACAAAGTAGTTTCTCACAACCACTAATTAGATTATCCATCAGGCTATCCAATCTAATTTAAGACCCGGGAATTAAAAGACTGCATTAGCAATGGAAGGATTTGCCAGATTGCCTCCTGAATCTCATTGAATCGTAACAATATGTAGTGGCAGCAATTTATGATTTTGCAGGTAATATAAATTGCATTTTAAACCTTCTGGTTTACTATTTAGCTGTGAAAAAGTTTACCACGAGATAGGTTCTCCTACCTATTTATTTTATTAAATGGAATAAGGCTATATTGAGGTCCTTATCTTTAAGAAATAGAATAAAATTGTAATTTATTGTTTTTCTTTTTGTTTTGATGATGTTATTTTGAGAAAGAAAAACCAACCAATGGGTTTGAACTGGAACAATTGAATACTAGACGATATATGGGGTTTTTGGTTATACTTTTTTATTATAAAACTTACCAAAGCTTCAAGAACACCATCCAATGGCAGCATTGGCAGCGTTGAAATATACTTGATACTAGTTTAATAATGTCGGTTTTTTTTTTCGGCCTATGATAATATAGTTTTTTTTTTTAATTTGTTTGGGCCATAAATAATAATGTCGGTTGAGTTGAGATTTGAGAATATTTACTAATGAGAAAGGCATGGTAGTGGTGACCAGTGTCAGCTCCTTTTTGTTTCTTTTTCTTTCTAGCTTTTAGCTTTGTTGTCGTACGAAAGGGCCAGCTGTCAACTTATAAATTCCACGCTCACAGGAAGTGTGGGCACGCCCTGGCCTACAATAAAAGCTGGCTAATTTGGGTCAATCTCTAATTTATTGGGAGAATTCTGTTTGTTCGTAATGCCTAGGGACAGAACATAGTTATCATCGCTTACACCATTGGACGTGAAATTTAATTTTCCGGAAGCTTTTGTATCGTCCAGGGTGTAACTTTGTCGACTATCTATCAACATCCTTAGTTGTTGAATATTAGGTAGTTTTAATGATTTATATTTTGTTAAATTATTTAATTTGCAGATGTAATATATTATAATTTATGAAGATATAATTAGAATATCAATTTTGGGATAGTAAACATTCATTCAAGCATATGTAATGGCTTGTTTGGTACAGAAGAATAGATCGGAATGGAATTACGATTTCGGCTTTCATTCTTTTTCTACGTTTGGAAACATCATAAGAAGGTGGAATCGCGATTTCGTGGAATCGAAGATTTCTTTTAGGTGAAATTCGATTTTATCTTTGAAAGATGGAATACGATTCCATTTCATTTCCATTAAGAAGTTTTACTTAAATTACCTTTTTATTTTGTATAAATTTATTATCTTATTTTTTTAAAGGATATTTTTAGTAAATTTAATATAAATTAATTCATTCATTCCATTCAATATTCGTATTCATATAAAGAATGGATTTATTATTCATATTGATTCCATTTCATTTTTTCGATTCTAATTCATTTCATTCCAGACGATTTTCACGTACTAACGTGACGTAACATTATATGTTTAACTAGCATGCTTTGGTGCTCTCCATAGATGAGAGATATCTCTCCAGCATGAAAGCTTTGCCCCTGACAAGAGGGGAATATCATTCTAGCCCTCTTCAAGCACTCTTACCCTATGCACGCCATAATACCAAATTGCTTTTTCTCATCTAATCCCGCTCAGTACCAACACCCATTTTGCAGTCACACAAAGCCATACATAGTATCAAATCCATATCACATTTTACCCTAAACCCTAATCATGGAAACCTAAGTTAAAGAACCTTCCATCATTCCTTTCTTGTCTTGAAGGAACCCCCTCCTGCACACCAACACATTCTTAAAACTCTAGACCATGATACCACCTTACATCACCTTAGGACGCTATGATACCTTCCTATTAAATCAGCCTGTATCACAACCACCCTACCCTACCTTAGCTACTGGAGTATCAGCTTGTGGAAATGGAAAGCTTCAATTTTTAACTTTGGGTTTCTCCATTTATATCTTTGCAAGTCTTTCCTAGGGGAATTCTTTCCACTTTTTACTATACTTTAATGTTTATCCACTTATATGTAGTGTTTCTTTAGGTACTTTTGTTCTCTGTGCATCACTGCCTTTTTGAGTCCTTTTCTTCTACTTTCTATTTCTCTTTGTCTGGTTTTATTGGTCCTCGTTGTTTGTGTCTTTCAGTTACTCTATTTAGCTTTTAATTAGTTCCTCGATTTAACTCCTCTACAAATGGTTGAACTTAACTACTTAGCTGCCTACAAATCATGCGATTGTCGCTGGGGAAGAAAGCTTAGTAGCTTTTTAGCTAGCACATAAGATGAAAACTTTGCATTGAAAAAAGCTGTCTTTGTATGTCAAATCATATTAGATAGGGTTGAAAACAAGGTTGTTGTGGTCTCTATAATAAAAAAAAATTGGAAACTGTATGGAACTTGTGAAATTGTGGCATCAAAAGCCAACCTCTATGTTTGCACCTTTGGTGATAAAACTCTACTGTTGAAGGTTATAAAAGATGGCCATTGGGCATATATAGGGAAGCTTATGGTGCTGAACGTGTGGGAATCTTACCAAAATATGGAAGATGTGGCTCTTGATGGATGCCCCTTTCTAGGTTCAAATTCACTATCTAAAGCTTGACTAATGACCGATAGCAATGCGTTGAAGCTTGATGCTGCTGGGTGATGTAATAGAGTCTGAACCAGTAAATTAAAGGAGGATCAATGGGAGGGTAACTCCGGTTAGAGTCAACCTTGATTGGATGACCGATTAAAATAGGATTATGGGCTAGTCGAAACTCAAACAGGTATTTCATTCACTCTTAAGTACGAGAAAATCCTAGACATATGCTTCAAATGTGGTAGATTTGACCACTCTACCACTAGTTGCGATGCTAAAATTGGTTGTAAAAAATAGGTACATGGTTGAGAGCACTGTCAGTAAGCATTTTTCTGGAAGAAAGGATCTCTTGGCAATACATCCCCAGCTAACTCATCTTCTATAGATGCTGCTTCAAGCAAATCATCACCAGTTCTCATATTCCCTCCATCCATTGGAAAGACATAAGCACAACATCCGAGAGACATATCTGCTACACCCTCTTATAAAAATAATAATTATTAGCCTTATATACCCCCTCCACTTAGAAAACAAGCTTCCCACATCACTAACAAACAACACCCATCACCTTCCTCTTCTTAAAATACACCAAACCAGCCCTTCAATACAAACGAGACCACCGATTCTATACTAATGCAAGAAGACAATGAAGTTAAGCCCAATCAAAGCTAAACCTTTACCTTCAGCTGAGAAAAATATGCTTACCTTTAACCCTTAAACACACACAAAACCTCCACATCATATTATCCCTGCTCATTCCACCACCACTTGGCTAAACAAAAACCAATCCACGTCATACTTGGTGGAATTCCTAGATTCCCCACCATCGACCCCAAACCCACATTCACTCACGATACCCTCCTTCTTCCACCTTATTTTCGCACTAAAGACTTTAGCCTTAAAAAGATCCACAGAGAATGAAACATCCCATCCTCCAAAAAACTAAAACTTGACTTTGATGGTGCAAGGATGGAATCTCCAATTAATGAGTCACCGAGTAGAAGGGGTAAGAAACCAAAACAACAGATTGGTAAGAATAACAAGACTACCCCCCATCTCAACACGATAGCTCTTTTATGGGGAATCTACTTTCGATTCCAATCACTTTTCAACATGCTCTTCCTAATGGCTGTAATGGCTGGCCAAAATCAACCACATGGGAGTCTTGATCTTTATTAGCTGGAATTGCTAACTTTTAGGGCCTTCCTTGACCTTTTGACATCTAAAAGGTCTCATAAGCGGCATATCCCAAGTATCATCTGTCTCATGGAAACAAAAAAATCACTAGAGGAGATTGTCTATTATAAGAAGAAGACTACGTTTTCCTAATGAGTTATACGTGCCACTAAAATAGTCTCTTTGGGAGCCTTGCACTATGGTGGACCGATGAGGTTACTATTTCTCTCCACCACTATGATAAAAACCACATTTTTTCATTGGTGTACTTATCTGAAGGCTCCTTATTATCATATATGTAGACCCTGATCCAAATAAACGTCGTCATTTATGGAAACAGTTGGAAGCGGATGAATCATCAATGATATCATGTTTAGCCATGAGAAGGTTGGAGGTAATCCATAAAACCCTAAGCTTATGGAATTGTTCAATGCAATGGTGCTTAACACCATCTTAAATGATCTAGGATATCAGGGACCCTGGTTCACATGGTCCAACAAGAGAAGTGAAGGAAGATTAGTTCTTGAACAGATTTGATAGAGCCTTGGGCTCCCAAGAATGGTTGCAAACATACCTTAACACATAAGTTTTTCACAACGAGCTCGCTGGCTCTAACCATTTAGCCTCGGTAATAGATTCCCATTATTCAGATATCGGGAGCAAGAAGAGATTCGGGTTGGAACATATGTGGACAACATCCATTGATTGTGTTGAAGTCATCAAAGATGCTTGGAACATACCTATACTCGCAAACTGTCCCTACCTAATGAGATAAAAGTTGAAAAGGTGTAAGGTCAAGTTAAAAGAATGGAGCTGGGTAGCTTCCCCAAACAACATGGAAGAAATTAAAAAGGTGCAGAAGGAACTTGTAGAAAATTAGAAGAAAGGGTTAAACATGGATTTGAAAAGAGAGAAAACCCTTATCGCAAAACTTGGCTAACTTTGGAATAGAGAAGAGATATATTGGTGTTATAAGATGAACAATGGCAAAAACAAAAAATGATAAAGCACACACAATATTCATGTGGAAAACCTAAATTGGGAAAAGCCATGGACAGTGGAGGGATAATTCACTATATATTGATAATAGAGTACAAAAGAGAGAGAGTAACAAAATATAAATCAAAACTCTCTCATTTTCTCACTCTCATACAAACCCTAGCTAGCCGACAATAAAAGCCAAAATTATGTCTCTTAAATATATAATGAATAAATAATAAATGTATAGTCAAATATTCGTTCATTATACAAATACCAAAATTATGATTCTTAAATATATAATAAATGAATAATCAACTATTCATTCATTATACATTTGACTACGAAAAACGACTACTGAAAACGGATAACAAACTCCAACAATCTCCACCTTAACATGGACTCTGGAGCTTCGACATAAAAATAAAACATTCTTTGCCTCTTCCACAAAACCCATAAAAGGAATCAATCGACATAGAACATTCTCCACCTCTTTCAAGAAAATTTGGTGCTACGATTCAAGAACGGAATATCAAACTTAACAGTTGACATTGTAGCGAAAAACAAAACCAAAACCTTGGCTCTGATACCACTTGTTATGATTCGATATGTGAAAAAAAATTGCAACTGGGAAAAGTAAAGAACACAAGGGATTTACATGGAAAACACAAATCGGGAAAAACCACGGGAGAGGGGAGAGAATTCACTATATGTCGATAATGGAGTACAAAAGGAGAGAATAACAAAATACAAATCAAAACTCTCATTTTCTCACTCTCATACAAACCCTAACAAAACACATATTTATATGTGTATATAGCTAGCCGACAATAAAGACCAAAATTATGTCTCTTATATGTATAATGAATGAATAATAAATGTATAGTCAAATATTCGTTCATTATACAAATACCAAAATTATGAATCTTAAAATGTATAATGAATGAATAATAAAAGTATAGTCAAATATTCATTCATTATACAAATATCAAAATTATGACTCTTAAATGTATAATCAAATATTTATTCATTATACATTTGACTACGAAAAACGACTACTGAAAACGGGTCACATACTCCAACAATTGGAGATAAAGATCAAGAATTAGTTGGATGAAAGAAGGAGACCGGAATACTAAATTCTTCCATCAGTCCACTTTAATGCGATGCCAAAGGAATAAAATTTTCAAGAGTAAAGAGGAGGATGGTAGCAGGAAGGAAAAGGAAAAAGACATCATGAGGAACTTTCAAGATGTTTACACCAAACTCTTTAGCTCAGATGGTGAAAGACCTTGGGGTAATGCATTGGCTTCGATCTCCTTTGTTGTGAGTAAAGATATGAGTGACTCCCTAGGCAAGTTGGTCTCTCCGAAAGAGTTCTATAGGTCCTAGTTAACAAACAAGAGGGAAGGGGTAAATTATTTGTTATAGAAAACTTTTACAAAATTTAGTTTTAGTGCTTATGAATGTAAATACAATGCGATAAAATGATAATATATTAAAGTCCGGAATTTAAATAAGGCTAGAGATTTATATAGGTTTCTCCTTGTGAGTCAGTCTTCTCTTCCAGCTCCACTGCTGGGCATTCGGTCATCCACACTTGTCATTCCACTAATCTAAAATCAATTGAGAGGTTATAAGCATCAATGCTATCTTACTTTGTCTTACAAGCCTCACACCTAGGCTAATCATAGAATTATAAGATACTAAGATGTAATATTCTCAACCAAACATTCAACTTAACTCTTAAAGAAAGAGCAAGGATAATTTTAAGAAGAGTTACAATAGGTTCTCAAGAGTTTAAGCACAAACCGAAATAGAATGTGTATGAAAAACTGTATGTGCAGATAGCTTTTGATGAAGGTTTTGGTAAAGTCTCTGACAATCACTGCAATTATGAATTTCCATTTTTCTTTTTATGATTTGTTTGTATGTGTAATTCTATTCTTTAATTTTAACTCTGTCTTCTTATGTATCCTTTTTGAATAACCGCTTCCTCTAAAGAATCTCGGCTTCTTGAGAAATATCTTTTAAATAACAAATCTTATTCAATTTTATTTTGGGCGTTTGAACACTTGATGACACCCCGCAAAATCTGCATGAGTGTATCTTATTTTATTAGGCAAGAATTGCTTTATCTATTCTTTAATCCATTGGCATCATTGCTTCTTTAAAATTTCAAAACTTGAAAATATTTACAAGATGTTGTTATCTGTAAAGTATATTGCTCCACAAAATCTAGAAGAAAGTTGTTAAGCATATCTTCTTCTGCATATCTTATCTTCTTCCTAGTAACCACTATCTTGATAAAAATAATCCTCGTGTTCAATCTTTGCCTTCAATCAGTTTATTGAATGTCTTCATGTTTGAAAATATGTCTTCGAGAATATCTTCATTAAAGTAGAATTGCTTGATCATCTTGTTATAAACTTCAAGTTCCAAACTCTATATATGTATATATATTATTCCCATAGATTTAAAAACATCATTGAGTGAAATGCATTAGATGCATTACTGAAATACACCTAATAAGTGGAGTTAAGTCATTATATTGATTCTTCTTAGAAAAAAATTAGCTTGTCGGGTATAAAATCCTTTATGTGAATATTTTGATAAATCTTTTGATATGTAATACTAAATTTGCACACTTGATAAAATAGATTACATATTTTTTATTCTTTTTTGTTATCATCAAGATCATTAAGAGAATATCTTAACATTCTCCTCCTTTTTGATGATAACAAAACATATTTCTCAAAAAAAAAAAAAGAAAAGAAAATTGTCATAAAAAGTTTGAGAAATTTTCGAAAATTATCATATTCTTTGTCATATCTATTCTCCCCCATTTTGTTATCGTCAAAGAAAATCATTTTCTTCCCCTTAATATGATATTTTGTAGGTGATTTATATTTGAGATAATAAAATTAGATAACCAAACATGAAAAAATTCATTCACTAAACTATCAAAACGTCAAAGCATTCATGTCTTCAGTTAAGTAAACATAGCAGTCACGCAAACATTATAGTCATCCAAAGTAAGGGTGTGCAAAAAAACCGAATGTTTAGGATAACCGAATCGAAACCGAAAAACCAATCCGAAAAAATGGTTAACTGATCCATCGGTTTTGGTTTAGGATTAGTATTTTTAATTTTTTTGGTTTTCGGTTTCGGTTTCGGTTTTTAGATTCTAGAAATCGATGGATTTACTTAACTGATCCGTAATTATAAATATATATAATTTATAATATACCCATATAATTATTTTTTTAGTGTTATCAATATGAATTATATTAAAATGAATGATTCATATAAGAAGAAACAAATGTATATATGTTTGAAAATTGGAATGGTGGTGTTTGATTGAGATTTTGTATTGAGCTCAATTGATTAAGGTTAATAAGAACACATGAGTAAAAGGCTATTATGATTATCTTGATAGCACCAATATATTAATAACTATTTCACATGTCTTACATTCTTAATTTATAGTTTTTAATATAATTATACAAAAAAAATACTATAATTTTTTTACGGTCATATTGAAAAATATAGTTAACTGCAAAATTTGAAAAATCATTATGTTAAATGGTTAAAAGCCGAAAATTGAAAAAATTAACCGAAAAAAACGGTTAACCGTTAAGGCGGTAAACCATTCATAATGGATCGATTTAGAATTAGGATATTGAAAATCCGATTATTATGGTTAGGATTAAAAAATAGGGCCATGGACTGGTTAACCGAACCATGAACACCCCTAATCCAAAGTAAAATGAAAACATCAAAGTCTTTTAACAAAAAATCATAAATTCAAACAAGAGTTACAATATGTCTATTAGATCTGTGCTTTTTAACTCTTTTCTTGCAATTCTCTTAATCTTACAATGTTTTTAATGTGTAGGATTGATAAACCACTTAGAACAAACTTTTCAGGTGTTTTGAGTCATGGGGACAAGAGGAGACTCTGGAATAAGTTTTAGTGTAGATTCCACCACAAGTTCTGGAGCAAACTCTTAAATAGGATCTAGAATAGCCTCTTGAATAGGTTTTGGAACATACTTTTGTTCATGTTATTCCCGTTGTTCAGCAGGTTCAAATGAGGGATTTGTATTAGAAACAAGATTAATCACAGGAGTCACATCTTCATTAGAAACCTTTTTTAGTTTCAGGGTCTTGATCGTCCAAAATTTCTATCTTTGCTATTTGTGGAGTTATTGGATCTTCAACATGTGTTTCCTCCACAACAAGTGTTTTTTGGGGTGATGATGGTAAACAACCATCAGACTTTTATTCCTCATTTCTCTTATGAAACAAAATTTTCAACTATAACAAGCTCTTTTTTAACAAACTCTTCTAAATCTGTGAGTTTTTCGTTCAAATCATGACTTTATGATGCTTCAAACTCGTGAGATCCAAAGTGCTCTCCTTTCTCGTCATCATTTTCAGGATCAATCTCCACACTAATATTCATTCTAGTCTGTACTCCTTTACTTCTCTTAAAATCATGTCTTGGCTTTATTCTTTCTTCTTTCCTTAAAATCTCTTTCCCTTTTTTTTTTTTTTTATATTTCTTTTGTTCTACCATCTGCTCCATCTTTGCGTGAACCTATCTTTCCTCTCTCATGATTCTTCATCTAAGAAGGTATGTCATTATCCAAATGTTTAGAGTCCATATAGACTATACAATCTAAAGAGTACCATACTTTTTTTTTTTCCATAACATGATCCTCATATGATGAAAAGTACTTTTATCAATTCTCTTCACAGGAATTCTTTTGTGGTCCTCTTCGAGTAAAACTATCCCTTCGGACTCTAACGGATGCATCAATAAACATCCAAATGGTTTCTTATCTTTACTCGAAAAAGCATGTTCCAACATCTTTCTTGTCACATTTACTTTCAAACCCTTAATCATTCCTATTATGATCTTAGCTTCATCTATCGAAATAGATGTTGAACTTCCTTTCTTAGGTAAGATGCATGCACAAACAACTTTGTGCAATTTTTTTTTATGAAAAGTGGATATTGTAAAACCAACAAGTCTTTTTCAGTGTTTACTCTAACACCATTATTTAGAAAGTAAAATACTTCTTTTCTTTTCATTTATAACAACACAGAATCACCATAAGCAATTTTCAATCCTAAATATTCAGTCATATCTTTCTTTGTAATCTCAACTTTATTTCATTGATTTCCACCTATCATTTTTCAAATCAAGATTCTTTTAAAATTCTACCAGTTTTTCTCCATACACAGTTCTTTTAAGAGAACACAACTTCTTACACTTGGTTTTTGTGAAGATTTCATCCAAGTAAAAACCATTTCCAACAAAGAAATCTATATCGACATTATAACTATCGGTAATATCTAGCCTTCCTTTGATTGGAGCAAACTTATTTAGGGAGTTTAAGAGGAATTTTCGTTACCTTTTTCAAACGTTCTGGCTTTGGATTTGCTTTTGGAACATCCTTATCACCCAAATCAACATCCTCTGATTGATGAGCTCTAACCCATCTTGTTTTGATTCCTTTTCATCCTTTGAGGATGTAAGATATAGATAATTAATTTAT
This sequence comes from Combretum micranthum, assembly GCA_024138025.1. NCBI lineage: Eukaryota > Viridiplantae > Streptophyta > Magnoliopsida > Myrtales > Combretaceae > Combretum > Combretum micranthum. Next base: position 572,477 of record JAMXBD010000461.1, read on the forward strand.
AATGAATGGCAGAAATGTAATAATGTATTGTTTAAAAGGGTATTTTTGTCCTTGAATAGATGAATTTGGACACGAGAAAGTCACGTGCGAATGATCGGACGAATTTGGCTCAGGCCGACATCTAAGTTGCTAACCTTTAATCCTAAGCCACCGACCTAGTTAGGCCTCTGACAATCACTACAATTACGAATTTCTATTTTTCTTTTTTAAGATCTGTTTGTATGTGTAGGTTATTCTTGAATTTCAACTCCGTCTTCTTATATATCCTTTTTTTGTATAATTGCTTCCTTGAAAGAAGCTCAGCTTCTTGAGAATTATCTTTGAAATAACTAATTTTATCCAATTGAATTTTGAACGTTTGAACACTTGATGATATCCCATAAATGTGCATGGGCTTATCTTGTTTTGTTTGGCAAGAATTATTTTATCTATTCTTGAATCCGTTGGTGTCGTTGCTTCTTTATAATTTTAAAACTTGAAAATATTTGTAAGATGTTGTTATCCGTAAAATATATTGCTTTACAAGAAAGTTGTTAAACATATCTTATCTTCTTTCGTATATCTTATCTTTTTTATAATAATGGCTATCTTGATAAAAGTAATCATTGTCTTCAATCTTTGTCTTCATTATTTCATTCGACGTCTTCATGTTAGAAAATATGTGTCTTCGAGAATATTTTCATTAAAATACCAGATAAAAGAATTGCTTGATCATCTATTTATAAACTGTAAGTTCCAAACTAGAAAAAAAATCTTATCCTCATGGATATAAAAACCTCATTGAGTGGAACACATTAGATGTATTACCTAAATGCACCTAATAAGTGGAGCTAGAGCTTTATATTGATTCTTATCAGAAATAAAATCACCTTGTCTAGTATAAAATCCTTTCCATAGGATCTACTCGTATTGCTTTTGAAAAACATTATGATAAACCTTCTAATATGTAATACCAAATCTGAACACTTGATAAAATAGATTAGATATCTTTGATTCATTTTTATTATTTTCAAAACCATTAAGGGTATATCTTTACAAGGTCAAAACCGCAGTTTATTAGTTAGGAGCCCTTAAAGCCCCTAGATCATATGGCTACCTGGGCATATTTTTCCAGTAATATTGGCATATTGTAGGCAGCTTAGTAGTCAATAAGGCTTTAGCCTTCTTCAGAACATGTATGATCCTCCTTATCTTAATATGACTAAGATTGTCCTTATTCCTTAAACTAACTCTCCTCAAGAGGTAGGGCACTTTCGCCCCATTAGTCTTTGTAATTATGTATATAAGATCATCTCTATAGTACTTATCATGGATTACTCGACTCGACACAAAGGCCCTTTGTGGTTCTAACAACAGCTCATTCGAAAAAGGTTTTCATCTCTTAAGAACCCAAAACTCGTGTAGCAAATCTTTTTGTGGACAAAAATCAGACATAAACAAAGCATATGATAATGTTGGGTGGGATTTCTTGAGGAAAGCATTAGGATATTTTTGTTTTTGTGGAGCATGGATTTACTAGGTGATGGAGTGTGTCACCACCGTCTCCTATCATATTAAAGTTAACAACAAAACTACAGGTTATGTCACACTTTCTAGAGGCTCAAGACAGAGAGACTTGCTCTCAACCTTATTTATTCATTCTTGTTGTTGATGTCTTATCCAGGTATATTGAAAGCATGGTCCATGCCAAACTTCTAAAAGGACGATCTTGCCTCATGATTTTACATTTGTTATTTGCTAATGATTCACTTTTCTTTGTTGAAGCTACATTTACTAATGTGCAGGTACTCAAGAACATGCTTTTTGGACTATTGCACTGCCTTAGGTCGAAAGGTTAATATGCAAAAATCTAATATCTTTTTTCAGCATCAACATGCCATCAAACAAAGTGGAGGAGATTTGTAGCATCTTACAGATTCCTACCATATACAACCCAGGGAAGTATGTTGGCCTGCCCACTTTATGGGGTAAGAACAAATTAGAAGCCCTTTCATTTGTCAAGATAATAAGATTTGGCAAAAGTTAAAAAGCTGGAAAAGAAGCCTCCTCTCAAATGTAGGTAGAGAGATCCTTATCAAAGCTGTTTGCACGTGTCATTCCTACCTTTTCTATGTGCTACTTTAAATTTCCAAGGAAATGGTGCAAGGAAATTAGTTCCCTGATCCCGCACTTCTAGTGGGGTCAAATAGATGAGGAGAGGAAAATCCACTAGAAAAGTTGAGGAAAAATTACTTTACCTAAAGCTTAAGGTAGACTAGGGTTCAAAGATCTCTAGGACTCCAACTTGGCCATATTTACTAAGCTAGCTTGGAGGCTCTTCGAAGATCCATTTGCCCTTTGGGCCTGAGTTCTCAAGAGCATCTATTTCCCTCACCTTTCTTTTTTTGTAGGCTTTTAGAGGCTCATGGTGGTAGGCTAACATTTTACAAGGAAAAGAAATTATACGTAAAGGAGCTAGCTGGTAGGTAAGAGATGGAAGAACCATTGATGCACTAAGTGAGAGATGGATTCTTAGCTTGAACAGTTGCAAGTTGACTTTAAGGCCTTCCCGTCAAATACAAAATCTTAAGGTAGCTGAGTTGATTCACCGTCAATCGGGCTATTGGAATGTCCACGAACTGAAAAGATGGTTTGGAACCAACACTATCCGAGTTGTGCTGAGAATTAAATTATCGATGAGCTCAATAGAGAGCAAACTTGTGTGGCCATATGAGAAGAATGGGAAGTGTAACACTAGATCAGTGTATAATTTCAGAAGAAGTGTTCACTCCTAAACCAGCTCGAATGCATCAAGCTGATATTACATATCTAAGGAGTTCTGGAAACACGTGTGACACTACCTTTATCTTCCCAAAATCAAACATTTTATATGAAGAGCAACCAACAATGACATACCAACTCAGCGAAATTTGGTAAGTAGGAAGATCATTCATTCCCTTTATTGCAATTTTTGTACAATGTTGTCCATGGACACAACCAATCTGGTTTGCTACATTTGTTTTGTGAATTGTGAACAAAAAAATCAAAACCATAGATGAGTAGATGAAAGCTTGCATGGAAGGAGTAGACAAAAGCCGAGAAATGGCCGAAATATTTGCATGACTTTGCATAGTCATGTAGTGTATTTGGAAGGAAAGATGCTTAGTAGTTTTTCAAAAGAGAGCTCTTAATATAAACAAGACCATTGTAGTGGCAAATAATACTTTAATAGAGATTGAAATGCTAAAATCTAAGCAACTAATAGGGCCTAAGTAACAAGAGCCCCCCATAAATCATAGATAACCTGGAGTGACTGTAAGACCAGCTTCATACACGACTGGCACATGTGAATCTGACATGGGAACCACCAACAGATGCAACGGCAATAAGACAAAAGGCCAAAATCAAGGTATGTGGACTCCACCATCTGGTAACTTGATCAAGTTAAATTGTGATGCCTCTGTACAGTTATCATCCAATGAAGTAGTAATCAGCTTTATTGTGCAAGATAGATTCGAAAAGGTGTGCGGAGGTGATGGTATGCGGACTCTAACATTAGATTCCGTTATTGTATCCGAGGCCTTAGCTATCCTTCACACGATGATCTATGCAAGAGCAAAAGGATGGTTAGATATTATAGTTGAAGGAGACTCATCTATAGTTCACCAAGCACTTGTTGATCGTTAGGAAGTCCAAAGGGAGATTCAAAATATAATTATCGACATCAAGTTGTTGTCATGCTCCTTAAGAAGTGTGGCCTTCAATTTAGTCAGTTGCCATGCGAATTCAGTGGTGAATTGGGTTGCAGACCATTGTAGGATGAAGATGTGCCCTAATGATTGGGTTTCTAAACCCCCATTTTCACTATGTTATTTTACCTTCAGATTTTTGTAATAGTCCCAATTGTTCTTCTTTGGTTGGAAGTCCCATATTGAATCTCTGATCCTTTAATCAAAGTATTTTAACGACAAAAAAAAAAAAAAATCATTCAAGTAGTTGCATATTGATGAATGTTTGCCATTCCACAATTGGTGTAACAATCATGTCCCTACCAATTATAATATATTACATTAGCAAATTATAGCTCAATTAAAACTATTAGATGTTCAATAAGAACAACAAAATGTAGACAACAAATATTCACCTTGAGTACTGATTAGATTTAAAATGTAGTTATCCATAAATTATGGATGAAAGTTATTATAGAAATTCCTTATGTGTTAAAGTATGATTGATAATTACCTATTATACGCAATAATGTACATAGATCTTAAGTTTGGCTCTCGGTGGGGTGTTAGATATTTCCATAATTCCATCCATATTTCTACAAAAGTTAAATATTTATGTATCTAAATTTTGTTCATATAATTATACACTTGAGATTGTCATTATTTATATAATCTTTTTAAAATCATTTATAATATTCTATTGAAGTGCTTAACTAAAAAAACTAAGTAAAGTTTAGGAATTAAATTGATATTTTTAAATTTTAGATAATTAATTACAAAAATTAACAAAATTCAATTACAAATGTGTTAATTACCCTTCTATCAATTATCAATCACCATGCACAAATGATATGCGATAATGCATTTTTTTAAAACATTTTCTAAATAAAAATTTATATCCTTGGAGGTGACGGAAACCGTATACATATATAAAAAGAAGAAGAATCTTGAACGTCGTCACGGATGAGAATTTGCTCTTCCTTCATTCGTGTTTCAATAAATGAGTATTTTACAAATATAAAATAATAAATAAAAATCTCTAAAATAATATAAACAATAATTATTATGTTAAGATATGTGTCAAATATTCGTTTGATGAGATAAAAACGAAACGAAACGAAATTTCGAGGACAACAAATATATTTTTGATAGCCATTATGTCTATGCCATTTTCTTTTCTTTTTCTTTTGTTTATTACAGTGGATGCTTTAGTTTTAGCAAATAGGTACAGAACTCCGGAGGAATGGTCATGGATTTACTGTCTTTTAATTTAATTTGATATGCCTGCAAGACTTCAAGAAATTAGGAAAAAAAAAAAAAACAAAAGATTTTCTTTTTCAATTTTAATGAGGTTGCCATGTGGCGATTGTTTTCCCCTCTAAGATTAAAGCACCTTTTGCTGGTGACAGGTGGGGCATCTTTTAATGAAAGCAGACATCAATGTCATAAACAAAGCAAGACAGTTTGTCAATGAGCTGTTTGGCCAATTTTTTTTTGACAGTTAAAAATATATTTTTTTAAAATTTTTTATAAAAATTATTTTATTAAAAAACAGATATAAATAAAAAAAATTGATAGTTTTTATGAAAAGATCAAATAGATCAAATATAAATAAAATATATATATACATCGAACATATTTATATTATATCATTTCGATAGAAATATAAATGAAAAATAAATCATCCAAACAAAAGCGAATAGGATTTAAACCAAATCCATTCTCTCTCTAGATATTTCTAATGATTATAGCAAATGAGGATTCAAACCTGAATACTTTTCAATTAAAAGAATATGATTGATATCGTTAGACTAAAAAATCATTATTCAATTTCTCTCACACAAATGTTACTTTTTTCTTTAATGATAATAAAATATTTGCTTAAGTATGTTATTTAATTAAAAACAAATTTCAAGTGGAAAATTGATAAACCATACTTTGAAGGTAGTGATTTTAACATCATTTTAAAGTTAACTCGGTTGTAACATGCAAAAGAAAAATGACGGAGTACTACTTAAATAAACCCTATTAACAATACACGAAAATCAATAATAATAAAATTTTAATATAAGACAAGTTGATATAAGCTAATAGCTTGTAAGTGATTTATATCTCAATGTTTATTTGAAGTTGGATTAAATAAAACTGGATAGTTTTAAATCTTAACATAATTGATCTATAGTTCATTTTCAATGTGGTTCGAGTTGATTATAAGTTTATAACTATTTAAAGGGGTTTGATTCACTGTCTTGAATTGAACCAAACTGCTTAAAATTGCTTGATTTGTATCAATTAAAAAAAAAATAAAAAATCTAATTATATGGGAGAAATATCTATTCTACATTTTATATCCTTAGTTTTATTCAAAAGATTTTTTTTACTTTACTTTTATTGACTAGAACTATTTCAACCTTAAAAGTTTTAACACTTATACCTTTAGAGATGCATTTTTCTCCCAATATGGCTCTAAAAAGTATTATTTTGTCTCCTTAATATGATACAATCATTAAGAGTTCAAAGTTCAATACAAATGCAAATAAAGGTAAAGATGATGAGATAAAAATATAAAAAAAGAAAATATATAGTTTGCATAGAACCATATAATATCCCATTTTAACGCTTTTTAATTATTCAAAGTGGTTTAATGCAAATTGAAAAGAGGTTACAAATCAAATTGAACCGCATTCCCTTTAGCTTGTATGCTTTTTTGTAGAATAAATAAGACACTTCGATTATTGGAGGCATGGGCTTACATCAACTTGCGTCATTTGCAATCATTGATAGATTCTTCCTTCTATTCATTCGTAAATAAACAATTCCTACCTTTCCTCACACCATCTCTCCATTCGATGTCATCCCTATGCATATACTATGAGATCCTTAATTTCCTATCCCAAAAAACTAATCATATTTTTGAAATATTATTTCAGTTTATTAGAAAATCTTATTTTTAAGATACAATTTTAATATTCTAGAAATTGCGTCTTGGAAAATAAATTGAAATCGTGTTTTTAAAATACAATTTATAATCTTGAAAATCATATTTTACATGATTTTTCAATAAGTTGCAATATATCTCTAAGATGGGATTTAGCGAATCCAATAGTTGGCCCAAAAAAAAAAAAAAGGGGGATCCAATAGCATTATGGTAAACTTTCCTTAATTACCTCAATAAAAATAAAAAGACCAAGGTGGCTCTTTTTCCCTTTACTAGGAATCATGATCGAGAAAACATCCAACAAGAAAAATAACTTTAGATTTCACTTTACATCTAACAATGTATTCAATCATTCATCAATCCTTTCTCCACTAATGATGCTAATATTTTTACTTATATTTATTTTTTTTCTTTTTCTTTTTTCCTCATACCTAATAGTCTCTGATATATTGGATATAGATTGAAATATCATTTGAATATAAGTAAACTTTATCCAAATATATAACTACTAGTAGACATTGCACCGCATTGCATGTGCAAATTCAATAATAATATATTATAAAAAATCATTAATAATTTGTTGTAAAATATTAAAATTGTCATAAAATATGACAATGCTTGGCCATAAAAAAATCTTCAATTAGTTTTGGTTAATATAGAAAATGCTTTATATATAACAAGATTTTTTTTTAAAAAAATTTTCTCAATCAAAATTTTAATGCAAGCTTTTAAGGAGAAAAAAAAGAAAGGAAAAAGTATACCACAATTAGAAATTCGTTGCAATAACATTATTGGAAAAATAAGGGAGCAGTTATTTACATATAAAGATGTAATTCGGTTGAATGGGAATAGATGAATATGAATTGTTAATACATCTATATAAGAGTGGGAAAAGGAGTTATAAATAGTCAAAATAGTCATTTCCCTATATCATTAATTACAATACTTACCATACAGTTTGCAGGCATTTCAAATTAGCTGTTTAGGGATAAGGAATGAATTTTCTATTAGAAATTTTGAAGTCAAAAATGGAAAGGATTTGACTTTATAATAATAGGTAAGAATTTGTCGATGAGTATCCCACGGGCCACGATAAGTTAATTTTTTTCCCATCTCTCAAAGACTAATTATATAAAATAAAGCAAATACATATAAAATATGAAAGTCTTTTGTAATAGCCATCAACAAGTATTATAAGACAACCATTAACATTTATTTTTCATTTTAATTTTTTAACTATAATTAGTACAAAATTCTTTGAGTCTTTTATTTATTAACCAGACTTTGAGTCTTTTATTAAAAAAGGTAACGTATATAGAGTATTTATATATTAGGGCTATTATTAAGCATGAATGGTTAATCCATGGGATTAAGAAAAAAAACATAGCAATTTTTTTTTTTTTTAAAAGTACACAAATCCTATCATGTGAGAAAAAATATTATAAATAGACAACTTAAACTCGTCTCTTAAAGCGATAAGGTTGTAAGTGGCCAACCTTGTCTCTAGGGGTGTTCATGGACCGGTTAACCGGTCCGTGGCCTTATTTTTTAAACCTAACCGTCATTATCGGTTTTTAAATATCCCGATCCTTAACCGGTCCATTATAAACGGTTAATCGCCTTAACGGTTAACCGTCTTATTCGGTTAATTTATTCGGTTTTCAGTTTTTAACCATTTAACGTAATGGTTTCAACAAATCAAATTAATAATTTCAAAAAACCTTTTTTTAGCTTTTATCATAAAGTTTTTCTTTAAATTATTATATATATTACTAGAGCTAAAAAAAAGAAAATGAAATTAAGGAAAAGGGGAAAAATGAACCTTTGAATGTATCATTATTAATAAAATCAACTAAATCAATTACCAAATTAACTCCATTAATCATAGGACAATAGTATTTTAATCGAAATTCAAGGAATATTAACATAGGTAAATTATATGCATATATATAAAAAAATAATTATTTGTATATGTAAATTATATATAAATATTTATAAATACTGAAACGGTTAACCGTTAACCATCGGTTTTTTGTGGTTACAAACCGAAACCGAAACCGAAAACCGAAAAAAATAAAAACCGTAATCCTAAACAGAAACCAATGCACCGGTTAACCATATTTTTCGGATTGATTTTATGGTTTCGGTTCGGTTTCTCGGTTTCATCGGTTTTTTTGCACACCCCTACTTGTCTCTTCAATAGACAAGGTTTCTGTAAAATACAAAACCCCCTCTCTTGCTCCTCATCTCTTTTAAGAGACAAATTTCTTATAAAATACAGTTATCTCGTCTCTTGAAGAAATGAGATCAGTTATTTATACCCTCGTTTCTTCAAAAGACGAGGCCAATTTGCCTAATTCTTGAATTGTTTTCATCTCAATGGTATTTTTATAATTTTTTTAAATATATATATATATATATTTCCTTTTCCCTAATCCATGTCCAATAGTTATATAATACTATGTGTAAATATCTGCATTTACAAAAATACAAAAAATCATCATTAATATACTTCTATCTAAAACCTTTCCTTCTTGATCGTATATTTGCATATACGAGAGAAAATGTAAAAGAAATAAAAAAGAAAAGATTAATTTTAATTAGATGATAAAAATGGTTTGAAATATAATGGTTTTGAATTAAGATGGCAATCTTAGTCCTATATTTGAAATCATTTATAGATTTAATGATTCCATTAATGTGTTACAACTTATAATGATATTTGTTGGAATATACTATTTTTATAAATTTACAGTAACTAGCCAAAATAGAATACTCTTCAAAGAGGATTTAGATTTCATCCATTAAAGGTAAAATTACATTTTCTATCAAAATTGGAATCATTACTTAAAAATTATCATGATTGAAATGTGTCAGACCAATCTAAACAAAAAGAACATATACTAAAATTGTAATTTCATCATGAATGAGTATTTTTTATGATGGCATGCATTGGAAGGATAAGAGCAAGCTAATCATCTATAAAATGAATATGTCTAAATAATTTATTTTTTAATTATATCTATATCTTTATTTATTTTTTAGCTGTTAATAGCCTGTATCTTATTTGTTTCTTGCCAAATAGACTCGTAATTCGGTAGCTGTAAAACTAAAATCAAGGAACAGCAAAATGATATAGCCAATTACTAAGCAAACTCACCAGCAACAAAATCTACGATGGCTGCTTCTGCTTCTCTCATCATTCTCTCATTCTTCTCTCTTCTTCTCCTCAACATTCCTCATTTCTCAACAGCCAACATCCACAAGTCCAAAATCCTAAAACAACAACAACTAGAAAACTTCATTTCACAGCAAACACAAAAAGCTTCCCATAATGTCAACAACAATAACAACAACAACACAACCACCGGTCCACCGACTATTTACTTTGAAGTAACCAAACCGATCCATCCTAAAACCAAACCTGTTCCCATCTCATCCTCCAACACACTTTTGCTTCTACATATGGAAAACCTCCTGTTTCGGCAAAATACACACCCCCATTCCATTGCTACCCTGAAAGAGACTTCTCTAAGATTGTGCTGCAATGGAGTGCATACACCAAAGGCCGACAATTCGACAGAATCTTCGGCGTCTGGCTCGGTGGTGTAGAGCTTCTCAGAAGTTGCACCGCTGAGCCTAGAGCCACAAGACATTCTGGACCGTCCAGAAGGACGTCACAAGGTATCAATCCTTGCTCACCAAATCTAGTACTCTAGCTGTTTTTATGGGAAACATTGTTGATGATACTTACACAGGGGTTTATCATGTGAATGTGACTATCCATTTCTATCCTAAGGAAAGAAATTCAAATGGGGTTAAGGAAGATAGGATTTTTAGCGATTCTAAGGCCGATTTGATCTTGCCCATTTCGCGGAATCTGCCGTTGATTGGCTGGCAGTGGTTTGAAATCCATAACGATACAGATAGCGCATTGAAAGAATTTGCTCTTCCAAGGAATGTGTATAGGGCTCTTCGAAGATCCATTTGCCCTTTGGGCCTGAGTTCTCAAGAGCATCTATTTCCCTCACCTTTCTTTTTTTGTAGGCTTTTAGAGGCTCATGGTGGTAGGCTAACATTTTACAAGGAAAAAAAATTATATGTAAAGGAGCTTGCTGGTAGGTAGGAGATGGAAGAACCATTGATGCACTAAGTGAGAGATGGATTATTAGCTTGAAGAGTTGCAAGTCGACTTTAAGGCCTTCCTGTCAAATACAAAATCTTAAGGTAGCTGAGTTGATTCACCATCAATCGGGCTATTGGAATGTCCACAAATTGAAAAGATGGTTTGAAACCAACACTATCCGAGTTGTGCTGAGAATTAAATTACCGATGAGCTCAATAGAGAGCAGACTTGTGTGGCCATATGAGAAGAATGGGAAGTGTAACACTAGATCAGTGTATAATTTCATAAGAAGTGTTCACTTTAATCCAGCCCGAATGCATCAAGCTGACATTACATATCTAAGGAGTTCTGGAAACACGTGTAGCACTACCTTTGTCTTCCCAAAATCAAACATTTTATATGAAGAGCAACCAACAATGACATACCAACTCAGCGAAATTCGGTAAGTAGGAAGATCATTCATTCCCTTTATTGCAATTTTTGTACAAATGAGGAATCGTTTGCGCATCTTCTCTTATGTTGTCCATGGACACAACCAATCTGGTTTGCTACATTTGTTTTGTGAATTGTGAACAAAAAACTCAAAACCATAGATGAGTAGATGAAAGCTTGCATGGAAGGAGTAGGCAAAAGCCGAGAAATGGCCGAAATATTTGCATGACTTTGCATAGTCATCTAGTGTATGTGGAAGGAAAGATGCTTAGCAGTTTTTCAAAAGAGAGCTCTTAATATAAACAAGACACTGTAGTGGTAAATAATACTTTAATAGAGATTGAAATATTAAAAATCTAAGCAACTAACAGGGACTAAGTAACAAGAGCCCCCCCATAAATCATAGATAACCTGGAGTGACTGTAAGACCAGCTTCATACACGACTGGCACGTGTGAATCTGATATGGGAACCACCAACAGATGCAACGGCAATACAACAAAAGGCCAAAATCAAGGTATGTGGACTCCACCATCTGGTAACTTGATCAAGTTAAATTGTGATGCCTCTGTACAGTTATCATCCAATGAAGCAGTAATCAGCTTTATTGTGCAAGATAGATTCGAAAAGGTGTGCGGAGGTGATGGTATGCAGACTAACATTAGATTCCGTTATTGGTATCCGAGGCCTTAGCTATCCTTCACACGATGATCTATGCAAGAGCGGAGGGATGGTTAGATATTATGTTGAAGGAGACTCATCTACAGTTACACCATGCCCAGCATATAATTGGTAAGTCCAAAGGGAGATTCAAAATATAATTATTGACATCAAGATGTCGTCAAGCTCCTTAAGAAGTGTGGCCTTCAATTTAGTCAGTTGCCATGCGAATTCAGTGGTGAATTGGGTGTTGCAGACCATTGTAGGATGAAGATGTGTCCTAATGATTAGGTTTCCAAACCCCCCTTTCACTATGTTATTGTATCTTCAGATATATTGAATCTCTAATCCTTTAATCAAAGTATTTTAATGACAAAAAAAAAAAATCATTCAAGTAGTTGCATATTGATGAATGTTTGCCATTCCACAATTGGTGTAATAATCATGTCCCTACCAATTATAATATATTACATTAGCAAATTATAGCTCAATTAAAACTATTAGATGTTCAATAAGAACAACAAAATGTAGACAACAAATATTTATCTTGAGTAATGATTAGATTTAAAATGTAGTTATCCATAAATTATGGATGAAAATTATTGTAGAATTCCTTATGTGTTAAAGTATGGTTGATAATTACCTGCTATATGCAATAATGTACACGGATTTTAAGTTTTGGCTTTGGTGGGGTGTTAGATATTTCCATAATTCCACCCATTTTCTACCAAGGTTAAATATTTATGTATCTAAATTTTGCTCATATTTATACACTTGAGATTGTCATTATATATAATCTTTTTAAAATCATTTATAATATTCTATTGAAGTGCTTAACTAAAAAACTAAGTAAAGTTAGGAATTAAATTGATATTTTAAATTTTAGATAATTAATTATAAAAATTAACAAATTCAATTACAAATGTGTTAATTACCCTTCTATCAATTATCAATCACCATGCACAAATGATATACGATAATGCATTTTTTTTAAACATTTTCTAAATAAAAATTATATCCTTGGAGATGACGGAAACCGTATACATATATAAAAAGAAGAAGAATCTTGATCGTAGCCACGGATGAAATTTGCTATCCCATGCTATTGTTTCATTCGTGTTTCAATAAATGAGTATTGATAAATATAAAATAATAAAAAAAATTTCTAAAATAATATAAATAATAATTTTTATGTTAGATTGTATCAAATACTTTTGAGATAAAAACGAAACGAAACAAAACGAAATTTCGAGGACAGCAAATATATTTTTGATAGCCATTATGTCTAAGCCATTTTCTTTTATTTTTCTTTTGTTTATTACAGTGGATGCTTTAGTTTTAGCACATAGGTTCAGAACTCCCGAGGAATGGTCATGAACTTACTGTCTTTTAATTTAATTTGATATGCCTGCAAGACTTTAAGAAATTAAAAAAAAAAAAAAACAAAAGATTTTCTTTTTCAATTTTAATGAGGTTGCTATGTGGCGATTGTTTTCCCCTCTAAGATTAAAGCACCTTTTGCTGGTGACAGGTGGGGCATCTTTTAATGAAAGCAGACATCAATGTCATAAGCAAAGCAAGACAGTTTGTCAATGAGCTGTTTGGCCAACTTTTTTCTGACAGTTAAAAATATATTTTTTAAAATTTTTAAAAATTATTTTATTAAAAAACAATATAAATAAAAAAATTAATAGTTTTATGAAAAGATCAATAAATCAAATATAAATAAATATAAAATATAAATCATCACCATATATATATTTTCGATACAGATATAGATAAATAAATCATATTCAAACAAAAGCGAATGGGATTTAAACCAAATACATACTCTCTCTTATATTTCTAATTATAGCAATGAGGATTCAAACTTAAATACTTTTAGTTAAAAAATTATGATATCGTTAGACTAGAAGGTCATTATCCAATTTCTCTCACACAAATGTTACTTTTTTCTTTAATGATAATAAATATTTGCTTAAGTATGTTATTTAATTAAAAACAAATTTCAACTGGAAAATTGATAAACCATACTTTGAAGGTAGTGATTTTAACATCATTTTAAAGTTAACTCGGTTGTAACATGCAAAAGAAAAATGACGGAGTATTACTTAAATAAACCCTATTGACAATATACGGAAATCAATAATAATAAATTTTAATAGAATAAGAAAGTTGATATAAGCTAGTAGCTTGTAAGTGATTTATATCTCAATGTTTATTTGAAGTTGGATTTAAATAAAACTGGATAGTTCTAAATCTTAACATAATTGATTTATAGTTCATTTTCAATGTGGTTCGAGTTGATTATAAGTTTATAACTATTTAAAGGGGTTTAATTCACCATCTTGACTGAACCAGACTGCTTAAAATGCTTGATTTGTATCAATTAAAGAAATAAAAATCTAATTATATGGGAGAAATATCTATTCTACTTTTTATATCCTTAGTTTTATTCAAAAGATTTTTTTTAACTTTACTTTTATTGATTAGAACTATTTCAACCTTAAAAATTTTAACACTTATACGTTTAGAGATGCATTTTTCTCCAAAATGGCTCTAAAAAGTATTATTTTGTCCCCTTAATATGATACAACCATTAAGATTTCAAAGTTCAATACAAATGCAAATAAAGGTAAAGATGATGAGATAAAAAATAAAAAAAAAGAAAATATATAGTTTGAATAGAACCATATAATATCCCATTTTAACGCTTTTAATTATTCAAAGTGGTTTATGCAAATTGAAAAGGGTTACAAATCAAATTGAACCGCATTCCCTTTAGCTTGTATGCTTTTTTGTAGAATAAATAAGACACTTCGATTATTGGAGGCATGGGCTTACATCAACTTGCGTCATTTGCAATCATTGATAGATTCTTCCTTCTTTTCATTCGTAAATAAACAATTCCTACCTTTCCTCACACCATGTCTCTATTCGATGTCATCCCTATGCATATACTATGAGATCCTTAATTTCCTATCCAAAAAACTAATCATATTTTTGAAATATTATTTCAGTTTATTAGAAAATCTTATTTTTAAGATACAATTTTTAAATTCTAGAAATTGCGTCTTGGAAAAAAAAATTGAAACCTGTTTTTAAAATATAATTTTCATATATATATATATATATATATAATCTTGAAATCATATTCTACAACATGATTTTTTAATAAGTTGCAATATATCTCTAAGACGGGATTTTATATACTATATTTAGTTATTATTTTTTAAAAGTTTGGATTTTATATTTTTTAAAGTATATTTTTTCCCTTTTTCCCAATGTCTAAAGCCTCAAGCAAAGGGAATCCAATAGTTGGCCCAAAAAAAAAAAAAATGGGGAATCCAATAGCATTATGGTAAATTTCCTTAATTACCTCAATAAAATAAAAAGACCAGGGTGGCTCTTCTTCCCTTTATTAGGGATCTGATCGAGAAAACATCCAAAAAATAACTTTAGATTTCACTTTACATCTAACAATGTATTCAATCATTCATCAATCCTTTCTCCACTAATGATGCCAATATTTTTACTTATATATATTTTTTTCTTTTTCTTTTTCCTCATACCTAATAGTCCCTGATATATTGGATATAGATTTGAAATATCATTTGAATATAAAGTAAACTTTATCCAAATATATAACTACTAGTAGACATTGCCCGCATTACATGTGCAAATTCAAATCATAATAAATATTATAAAAAAATCATTAATAATTCATTGTAAAATATTAAAATTGTCATAAAATATGACAATGCTTGGCCATAAAAATCTTCAATTAGTTTTGGTTAATATAGAAAATGCTTTATACATAACAAGATTTTTTTAAAAAAATTTTTCTCAATCAAAATTTTAATGCAAGCTTTTAAGGAGGAAAAAAAAAAAAGGAAAAAGTATACCACAATTAGAAATTCATTGCAATAACATTATTGGAAAAATAAGGGAGCAGTTATTTACATATAAAGATGTAATTCGGTTGAATGGGAATAGATGAATATGAATTGTTAATACATCTATATAAGAGTGGGAAAAGGAGTTATAAATAGTCAAAATAGTCATTTCCCTATATCATTAATTACAATACTTACCATACAGTTTGCAGGCATTTCAAATTAGCTGTTTAGGGATAAGGAATGAATTTTCTATTAGAAATTGTGAAGTCAAAAATGGAAAGGATTTGACTTTATAATAATAGGTAAGAATTTGTCAATGAGTATCCCACGATAAGTTAATTTTTTCCCATCTCTCAAAGACTAATTATATAAAATAAATCAAATACATATAAAATATGAAAGTCTTTTTGTAATAGCCATCAACAAGTATTATAAGACAACCATTAACATTTATTTTTCATTTTAATTTTTTAACTATAATTAGTACAAAATTCTTTGAGTCTTTTATTTATTAGCCGGACTTTGAGTCTTTTATTAAAAAAGGTAACCCATATAGAGTATTTATATATTGTTGCTATTACTAAGCATGAATGGTTAATCCACGGGATTAAGGAAAAAAACATAGCAATTTTTTTCAAAAAAAATACACAAATCCCATCATGTGAGAAAAAATATTATAAATAGACAACTTAAACTCGTATCTTAAAGCGACAAGGTTGTAAGTGGCCAACCTTGTCTCTTCAAGAAACAAGATTTCTGTAAAATACAAAACCCCCTCTCTTGCTTCTCATCTCTTTTAAGAGACAAATTTCTTGTAAAATACAGTTATCTCGTCTCTTGAAGAAATGAGGTCAGTCATTTATACCCTCGTCTCTTCAAAAGACGAGGTCAATTTGTCTAATTCTTGAATTGTTTTCATCTTAGTGGTATTTTTGTAAATTTTTTTAAAAAAAAAAAATATATATATATATAAATTTCCTTTTCCCTAATCCATGTCCAGTAGTTATATAATACTATGTGTAAATAACTGCATTTACAAAAATACAAAAAATCATCATTAATATACTTCTATCTAAAACCTTTCCTTCTTGATCGTATATTTCCATATATGAGAGAAGATGTAAAAGAAATAAAAAAGAAAAGATTAATTTTAATCAGATGATAAAAATGGTTTGAAATATAATGGAATTGAGATTAAGATGGCAATCTTAGTCCTATATTTGAAATCATTTATAGATTTAATGATCCCATAAATGTGTTACAACTTACAATGATATTTATTGGAATATACTATTTTTATAAATTTACAGTAACTAGCCAAAATAGAATACTCTTTAAAGAGGATTTAGATTTCATCCATTAAAGGTAAAATTACATTTTCTCTCAAAATTGGAATCATTACTTGAAAATATCATGATTGAAATGTGTCAGACCAATCAAAACAAAAAGAATATATAAAATTGTAATTTCATCATGGATGAGTATTTTTTATAATGGCATGCATTGGAAGGATAAGAGCAAGCTAATCATCTATAAAATGGATATGTTTAAATAATTTATTTTTTATTTATATCTATATTTTTATTTATTTTTTAGCTGTTAATAGCCTATATCTAATTTGTTTCTTGTCAAATAGACTCGTAATTCGTTAGCTGTAAAACTAAAATCGGACATATTTTCCAAGATCAGTCCACCGTGACAACGGATTCTCCAAAGGAACAGCAAAATGATATAACAAATTACTAAGCAAACTCACCAGCAACAAAATCTACGATGGCTGCTTCTGCTTCTTTCATCATTCTCTCATTCTTCTCTCTTCTTCTCCTCAACATTCCTCATTTCTCAACAGCCAACATCCACAAATCCAAAATCCTAAAACAACAACAACAACAACAAGAAAAACTCATTTCACAGCAAACACAAAAAGCTTCCCATAATGTCAACAACAATAAAACAACAACAACAACAACACAACCACCGTTCCACCGACTATTTACTTTGAAGTAACCAAACCGATCCAACTCCCTAAAACCAAACCCTGTTCCCATCTCATCCTCCAACACACTTTTGCTTCTACATATGGAAAACCTCCTGTTTCGGCAAAATACACACCCCCATTCCATTGCAACCCTGAAAGAGACTTCTCTAAGATTGTGCTTCAATGGAGTGCATACTCCAAAGGCCGACAATTCGACAGAATCTTCGGCGTCTGGCTCGGTGGTGTAGAGCTTCTCAGAAGTTGCACCGCTGAGCCTAGAGCCACAGGGACATTCTGGACCGTCCAGAAGGACGTCACAAGGTATCAATCCTTGCTCACCAAACCTAGTACTCTAGCTGTTTTTATGGGAAACATTGTTGATGATACTTACACAGGGGTTTATCATGTGAATGTGACTATCCGTTTCTATCCTAAGGAAAGAAGTTCAAACGGGGTTAAGGAAGATAGGATTTTTAGCGATTCTAAGGCCGATTTGATCTTGCCCATTTCGCGGAATCTGCCGTTGATTGGCGGGCAGTGGTTTGAAATCCATAACGATACAGATAGTGCATTGAAAGAATTTGCTCTTCCAAGGAATGTGTATAGGGCTGTTTTGGAAGTTTATGTTTCATTTCATGAGAATGATGAATTTTGGTTTGGAAATCTTCCTAATGAGTATATCTCTGCAAATAATCTTAGTGGTGTGGCTGGAAATGGACCTTTTAGAGAGGTTGTGATCAGTCTTGATGGTGTCGATGTTGGCGCGGTTTGGCCTTTCACGGTTGTGTATACCGGAGGGGTCAATCCTCTTCTTTGGAGACCGATTACTGGAATCGGTTCCTTTGATCTTCCTACTTATGATATTGAGATCACACCCTTTTTGGGGAAGTTATTGGATGGAAAAGCTCATGACTTGAAGTTTAGGATTACAAATGGTTTGAATTTGTGGTATGTTAATGCCAATTTGCACCTTTGGCTGGACCATAAGAGCAAATACACGAAAGCAAAACTAATGAAGTACATTAGTAAGCCTCTAACCATCCACACAAACTTGAAGTATACTGGATTTGATGGAACTTTTGAGACAGGGGCTAGTAGGTCATTTCTTCTAGAGGGTGGGTAAAATCATCTCTTGGGAAGATCGTGACCCAGTCGATGCAAAGTTTTGGTTACACTAACAAAATGTGATGGGAAAAGATGGGAATTTGCAGATAGTGAATCAGTTGATTCATTTCAATGAGAGTGTTCATGTTAATACACGAACTTCATCTCATCAATTAGTAGAATCACATAAAACCTTTCCGTTCGAGCTGTATTCTGACAACACAGATAAAGGCAATGGATCTAGTCTTTCCATTTCAAATATCACATTGGGGATCATTGAGAATTCTATTGAGAGTGCTGGTTCAGGATCCTCAAGGAGTTCATTGAAAAATTTGCAGAAGGGTCAGGGTTCCATGGTTGTGAAGAATAACTTGCTGGTGAGTGGATTGGGGAGTACACAGCAAGAGTACGAGTATGAAAGTGGTGAATCATGCTATTTTAGAGACATTAGCAGCTCAAACTATACTATACTTCATGACAAGATCAGATACTCTTGTGATTTGTGAATGCAAAAATTGATGTTTTGTTTGAGATTGCAAGTGTATCTAGGAGTTATGGTCTCGTTTGGTTAATTCTATGGAAATAGGATTCTACAGAATCCCATTTGTTCTTATTTTTAACAAGAGCTTAGTGAGGAATAGGATTCCAAAGAATTGGGAGTAACCGATGAATGTTTTGTTGTCTATTTCTTGTATCTCAACTTTTTCTCATTAAAATTGAAAACAAGATGGATTCCATGGAATCATATATTATGGAATTCAACCCAACAAGGACTGAGAATTCGAGATGTCTAAAACTTTGAACTCTTGTTCATTCTCTTCCTGTCTTAAGGGCCTCGGATAAACATTAAACTTACTTGCATTGTGCTTTTAAGAGTTCCTTTCTGTTGAGTTTTCCGTTGTTTTTCCGAGCTGTTAGCACATGGTCCATTTGAGGATCATTATTTTGTGTGTGGTACAAAGAATTAGTCGTTATGATGATAAAGGAAACAGAGAAATATGTTGCTTGTTTTCTCAACATGAAATTTCTTTCAGTCCAATTTGATTAAACAGTACCCAAAAAAAAAAAAAAACACATAAAGATCGGAATTGTTTATTGATGGAATTATTCGAATTAAATTTTAGGGTTAGTTACAAAAAATTGGTTTTTGCACTTTTATAAAGACATGACCCATGTTATTTATTTTTTGACAATCAACTGTTCTGTAATATCCAATCTATTGTTAAATTAGTTATGTGTCAAGCACGTGTGGTATTTATGAAGGAAAAAAAAAATCAATTTCAATTTACCAATAAAATAACAAGGGTTTTTTTTTCCTCTATGATACTAGATAGTAGATACATAGCTCAAATATCATTCTTTCAGCCAAATATTATAATTTATCTTTATGTAATATTTGATATATAAAATAATAATCATAATCATAATCATAATAATAACCAATCATTATAGAGCTACTAAAATATTTAATATATTAAATATTATACATATTTAAATGGTTAGATTTTTGAATGATCCTTACTCAAGCATGGAAGTTTACTGTTAAAATAACCTCAAAACATATGCCATAAACTTTAGCTGTTTATCTAGGAAATATTGTAGATGATACATACACCGGATTTTATCTTGTGAATGTGATCATGCATTTTTATCCTGATTGGTTAAGGAAGATAGGATTCTTAGTGATTTCAAGGTCGATAAAGTCATGCCCTTTTCGTATAATTTGCCATTGATTGGTGGGCAGTGGTTTGAAATCCAAAACATTCCATCTAGTGCATTGAAAAAATTTACTCCGCCAAGGAATGTGTATAGGGCCTCTCTGGAAGTTTGAGTTTCATTAATATTAGCATCACAACGATTTGATTTAAAAGTTTAGACGTATAGATATGATGTTGGCTATTATATTTATTATAAAACAATGATCACCGTTTGTTCTTCTTTCAGTGCAAACATCTACTAATCCTACAAAATTGATATGTATGAATTTTTTCTTACTTAATACATTGTTGCATACACTTCAAGAAAACACTTAAATATTGCAAAGACTGTGCTTATCCTCCCAGCTACTACCATATATTCCTTATTGTCCCAACCTCCACTTCATGATCACTGATTGCGATGGATCCAATGACAATCAAAATGCTGAGAACGTTATAATTTTACATTTGTATCCCAACATATAGACCAGTTTCAATTGCCCCTCTCCAACAGCTAGGTTTGATAGATATAAGAAGGCCAGCCCTGTTGTTGCAGTTACATAAGATGCTGTGTTTCCAAAAATGCTACCTCACTATCTTGCAGGATGAAAGTGAAAGAATTTTAAAGTTGAGGAAGAAGATACCAAAATACAAAGAACAAGTCCAAATGTGTATTCTATGTTCTACCAAACTCAATGTTTAGTGTTTTCCTTATCATGAAAAGGAGCAAATAAGTGCACGATATGACAGTTCACCAAAAATGGCAAAGTCATTTGACAGAAACTCTTGAACATAGTGAGAAAATGATCATTTGAGGCCCTTAAGAAAGAGACAAATGAATAAGGTTTCAAATTTTCAGACCTGTCGAACTGTAAGGCCTTATTTCATTAAATTCCATGATATGACATTCCATGGATTCTAATTTGTTTTTGCTTTTAATGTGAAATGGATTGAAAAATGTTCATCAATTACCCCAGGTTTTGGAATCCTAATCCACTTTCCTACTACTTCAATAGAATTCTAAGGAATTGGAAGCACTAAACATCAATTTTTGTGTTATGACATCCTCACTAACCTCTAGTTAAACATAAAAAGAAATTGGATTCTACAGAAAATTATTCCATTGAACTGACCAAGCAAGGCCGTAACTCCTAGATCCCACTTGCAAGCATGAGATCTCCAATTTTTGCATTTACAAGTCACAAGTATATCTGATCTTGTCATGAAGTATGGTATAGTTTGAGCAGCTGATATCTCTAAAAATAGCATGATTCACCATTTTCATACTTGTACTCTTGCTGTGTACTCCCAATCCACTCACCACCAAGTTATTCTTCACAAAAATAAAACCCTGACCCTTCTGCACGTTTTGGATTGAGCTGCTTAAGGATCCTGAGCCTGAATTATGAATAGAATTATCGATGATCCCCAATGTGATGTTTGAAATTAAAAGACTAGTTCCATTGCCTTCATCAGAGTAGTCAGAATACGACTCTAGCAGAAAGGTTTTATGTGATGGACCAATTGATGAGATGAAGATGGCGTCTCAATGTGGACACTCTCATTGAAATGAATCAACTGGTTCACAATCTGCATATTTCCATCTTTTCCCATCGCCATTTTGTTAGTGTAACCAAAGCTTTGCATCGACCGGGTCATGATCGTCCCAAAAGATGATTTAATCCATCCACTAGAAGAACCTACTAGCCCCTGTCTCAAAAGTTCCGTCGAAGCCCTTAAAATTTGACCGCGTGGAAATTGATAGAGGCTTATTGAGATACTTCAAAAGCCTTGCTTTTGTGTACTTGCTTTATGATCTAGCCAAAGGTGCAGTTGGCATTAACATACCACAAATTCAAACCATTTGTAATTCTAAACTTCAACTCATGGGGATTTCCATCCGGTAATTTGCCCAAAAAGGGTGTGATCTCAATATCATAGGTAGGCAATCAAAGGAACCAATGCCAGTAATCGGCCTCCAAAGAAGGGGATTGACCCCTCCAGTATACACAACCGTGAAAGGCCAAACCGCGCCACTGTCAAGACCATCAAGACTAATCACAACAAAGGTAGATTACGGGTTAATTAATGAAGATTCTTCTAACAACTTGCATTATAAGAATTATAAATGGGATGTAGCTTGCTATATAAAAGAAAAAAAAGGAGTTCTATACTCATCTCACTGTATAGGGATGAAAATCTACTGCTTTAGACTGGCCATCCTCTCAAATATCAATAACGTTCAAATAGAATGTACTGCCTTGGACTGATGGAACTAATTTTCTTCTTCCTTTTTTTTTTTTTTTTTTTTACATCCACAAGTATTAACTAGTAGCAATAGGAACATATTAACAGAGTGTTTAGAAGAAACATTCAAAAGAAGCTTAACAACAAACTTAAAAAGTTAAAACTTCCAATTTCAGATGTTCCTTTTTTTTTCTTTTGGCCAGAGGAAAGAGATGTTCCTGAAAATCCATGTTAATGCCGGCTGATCCCTGTCATTCTTTAGAGGCCGCCAAACAAAAATGGGGAGGGATATCAAGAATCTAATATAATGGCAAGTTAAGTATTTGAATTTTTCATTTTTAATAATTTAGTTCTTATATTTAAATTTTGACAAATTAGTACTTGTAGTTTCAAAGTATGTGCAATTCGGTGTCTCCTATAAATAATATTTGATGAATATTTATTTTAGGGCAAATTCCACTTTAGTCACTTTAGCTTTCACTTTTTAACGTTTTAGGCTCTTGTGCTTATATTTTTTAACAAATTGCTTACCAAGTTATATCTCTTAACGTCACATAGTAAAGAAAATTTAAATATTTATTGTCAATTAAATTCTGAAATCAAATAAACAATTTTCTTTTCTTTAAATCAAAACCTTAATCCCATATCTAATTTTTGCAAATAGGAATACCAAGCCATTCATTATAGAGCCAACCTATATATCTTAAACTCCTCTTTATTTCTAATTAATTTATCTATGAACTTAGAATTTGTTGGTTTCCATCTTCCCTAAGTACACAAAACCCATTTGCTCGCTCCCATAGTTTTTTTTCTATTGTTCTTCACTCCAAAAGCCTTGTATTGTCTTTTTAATGTAATAGCAACATGAATGATCAGGGATAGACATATATTCATGAGTTGTCAAAAAAAATTAATGCAATAGTGCTCTCTTCATTGTTAAATTTGTTTCCATTAGTCTTTTATATAACTCTCATAAAAATTTATGTTTAATTTTATTTGTGAATGTAGAATTTGTTGGTTTCCATCTTTCTTAGGTACACAAAACCCATTTGCTCGCTCCTATAGTTTATTTTCCATTGTTCTTCACTCCAAAAGCCCTGTATTTTCTTTTTAATGTAACAGCAGCATGAATGACCAATGATAGACAGATATTCATGAGTTGTCAAAAAAATTAATGCAATAGTGCTCTTTTCATTGTTAAATTTGTTTCCATTAGCTTTTATATAACTCTCATGAAAAATATTATGAGGTGGTAATAGGGTCCTAGTAGAAGAAAAAATTATAATAATATAAAATTTGAATGCGTTGCATATGCATCATTGTTTTTGTTGCTCCAACATGTGTTAAAAGGGGAAGAAGAATACTTGAATTTGCTATTGAAATAAGTTGAGAACTTATGCTACAATGAAAAATAATAATTGAGATTCTCAAATTGACTCTATATGAATGTTTTTGAGTTTTCATTGGAGGATGTTAGATTTCGCATTTAGATTTGTTGTATTGAAAAAAAAAAATAAGGTGTTCTTAAGGTTGGTTTCCTTCCCCCCCCGCCCACACTAAAATGGAATTTTCCTTTATTTTATTGTCAGGATAATGGCAGATTAGGACCTATATTTTTAATTTTTTGCAATCTTTTGGCATATTAGTATAACATATTTAGATTTTTGCAAATTTTGGCCAAATATCTACTATTATCTTATCATCAAAATATTTGCTTGTAAAAAATTATTTAATAAAGACATAAATAGCACATATTTGAAAGTATAAGTACCAATTTGTCCAAATTTAATTTTAGGACACTAAATTGTAAAAAAAAATTAAAAGTACATGTACCGGGCCTATCTTAATCCACTTGGAATCCCTTTCCGTTTATGCATTACATTCGTTTACTTATCAGCAACAAAATTAGAATTCTTTGAAAATAAAACTCTTATATCTTGATATATTATTGATATAAAAAATATATTTTATAATATACAACATGTTACAATTATATTATAGCTTTTAATATGATACCATACAACATATGCAAATTATTATGTTTAAGCTAACAAGGAGAATTCGTTGTACATGTATAATTTGTATTTATTTTAAATATATTTTAAGAAATTAAACACCATATTAAAGATGAACATAAATAGATACGAATTGACTATAAAAAATTATATATTTTCTTCTTAATCAATAAATATACATTTTTACTATTCTAGCATGTTTGCTTTACCTTTTGAGCTCCTATAATTTTCCATTTATTGCCACACCCTTTTCTCTCTCCCCTCAACAAACTCAAAATTGGTTGAAATCTCAAGCTTAAATACTTAAAAGTTTACTTTTATGAATTGTTTTATGAATCGGTTAAGAACTTCTTAAAGAAATTAAATTTCCAAAAATGTTTTGGATTTATTAAAAAAGCATATATTATATTATTTTTTATTCCTGTAATGTAGTCAAATCATATAAATATTCAAGTATTTTAATTTATTATATATATATATATATAATGTCAAAATTAACTTATTTTACATAACGAAAAACCGGTCATGGTTTTCTGCTTTTATGCATTTTTTTCCTTTCTTGAATTATCAACTACAAATACACATGAGATTTGCACCATTGTCCAACATGTCAATTTTTTTTTTTAATTCAATATATTTTTTCCCTTTTGTCATCAAATTTTTTATTAAAAAAATTCTAAATCTTTAGAATATTTTTTAAAACATCCTTTAATCATATATATTATATATAATGACACACTAGTGCCAAATAAGTAAAATTTTTACTTGCCATTTTTCATGTTAGCTTATACGAGTGTTGACTTTTCAAAAAAAGTAAAGATCGGTGAAATTTTTAAAGTTGTGCAATTAATCTTAGAAATTGTGAAATTTTAAATTATTGCTTAAAATTTGGTTTATAAATGTGTTATTAATAGAAAAAAATGATTTAAAATTTAAACTATTAATAGATATGGAAATTGAACTTATAATTATTGGTCAATATAATGACACGTAAATTAACCACATAAAATTTGAATTATTTGTTGGGAATCAATATCAATATTAATTGTAGCGGCAAGTGGCAACAAAATAAGAGGTTAGGCAACAAGTGGCATTCTCTTTAATATTAACCAGAAAATATTTCTTAGCACTTTTCTCTTTTCAAGTGTGCGTATTTTACTTAACATACGCATATATCTTACTTAACACCAATTATTAATTTTGAGCATAGGCATTACACGTGCATTGTTGGCTAATATATATTTTGCGGTAATACATAGATCCAAGACAAAATATATTTTCTTTTGTATTTGTTAAAACATTAAATAATAAATTTATAATTTCTTTCGAAATGCACATCTAAATGCTCGAGCTCGGCACATTTAATTAAACGATCTTTATTGCATGCTTGAGTTTGAGTTGTTTACTTATCAAGCTCGAGTCGAGTTTAGCTTTTTATTAAGCTTTTATTGAGCCTAAAATTAAAGTTCGAGTTCAACTTATTTAGATGGTTATGTTTTTTTTTTTTTTTTTTCAAATATAAGAATTGCTAAATATATAGAGTACCTATTAGAAAGAAACTAGTTTTGTTATTTAAATATATATTAATATTTTATAAATATAGAACTCATAAATCTCCTAACGACTTTATTGACGAGTTTACTGGTGGACCTATTCATGAGTTTGAATTAAAGTTCGAGCTTAGCTTGTTTAGATAAATGAGTTTTATCTTAAGCTAGAGCTCAGCTTGTTCCTAATTGAACTTTTAAACTCGTTTAGGTTCAATTTATTTAAAAAATAATTTTTATTCTAATTAAACTAATATTAATATCTAAATTCGATTCAAATTTGATTATATATATTCAACTTGAGCTCAATGATGTTCGTGTGTTAATTAAGATAAACATATGAAGTTCGAATTTAGTTCGATAAACTATTTGAATAGCTTAAACTTCAGTTCAACTTAATTATTTTCGAATTAAACCTAAATAATCATTTAACTAAGCTAGAACTCAAACTCGAATAATTTATGAACCAAGATTTACACTCCTATTAACATCTATTCTTATGTGCAAAATGTGTTGATCGGGCTAATTCTATAAAATGGTAGGAAAGTGTTGAATAAAAGAGGCCCATTGAGAAAAGCCCATTTCTCTTAAAAGTCAATCTATCGAATACGGATTACACATGATGTTCATCTTTTTGTCCTGTCCCCTGCGGTGTGAATTCTGTAACCATAAGAAGCTAGAAACTACTGCTTACTACATCAGCAATATCTGTCTCTCAAACATAGATAAGGAAGACCCACAAAGCAACAACACTTTACAAGCAAAGAAAACCAGAAATTAACTCACATACCCGTCAAAGCTTCCTGCTTTGTCAATGAGTTTCTCCTCCTTAACAAGGTGAGTCGAGTTCTAAATTTCACATTTTTCTGTTAAATTTCAAAGATTGTGTGGATTTTGTGCTGAATTCACTATTGGGGTCTTTGCAGTGTATGTGGTTCTTCCTTACAGCTAGGGTTTCGTTACAATTGTGTGAATGGAGTCTTGGGTTTTCCAATGAGGAGGCGGCGTGCGGATGGGAAATTTCATGTCTCCTGTTCTTCTTCCACCGCGTCATCTTCAGGTACGAATGATTCCCTACCTTTAATGTCTTGTCTCTATTAAGTGTTTTGCATTAAAAAAGTTTCAATCTTTATTAGCAGTATTATGCTTATCAGTTCTAGTTTGTCTTCAATGAC